>JAOTAX010000004.1:6322934-6344481 GCA_025629825.1 Erythroxylum guanchezii | reverse complement strand
GGATCGACCTAGACTCACCACTACTACAGTAGTAGTCTAGTTATTTTAATTTTGATTAGCGTTACGACGCGCGGTCAGCACATTTACATGCATTTGAGTTTAGATGCAAATGTAATCTTAAGACCCTATGTTGTCCTTGTCCTGGTGGCAGTGGTTGTTGCTGCTCCATAAAAGCCCTCAACATCTCTTCTATTCTTGCTTGCGAAGCTGCAAGATTGTCCATTCCTACTCGAAGACCTCTAATATCTGTCTACATCTGAACCAGAGTCGGCGTATCCCCTGAAGCTGGTTGGGCTCTTGGTTGCCGTGCAGCAGGGGCATTTGGATTATGCCTCTCCCGATGTGGATTGATGACATCCCCCTCGATAGTATAAACCATTGCTTCATCTCTTTTGATGACCTTGAGATGCTAAAACAGTTGGTTTAATAATACTGGAAATACAAATGCCTTTTTCTCTACCTTGTGGTGAACCACTTGCCACATAGAGGTCATTATCATTTTGGCAGCAGCAATTCCTTGAAATTGATCATCATAAAAGAACATCTTATCCAAAATGAACAAGTCTTCATTTCGAAGGTATCTGGAATCACTGCCCTTTGGCATTACATTATGTGCCAGCAGAAAAGCTATCAACCTCGAGGCGATATCCAGTTATTTGCAGTGCATAAAGAACTGCTGATTTGTTGGTCGCCATGTAGCCTAATCCCGAGCTGGTCCATAGCTTCGTGTTTATCTCATATACTATCATATAAACATCTGGCCCTCTTGTCAAAGGATGGGACATTGCCTCCCATCGGCAGCTCTAAATGGCTACAAATCAATTCGTCAGTTATAACCACCGTTTCCCCATTGACTCTTAAAGTGAGCACTGGTGGTTGTTTTCCGATCTCTACACTGAGATTGGCATAGAATTGTTTGATAGCCTCTGGGTAATACGCACCCTTAAGGGTCAACAACTTGCCCCAATGGAACTTGTCTAAGTTCACCCTTAAATGGCACTTTTCATCAATAATCTCCGCCACGGATACTTCAATCACAAACTTATTGTTCCTTTTCTTATTATACCACTCTTCGCATTATGCATTGATGAACATTGTTTGCTCAGGGGTAGGTTCTTCTAAGTGATCGAGAGGATTAGCTGGTGTTCTTCCTCGCAAATTGCTTAAACCTCGACATTTTATGGTAGCCTCACAACCCGTGATAGTTTTTAACCAAATGGACTTCAACCCCCACGATCAAACAATAGATTCCTTTCAACCTTAATCTCCCCACTCTAGACAACCGAATCTCTTCAAACACTTCGACGCAAACCAATCTGTCAATTTCAATCACACAATTGCAATTTGCTCGAAATGTAGCCCAGCACTTTAATCCAAATCAATTTCTGTCCATTCAACACACAATTTGCAATTCATCTTCAATCAACCCAACACCTGAATATACCAATCCACTTTTTTCAAATTCAACAACCCAATCTTAACGCCTTTCGCTCTCAATCAACACTTCAATATAAATCGACACATAAGCGATAACAACATCTAAAATTCATCTCAATCTTAGGCCAGAATGCCAACACAATCTCACCCAAAATCAATAACAACGATTTTTCACTTTCAAGCATAAACCCACAATATGATGTATAGAACACTTACCCAAACAACCTTGAACTGTACATGGCATATATTTTGCCCCCCCAACCTCAAGAAACTCCTTCGAAATCTTCAACCCTGGTAGAAGAGAGAGATGGCTTGAAAGATAAGGGTTTGGCTGGAATGGAGTTTTAGGGGAATGAGTTCTGGGAAGGTAGAGGAAGGGAGAAGGACGAAAATGGCTGAGTATCTTGTGCTAGGAGATGGATGGTGTGGACGAAGGTGGGAGAGAGAGTGCAAGGGCGACAGGCGGCGGTGGTGGGGTAAAGAGAAAAGTGCGGGAAAAGAAGAGGAAGAAAGGGTTTTTAATCTGGAAATAACCAATGTCCGTTAAGCGGACATAATGTTCATTTAACAGACATTTACAGGTCTGAGTGGGTGTTTGAAACATGCATGTCCGTTAAGTAGACATGATGTCCATTAAGCGGACTATTTTGAAAGTCCATTTAACGGACCTTTTACGGGTCTATCTGCGCTATGTTGAGTCAAATGTCCGTTAAATGAACATTGTGTCCGGTTAACGGACATTCTTGTCTTTTTCCATGCTTTTCTCACCTTGTCCACTCTTCTTTTATTCCTTCTAACTATTCAATGATATCATAGGACTACATGCATGATATATGAGTGCTAAAAATGAAAGAACGTTAAAATAAAACAAAGAGACATTGCCACTTACCTCCTCCACACTTAATATGAGTCTCACCTCTAGGTTTGAAGAGCCTTGATCACACCATTCCTTATGTAATTGGAAGATGCCATTGGGATGTCTCGCAAACACTATCCCTATGCACACACAACAAACTAGAATAAGAAGATGTGACAAAGATTGAAAATTTTAAAAATAAAAAAAAAAAGAGTTAGAAACTTTAGGTTGCCTCCCAATAAGCGCTAAATTTAATGTCCTTAGCTGGACTCAACCATCCTGACGTCAATTTTGGAATATGATGGTAGAAACACATCCAGCCATTTCTCCCTCCAAATAATGCTTAAGTCTTTGCCATTGACCACAAAGGGCTCCTGATCATCCCTTATAATCTCCACAGCTCCATGTGGGTATGCTTTTGTCACCACAAACGGTCCCGACCATCTTGAGCATAATCTCCCTGGAAACAATTTCAAACGAGAGTTAAATAGCAAAACATTTTGACCAGGTTTAAATTCTCTCTAAAGGATATGGTTATCATGGAAGGACTTAGTTCTCTCCTTGTATATTCAAGTATTCTCAAAAGCATCAAGGCGAAATTCATCTAGCTCATTCAACTTCATTAGTCTCCTTTGTCCAGCTTCCTTGAGATCATAGTTCAACTTTCGGATTGCACATAACACCTTATGCTCAATTTCAACCGAAAGATGGCAAGATTTCCCAAAGACTAAGTTATAAGGAGACATCCCTAAGGGCATCTTATATGCTGTCCTGTATGCCCAAAGAGCGTCATCAAGCTTCAATGCCCGATCTTTTCTTGAGATATTAACAGTTTTCTCCAAATTTTGCTTGATTTTCTTGTTAGATACCTCAACTTGCCCGTTAGTTTGAGGGTGGTAGGTGGTTCTAAACTTAAAATGACACTCATATTTTTCCAAGAGAGATTTGAATTGATGGTTCTGAAAATGTACCTCATTGTCACCGATTATAGCTCTCAGAACATCAAACCTTGAGAATATGTGCCTTTTGAATTCAACAACACTAGCTCCAGTGTTGTTTGACAGAGCTATGGTTTCCACCCACTTGGACACATAATCAACCGCCACAAGGATGTATTCATTGCCAAATGATACTAGAAACGGTCCCACAAAGTCCAGACCCTATACATCAAAGAGTTTCACTTCTATAATTCCTGACAGAGGCATCTCGTGCTTTCTACCAATGTTTTCCGTTCTCTGACACTTATCACAAGTCATGACAAAAGTCCTAACATCCTTAAAAAGAGTCGATCAATAAAAACTGGATTGTAAAACCTTTGCCACTGTTTTGTTAGCCCTACGGTGTCCTCCATACAGAGAAGCATGACAATGATGCAGAATTGGTCGCATCTCCCAATCGGGTATACATCTTCTAATCACCCTATCGACACATCTTCTAAAGAGCAACGAATCTTCCCAAAAGTTATTCCTTATCTCAGATAAGAATTTCCTTCTCTTATGGTATGAATAATCACTAGGAATAATGTCAGACGCCAGAAAATTGACATGATCAGGAAACAAAGGGACGTTTTCCTTAATAGACCACAAATTCTCATCAAGGAAGGTATCATTAATCGATTCCACTCCCAGCTTGTCTCCTTGCTCAAGTCTCGAAAGATGGTCAGCCACTGAATTTTCAGATCCTCCTTTCTTATCTCTAATTTCCAAATCAAATTCCTACAAAAGTAAAATCCACCTGATCAATCTTGGTTTTGCATCTTTCTTTATAAGTAGATATTTCAAAGCAGAATGGTTAGTGTAAACAATGACTTTGGACCCAACAAGATAAGATCTAAATCTATTGAATGCAAAGACTACTGCTAGCAATTCTTTCTCTGTAGTAGCATAATTAATTTGAGCATCATTAAGAACTTTGATAACGTAATAAATGACATGTAATTTCTTATCCCGGATTTGCCCTAAGACAGCCCTAAGTCCATAGTCACTAACATCACACATCAACTTAAAAGGTAGATTCCAATTCGGGGCGGCCATTATAAGAGCTGAGGTAAGTTCCTTCTTCAACCTATTGAAAGCATAAAGACATTCATTATTAAATTCATCAGGAACCTCCTTTTGCAATAAAGCATATAATGGTTGAGAAATCTGGGAAAAATTCTTGATAAATCTGCGATAGAATCTGGCATGACCAAGAAAACTCCTTATCGCTCTAACCGAATTGGGAGGTGACAACTTATTGATGACTTCAATTTTCGCTGGATCCACCTCTATTCCATTGTTAGAAATTTTATGGCCTAGGACGTTTCCTTCTTGTACCATAAAGTAACACTTTTTCCAATTTAGCACGAGATTGGTTTCTTCACACCTTTGTAGAACCTGTTCTAGATTGAACAGACATGCATCAAAAGAAGAACCAAAAACAAAAAATCATCCATAAATACCTCAATTATATTCTCCACCATGACAGAGAATATAGACATCATGCAGCGTTGAAAAGTGACAAAAGCGTTGCACAAACCGAATGACATCTTACGATACGCAAATGTACTATAGGGATAAGTGAAGGTGGTTTTCTCCTGATCCTTCGGGGCTATGAAAATTTGATTATAACCTAAATAACCATCTAAAAAGCATTAATAATCATACCTCGCTAATTTTTCCAAAATTTGATCAATAAAAGGGAGAGGGAAGTGATCCTTCCTAATTGTTGCATTCAATTTTCTGTAATCTATACAGACCCTCCACCCTATCACAACCCTAGTGGAAATTAATTCATTACTATCATTGGAAATAACAGTCATGCCACCCTTCTTTGACACCACCTGGAAGGGACTTATCCAAGAACTATCAGAAATAGGATAGATAATTCCTACATTAAGTAATTTAAGTACCTCAGATTGCACAACTTCCTTCATGTTAGGATTGAGCCTCCTCTAATTTTCCACACTAGGTTTGTGGTTTTCTTCCGTTAAAATCCAGCGAACACAAATAGAAGGGCTAATTCTAGAGAAGAAGAAATGATAACCGAATATGTATTTGATTATCTCAAGAATGCATATCTCAAATGAATTGGAAGTTGTTTTAGTTCAGTGTTCAGTGGGCTCACTATGGAGGGTAACAATTTAGGTTTAAGAGGGCCCAATTCTTCAATTTAGGGTATATACCTAAAACCATTACCTTGCAATCTATATGCATAGTCCATTAACTCATTGTCCAATTCATTCTCATCTATTCCTAAAGTTAGGCATATTTCTAAAGCATCATCACACATTAGTTCAGGAATATATTCAAATGTAAGAGAATCAATTACATCTATCCTATAGGTGACTTCATCAAAAGAGGGACCCCTTAAAACCTTGAAAATGTTAAACAACTCTTCCTCATCACTAACTCTCAAGGTTCGCTTACCATCAAGAACATCAATCAATGCTCCACCAGTGGCTAAAAATGGTCTTGCTAAAATTATAGGAACCTGTATTTCAAAATCCATCTCAAACACAACAAAATCAGCTAAAATTATAAGCTTACCAACTTTCACCAGTAAGTCCTGAACTATACCAATAGGGTATCAAATTGATCTATCAGTGAGTTGCAATGAAATTGTAATTGGTTTGAGTTCAGAAATTCTAATCCTATTATAGAGAGACAAAGGAATAAGATTAATACTTGCACCTAGGTCACATAAGCATTGAAAAACGTTAGATTCACCAAAGTGACAAGGAATAGTGAAACTCCTTGGATCCTTTAACTTAGGGGTAGTTTATTCTGTAAGATATATAACTACACTCCTCAGTCAAAGCTACCATAGCAAAAGTTTTCTCTCATTCAATCTCAGCTTGGGCAAGCCAATACCTTTAATATTGACATGCTTTACAAATTCATTGTGCCTAGTCAATCAAGAAGGGAATATTCTATTCCTAAAAATATTACATATCAACATAAAGAACATCAGGTAATAAAGTTCCTTAATTCACTTCTATTGTACATCATCTTGTTGTCGTTTCCATTAAGATTAATTCCAAATTATTTTTGATTATTTTGCCATTTGTAGATATAATGCGCCTAATATGGATTGAAAAATTCATGCCTTCTGACTTTGTTTATAAAAAGAATTGTATTATTGTGTTATTAGTTTTTAAACTACATTAATTGTCTTAATTAAATGGAGATCGTAATAAAGTAGTTGGTACTTCATTATTTAAATATGTCAATATGTTTATGAGCATAGTTATTTTATAATAATTCTAATCTTCTTCTTTTTTTTCTGTAGGAAGGTGATGATTACAAGTGAATAAGAAGGTACTTTACGAAGAATTTTAGAGTGTATATACATATTGGTTTTATTTTTATTTTGGTTGATGCACTTATACTACATATGGTCTAGAGGAAGATAACATATGTGCATATTTTAGCTAATAATTTTTATCTATTATATTTTTGGATAGGTTAAAGGTTGAATTCCATAAGTGCATATGGACTATAGGATAGCATCTATAAATACAATTTTTTAACCACTAACATTTGGTAGTATATATTTTAGGGCATACATTAATGTATGTATATGTACTTTTAATATTATATATTGCTATCTTAATGCACATTATAATAGTTTCAGGTGGTTGGCTATTTGTGATTATTTATTTTTTCTTTTTATTACAATTCTATTACTTTTTACAAATCTAAACTTGTAGCGTAATAAATGAAAGGTATTGCCTTTATACCATAACTTTGTTATTGCATTTTAGATGAAAATTTGTTACTTTAGTTTAAGGCATTTGTTGCTTTGATAATTTTAATGTTGCAATAATTTTCATTAAAGTTTTTAACTTTACAAGTAAAGTATGTTTCTAGCTTGATGATAATGGTTTACTTTTACATTAGCATGTCGTTTCTAATAAAAGAATAAAATGTGATTTTGTTTTTAGATATTGTTGCCTAAAAAAATCAATTCGTTGTCTTATAATGATTCAAACGATTGCTATATTCATTTCTATAATAGTTTGAAGTTGTTTTGTTATTTTAGTCAAAACTTGATTTAACATTATTCATTTCCTTACCTAATAAGAAATTTTGTTGCCTTACACTTATAATATTGCCACTTTATTTAATAGCATGAAATATGTTACTTTAATAAAAACATAATAATAATTGCACTTTCAATTGGACTTTTACTTTACATAATAAATTTTTTGTTATAGTAATGAGGCAAAAAGATAAAAAAAAAAATGACCCAAACGTTTTCATCAAAACTTCACTTAGATCCAAAGATTTCTAAACTTTCAAATAAAACCTTAAAATTTGATAAATGTTAAAAAAGGCCCTTAAGTTAACAAAACATTAACCCCTCTGTTAAATTTTTTCAATATAGAATTTTTAATTTTTTGGTTTTAGATCCCAATTCCACGTAGACAATTAATCGGCATGATGTCTGAATGAAAATTAGGGAACTACTTCAAATGAAATTATATCCACCTGAAAATTGGGGGTTCATGCTTTAAATGTTTAGTAAATTCAGGGAGTAAACAAAATTAGGGATTTTCTTTAATTTTCAAGTGGATTTCATGCCAAATTATTGTTTATATGATATTAGGGTATAAAAAATATTTAAAATTCTATCTTGGAAATTTTTAATAAAAAGGCTGATTTTCTATTAACTTAAGAGCCTTTTAAATGTTTACCAAACATTTAAGACTTTATTGTATATTCTTGGTTATCTATTATAGCTTATGGACCCAAACTGAACGCTCCATAAGCAGGTTCATTACTGAAAGTGCAGGTTTGCTGTGAACTTCAAATTCAGACCAGTACGACTGCTTTCTAATTAAATTAATTTTAATAAAATCAAATACCTTATATTTGATACTTAAAATTTCTCAAACTTTATAATTAAGTTCAATTTAATTAAATTGATTTTTCTTTCACAAATTGCTCTTTAATGTGTGACCTATTAGGTTTTTAATATATTGGCAATGATTATAAATTATAATTCTATTTCACAATTAGAATATGATAAATTAAAACTCATTTTAATTTATCTTTAATTCTCTAATTAAACAATTTATAATCATAGGTCAAGATTGATGTTTAGGAACTTATCATGACTACCCAAATATCAAGAATGTTAAAGCGGTATGACTCAACCTATCCATACATGATTATAATGTATAATTTAATCACTTCATCATCTAATGTTCCAATTGGACAAAGTATAGATACAACATTTACTCTTTTTATCCAATCATGTTCGTTCTTGCTAATTAGTAAATGATTTATAATTGATATTAGAAAACACCTTTCCAAATGTTAATTTACTCTTGCCAGAGAATTCCATAAATCAGTATTAATCAAGAACAGTGAAACATTCTCTCTAATTACTTTAGAGTGACTAATCATTTATTAACTTACTCAATTATCTTTATATAGTTTATACTGCATCCAAGTACTACTGACTGAATTATCCTAGGATAATTCATAAGTAATATCATAACAAAGTAATTCTCACATGAGATATCTTAGTAATCTCAAGTCTAAGGATCAATTATATACCCATCATTATGAGGAAACTTATAGACACATAAGTAATATTCCATTTGGGATTCTCATAGTCGGCTCAGTTCAATGACTTATTATCTAATAATCACCTACATATTAATTTAAGTATCTCCATACTTTAATTTATGAGATCAATTACTTTCTTCATAAGAAAGAAATATAATGTGTGCTATTTTTATCTTTTCAACAACATCCCGTCTTGATGAAATTACAACTAGGAACATTTATGAACAATGTGTAAATATAAATTGAATCTCAAAATTATAATCTTATAATAATTTCAATTACACATTAATTATTCTAGGGATTTTATCTTTACTATTAAAAATCAAATATAATTAATACATAAAGATAAAGAATGTCTTTATCAATTATTGTTACTAAACTATAACCAATCGATCGGTTGTAGGGCATAAACTCACATAATTACACAGACGAGTAAGAATAGAATCGTGCTGACTGTCATATTAGAATGAATTGATGTACCTGTACGCACTAAATCTTCAAGAGTTCCAGTAACTTCGTTTGGGGTCAAAGATTTCTTTGGTTTCTTCCCTATATACCATTTAAGCACTTGGGAATGTTTGGCTACAAGGCAGCAGCTGCTACGTCATTATACAGTACTATGCAATTTCTTTTATATTCTTAGTTATCTATTATAGCATTTGGACCCAAACCAAATGCTCCATAAGTAGGTTTACTATCGCATGTTCATTATTGAAGTGCAAGTTTGCTGTGATCGTCAAATTCAGACCAGTACGGCTGCTTTCCACTCTATCGACTAAAGCTTAGACAAAGAAAAATAGACAACACATCAAGTTGAAAGACTCAAACAACAATTATAATTGAAGGATTGATCAAAGTTTGAGAATAGCTATGCAGCCAGATAGCTATTTGATAAACACCACTAGATAAATGTCAAAGCTGAAGCAATTCAATGATTATTTGTGACATTCTTATCACCAAGAATTTGATTAGGGCTAATAAAATCCAGATACATTCAGAGGGAAATTACCAAGGAGCAAGACTATAAACCCATGATGAATTTTGTCTCTCTCAGTTACTAAGTCCTTTTTTTTCCCAGTTTGAGCATAAAACAAAACAGTTAACACTACAAGGAAAATAGAGTTTAGCGACGGAAATTACCGACAGAATTTGTACACATTCCGTTGGTAAGCTTATTTAGCGACGAAATTTATTGACGGAAAAAGGCGTCGGAGATACAGTCGTTGGTAAATTTACCGACGGTATAAAATTTCCGTTGGAAAATTTTCGACGGGAGGATAAGATTTTTCTTTCAGAAAATTACCAACGGATTTTTTTTCCATAGGTAAATCTAATATATTTTACCAACGGAATTTTTTTTCCCGTCGGTAAATTTGCTGAAAACTATTTTTTAAAATTTACATGCAAAGTGTTTAGTTTCTCTGGAAGTCACCATGAAGAGAACTTCATTATTTCAAGTAAAAGAATTGAAATATTGAAAATCATACTAAAACGGAACTGAAAATAAAGAACTAAAATCGTTTTTTCAAATAACAGATATTTCATCAAACACCTTACATGTATCAGAAATATATCTCAACATCACAACTAAAATCACATCTTGCCTCTTCTATCACTAACATTTATACCTTAAAGTTATTTTCCAATAATAAAATACACAAATAAACGAAAGTAATAAATACCCAAATTAACTTTCATCTAATATATGAAAAAAAACATGACAGTAGTTGCAAAAATACCTCCACCGAAGCATACGATGACAATAGCCGGAGAAGACAACACCGACGAGCAAAAAAGGAGTCCACAACAGAGAAATGGGCTATATCAGTAACTTTGTTTCTCTCTCCTCATTGAATGCTCTGCCTTCTCTCTTCAGCTCTTTTCCCGCCTACTTGTTCTTTTACCTTGTTACCCCTACTTTCCCTTTGTCTTTCTTCGGTTCTGCCTTGCCTCCAGGGTAGGTTGGACTTTTCCAGAGTCCTTCTCTGGTTCGTCGACGCTCACCCTTGCCATGGGTGAGCCGTCTGCGTCGATGGACCATTTCCCTCCTCTGTCGTCGACGGCGGCGGCGGCTCCTGGTAGGTCGGTTGAGCGTGATCGTGGTGGCCAGAGTGAGCAGATCCAAAGTGGGGGAGGAGTTTGGCGTGATAAGGTTAGGACGTCGAAACATTCCAGCAGACTCCATTACTATCCGAACGTTCTTCAGGACGGCATTGTCTCCCCTCCGGTGGAGTTGTTGCAGGCGGGAGCTCGCGCCTGGTCGCACGCACTGGTTGGTTTTTTTTGGTCCAAACGTGTTGCTTTCCTGGTGGTTAATGCTTAGGCAAAAGGTAAGTGGGGAAACCATGGCTTTGAGAAAGCATTTCTCATGGAGGATGGGTCCATTTTGTTCAAATTTTCTGCTAATGCTAATATTGGGGAGATCTTGGAATTGGGTCCCTGGCATGTTGGTGACCAGCCCCTGTTTTTACGACAGTGGAGGCCGGGTTTGGGTTTGGACCGAGGCTCCATTGAAGTCATACCGTTATGGGTTCAATTTCATGGTTTACCTATGGAATATTGGACGGTGGAAGGATTAAGTCACCTTGTTGGTGGTATAGGTAAACCTTTGTGTATGGATGCACAGACAACAACTATGGAAAGGATTGGATATGCTAAGATTTGTATTGAAGTGCCGAAGAATGCTGTGTTGCCTGATAGTTTGTCTATCAAAAGACTTGGTGAACATGGGGAGATTTTGTGTGATTGTGTTGTTGTGCCATACCCATGGAGACCTAATGTGGTAGGTAAGAAATGGGTAGCTACGGGCAGAGTTTTTTAGTCACGTTGGTATGACGAGTTGGTAATTGACAATGGTAACAGTCAAGGCCAGGGTCAGCTGGTATCTTAGGGGACTCTTCGCCGAGAAGGGGGTTTCGAGGAGGTGCTTCCTAAGGAGAGGGAGGTAGTTAGTTTTGGCCAAGTTTGTGCGGAAGTGTTGGCTGGAGTGACTGGTTTGGAGCAGCCCATAACCTCACCTAGGCATAGCTATGCTGATTCTGTCAATGTGATTCTTCAAGAAGGAGCAGATGTGGGCAGTGGATGAGAGGAGGTCAATCAGTACTTAGGTGAGACATCTCCTGGCTTAGTAGCTCCCACTTTGAGTATTGGGATAGAGGATGGTACAATCACAGAAACTAAGGAGGTATCTCAGGATTCGGGTGGGGCTGCTAAGAAGACTACGGTTAAGAAGAAAGCAAAGAAGAAAAAGCACAAAGGGGTGATGTCCTCGAAGTGTCTTTTTTAATAATGACGTTTCTCGTTTGGAATACGAAGGGTTTGAATGACCCCTTAAAGAAGTTGATGGTTAAGCAGCTTGTTGAGGATTCTCATCCTTTTTTGGTAGGACTTCTAGAGACTAAAATCAAAGCCACCGTCGATCGCAAAGAGTTGGATTTTTTGGGGCCGCAATGGAATTTCATTTCCAACCATGCTTTCCATTATAATGGGAGAGTGTTATGTTGGTATAATGTGAACAAAGTAGATGTGCAGGTAATTAAAATGGGTGATCAGTTTATTCATCTGCAATGCAGGATTCACGGTCAGGGGCTAATTTTTGTTACATTGGTTTACGCCTCTAATTTTGCCTTTCAACGAGCCACCTTATGGAGAGAGTTGCTAGAAATTCAGGTTGGGATGCATGGACCATGGTTGGTGGCAGGAGATTTCAATTGCTGTCATAATTCGACAGAGGTTGAGGGCGGGGTGAATTTTCATGGTGGAGCAGGAGGGGAGCTTCAGCATCTATTTTTGCGTACTCATCTTGTTGATCTCAGAGGTTGTGGTCGCTGGTTCACATGGGAGAATAAGCAGAAGGGTAACATACACATTCAGAAAAAACTGGATCGGGCATTGGTCAACCAACAATGGCTCAGTGATTTTCCGAGTGGTTTGGCGGTGTTTGGGGAACCTGGTTTATCGGATCACACACCGATAATCATTCAGAATCTGAGTGGTGAGCGTCGGGGAGGCACTCCTTTTCGATTTTTTAATGGCTTACTACAGGTAGAGGGATTTATGGTAATGCTTGAGCAGGTTTGGCAGACTGAAATTCAGGGGTATAAACGTTCCAGTTGATGAAGAAATTGAGGTTGGCAAAGAGTAACCAGCGAAACCGTAATTCTTATAAGTTGGGTAGTCAGTTGGCTGCCATTCAGAGACAGTGCTATAGGGATCCACAGGATGAACGACTTAGAGCCCTTGAAGCTGATACCATGCATAAATATCAGGAGGCCCTTCAGTTGAATCAATCGATTGCCCGACAAAAGGCTCGACAAATGCAGCTTAAGGAGGGTGATAGTAATACCAAGTTTTCTCATGCGGCCATTTTGGCCCGGCGTAATGTTAACACCATTATGGAGTTGAGGGATGATGCAGGTCATGTGATAAGAGGGCAGGAAGCAATCTCTTCGCAGGCTAGGGAGTTTTTTGTACAACTGATGGGTTCTAGTGTTGATTCGGGGCATGGATTTGGGGTCCGTAATGTGCTGCATTTTACTCCTACTCAGGAAAGATTGGATATGCTACTTGCTCCTTTTTCTGCTCAGCAAGTGAAGGAGGCTGTATTTTGGTTTCATGGTTCTAAAGCACCAGGCCCAGATGGGTTTTCAGCTGAATTTTTTCAACAAACTTGGTCTATTACGGGTCAGTTGTTCACAGATGCGGTCCTGGAATTTTTTTCATCCGGTAAATTGTTGCAGGAGATTAATCATATGTATATTTGTCTTATTCCAAAGAAGTAGAGACCTGAGAGAATTAGTGATTATCGCCCAATATCGTGTTGTACTACGGTATATAAGGTGATTGCTTCTTTGTTAGCAGAGCGCTTGAAGGGTGTGTTGACTGAAGTTATTAGTCCGGTTCAAGGGGCTTTCCTCATTTCGCGAAACATTGGGGATAATATTCTTCTCCTGCAAGAATTACTGGGAGAGTATAATTTTGGGAAGGAGATAAAAAGCTGTGCTTTGAAGATAGATCTTTATAAAGCTTATGATACTATCGGTTGGAGCTACCTGAAGGATTGCATGGAGGGGATTGGATTGCCACCTCGATTTTGCCAGTGGATATATCAGTGTATGCAAACTCCATCATTGAGTGTTTTGATTAATGGTATTCTGGCAAAGCCTATTAAGATTCGCCGAGGGATCCGGCAAGGAGATCCTCTCTCCCCGTATTTGTTCACTTTGGCTATGGAGGGTTTATCTAGATTACTGCATCAGATGGTCCAATGCAATGGGTTATTTCAATATCATTTTCATTGTAGGGAATTATGTTTGTCTCATCTTTTATATGCGGATGATGTGATTTTGTTGTGTCAGGCTGATCCTCAGGTGATTGTCCGAATGTTAAATTTGATGGAGATATTTTCTCGGTGGTCGGGCATGGTAATTAATGTTCAGAAGAGTGGTATATTTATCTCCTCTGATGTTGGAAATAGGGAGCAACTGAGCAGGATTTCGGGGCTGTCTCTTCAAGAGACTCCGTTCCGATATTTGGGAGTCCCGATTACATCGGGTAAGCCTAAGTATTCTGATTTTCTTCCATTGCTAGAATGGCTGAAAAATCGGATAAATGCATGGCAAAACCGGTTTCTTTCTTCTACTGCGAGATCTACCTTGATAGGGTCCGTTCTGAATAGCATGCACGTCCATTGGGTAGCGCATATAGCTATTCCGAAGCGAGTGATCAAAGAATTGGAAAGAATCTTGAAAGCCTTTTTGTGGTCAGGCAAACATGATAGTTGTAAAGGGGCTAAAGGTTAAATGGAGTGACATTGTGGTGCCTAAGAAACTTGGAGGTTTGGGTATCATTTCCATAGCTCAGATGCAGCGTGTATTGTTGATGAAGCTTATTTGGCGGTTATTTGTGAATAAAGAAGCTTTGTGGGTAAAATGAGTGCAAATTTATCGACTCAACGGACAAAGTTTTTGGCATCTGCACTTGAGGGCTGATCAGTCTTGGGTTTTCAAAAATTTGTTACTAGTGTGAGAGATAATTTTTCCTTTTATCAAATGGAAAATTGGAAGTGGGGAGGAAGTAAATTTCTGGTTTGATAATTGGACTCACCTCAGCCCTCTCTGATACCATGTTAGAAAGTGCCTAACTCACCCCCAAAAGCTAACTCAAGAGGAGGAGGTTTGCATATTATTATAAATTCTTGAATGCCTTTGTAATTGTCTGATGTGGGATTCCTGACACACCCCTCTCAGTCCAGAGCAGGACTGGATATCTGATGGACATATTAGGCAAAGGGACATAACCGGGCACCGCCCCAAACCATCGAGACAAACTGGCTCTGATACCATGTTAGAAAGTGCCTAACTCACCCCCAAAAGCTAGCTCAAGAGGAGGAGGTTTGCATATTATTATAAATTCTTGAATGCCTTTGTAATTGTCCGATGTGGGATTCCTGACAATGGTTGAGAAATGATCTGTCGGTGTTCAGAACTCGACTTCCTAAGGAGGCAACAGTGGCTTGGGTTGTTGGGTGGAGGGCTCTCTCGCCAAATTGCAGGTATGGTCATATTCTTGATAGCTACCTTAATAATGTGGTAATCTGTTCAGCTCAGGATCAGCCACGATGGACTGCCAATCTTAATGGGATCTTCACGAATCAGTCAGCCCATGGAATTGGTCGAAGGCGGCAGGAGGAGGTAAATTGGGCGAATCTGGTGTGGGAAATAGTTGTTAGTCCTATAGCAGCTTTTCTTTTGTGGTTGGTTATTAAAAACAGATTGAGAACGAAAGACCGATGGTTTGGTGGTTTTTACCCCATTTGTGTGTTGTGTTCCATAGTTGAGGAAAGCCGCGATTACCTATTTTTTGAACGTGAGTATTCTAAGGTGGTTTGGAGTCGTATTTTGCATTTGATTGGCCGAACTCACTCCTCCTATGTGTGGACGGAGGTATTGTATGATCTTATTCGGGGTACTCGATCTGGGAGGCTTGATGGAGTCATACTTCGGACGGCTTTTCAGATGGCGATTTATCACTTGTGGAGGGAAAGAAACTGTAAGCTTTATAAGCAACATGAGCGCCATAGGTATGAGTTAGCTGATTATATTGTTAATATGATTCGTGAGGCTCTCGTTGTTACTGGAAAGCACGAGGGTATTAGTTTGGAAATGAGACAGCAATGGCATATTTAGAGTGTGGTAGTTGATTTTGGGCTGTTAAATTGTAGAGGACTTGGTGTTGGCACCGGTTCTTTTTTTTTTTTTCCTTTTGTAAGGATTGTACAGTGTAGAGCTGTTGTCTTATTAATATAATTTTTTTAAATTTTCAAAAAAAAATAGAGAAATGGGCTCCAAGAAAGCCAAAGAGAAGATGTAGGAAGAAGGAAGAAGAAGAAAGGAAGAAGAAGACACAAGTGGGAGGGAGAAGTCGGGTGAGTTTAAATTTAAAAAGAATTTACCAATGAAAATTTCCGTAAGTAAACTCAAAATTTTTTTATTCCGCCAATAATTTCCGCCTTTTTACTGACGAAACAAAAATTTCTGTTGTTAAATCCAAAAATTTCTGTTGTTAAATCCATTTACCAACGAAATTTTCCGTAGGTAAACTCAAATTTTTTTATTCCGCCAAAAATTTCCTCCATATTTTGCGACGAATTTCCTTCAAATTTAGCAGCGAATATTAATACCTTCGTTAAATTACTCAATTTTAACGACGAAAATATGCTTTCCATCGCTAATTTCCAACGTTATATTTTTCGCCGATAATTTTTCATTGCTAACTTGTATTGATTACCGACGACAGTATTTTTTCGTTGCTAATGTCTGTCGCTAATTTTACCGCGACGAATTCTCTCCAAATTTAGCAACGAGTGTTAGTACCGTCACTAAATTACTCAATTTTAGCGACGGAAATATGCTTTCCGTTGCTAATTTCCAACGGTAATTTTTCCGTCGCTAAGTATCTGTCGCTAATCCACATTTTTCTTGTAGCGTAAATAATAATCTTTGAATTTAAATCTTAATTGTTGGTGTAACTTGGCTTGGCTTACTACTGTACAAAACTTTGTATTAATCTACTTACTGTTAATTATACAACAATAAGATCTCATGATACTCTTTTTGAACAAATTAGTAGTTCAGTTATCTTAATTTAATGGAATTCTTTTTTTCCCCCTCAATATAAGTAGATTAACTTTATCCCATATTATATATATATAATTCATATTGACTATATTATTACCATAACTTATTTATTTGACGTATAATTTAGTTAACATTTGTGAATTGTAAAAATTACAAAAATAATAACTCTTACACTTTAATTAAATGTATAACCATTAAAAATAAATTTCTAATTTTACTATTCATAAATTATAAATTATTAACAATATAAATTTAAATATTTTATTAAATAAAATGTGGACCCCATATCTTTTTCATAATTTAAAATTTAAAATAATTGTCATTTTATAGTGAGGTACTTTTCATAATTTTTTTGTTTTATTTTGTTTTTACTGAGTCTATGGCCTAGTCAATTATTTTAGAATTAAAGCAAAGTTAATACATTTTTAGGTAAACTTGCTGTAATAGTTCAATCTGTTTTCCTATTTCTTTGAAAAAAAAAAAAACAGGATTTGTTCTGTTTGTTCGAATGAACATAATGAAAATGAAGACCAATGAATGTTCTTGGAAATAGAAAAGGTGTCGCTGTTCGACAAGAAAATGTGTTGAAGAAGAAACGCTAGGAACCATAAAACTAAAGTACATCGGGTACTAGAAAACTTGCTATTTTTTTGAGTGAAGACACTTGAACAACTTTTGAATCAGTGAGATGGTTCTACTACTATGACGCCTGTCCGAAGCTTAAATTTGGTAACAACCTTCCGAGTCTATCTCTACTGAACTTCCAAGCCGAGAGCGAGAACAATGGTGTTCCCTTCCATCCGAAGAGTAATGCTTTGTCGTTCTTGTCTAGGCTACACAGGTTTCCGTGAGGAAATTGCTTGAGAACCAAGTTTGCTTGATACAGAGAGGACTCACTTAACCCTATTTCCACCATTCTAAACTTGGAGAAGAATGTTCTCCACACGTCTATTTTTACACTCCTGGCAATCCTCGCGTAGTCCTCCATCGCCACAATGTCTCGTATTCCGTGTGCGAAAGTTGCCTCAATTTCGTTTCTGTGCTCAATGTTGTGACTCATGCATGTGTTGAGGCAATCAAAATGAGCGCTGTAGTAGAACAACGCTTCTATGAAACGAGTGAAGAATGCTGGCGAATTGATGTTTGCTTCAGTTTCCGTGACCACCATCAGCGATGGACTCATGTTTTTTATCACCCTCATTAAGTTTTCCAGGCAATCAGGCTTCCAGATCATAGTTCTTAGCATTATATGAGCCGAAACTATAAGAGATTCATCAGCAGCTAAATCAAATTGCTCCTCTCTGATCTCATACCAGCTTGTGAAATAAACGACCTTGTATGAGAAAGGGATGTTCACGGACCTTGCAAAATTTTCCAGCCTCATACCAGTTTCATTTAGATTGTCCCTGTGTCTTAACCGACCAACGGCTGTTATTTTAAGATGTCTAAGTGGGGGTAGTTCCCGTTCTGCAAGTGCCTGCATCAAAGCTGTCCACAGGATTCCACTCCTAATCTCAAGGTCAACAACATGGAGGTTTCCCGCTGATCCAGCGTTTTCAATTATGCTTTGGATTGCTGTGAGTTGAATCACTTGGTTTATTGGAACATTTTGGTGGTGAGTAAGGAAAGCTGGACTTGAACTTAACCCGTGAGCAGTTTTGCATCTCACGTCCTTTGGTATGATCTCAATCCTCTCTCGCAGGGCTTCAGCGAAATAATACACAACTCTCTGAACGGGGTTGGATTTTTTAGATGAAATCCACTCACAGAGTGAGAGCAATCTGCTTGCACGATCAAATCGCCCGAAGCCAAGTTTCTCAGCAGCTGCTAAAAGAAGGTGGACAAGTTCTACATCCCATGTTTCTTGCTCAGAGATGCCCGAGAGAGCATAACCAAAAGGGTGCATGAGCATAGAGAACTCATCGTAGTTTCTATCTGAGAATTGTATATACCTTGCTCCGGCAACTCTAATGACCTCTTCAGTTGATAACTTACCTCCAGGCCCTGAACAAGCTTTATCTTTACCATCATCCGATTGGTTCAGGTTCAATTTCTTAATTCCACTACCATAACTGTTAAGAAGCTCTAACGACAACGACACAGCCGATGGCTGTGGCAAGTGATCTTTACGGTGTTTGAAGATGCTCTCTAGCTTTCTGATTTCATGTAGTGGCTGTGATGGTGCTGGAAAACACGGCCCTAAGTAATCATCTAACGACAGGTAATTTGACTTCGGTGGTGGTTGAGCCAGCTCTTGCTGATCTTTAAAGAAATGCAACTCCTTGCTAGTTACACCATCTCCACAGTTACCACGGTCAGGACACAGAGAAGGTGACCGTCTCGGTTCCTCCATTAAAGAGAAATGGTATTGGCTTCTTTTCTTTTCTTTCTCGTATCTTCGGGGAGGACTATTATGACCATCTTGGAATCCATTGGAGTCGAATGAATTAGAAGAGAACAACGGATTTGCCATCTCAAGATAGAGACTCTAATCGGAGAATTCAAACACAATTGAGACAACAAGGTGTTGTTATATGTAATCAACCTAAGTGGTAGTCTCTACTTGTTGTGGTGGATCACACAATCTTTTATGGTAATTGTCGAAGTAACAGAACGACAAAAGCATATGAAAAGGACCGTACCGATGTTGCTGATATATCGAAGTTAGACACCGCGGCCTGCGTTAAATAATAATCTACATATGCATAATATGTTCCAGATGTCATAACTCTTTAAGTTGACAGACAAGGGATCGGTGCAAAACATCCAAGCAAATGTTGACAAATTGCAAACCACCCACGAGCATTTATCTTTAACTATTGATTAGTTGATCCTACTACTCAGAGATACACAGCCAAACAAGAGAGACGAAATTCCAGGTGAAAATATGCAACAAAAAGGGATGTGATAGCATCAAATCATAGCTCCATCCTGTTATGGAATCTACGCCAATGCATATTTATGAACTGATACTTTACAATAGCATTTATAAGGGTATTCTTTAGGGTATTCTTTGTTCCAAAACCATCAGAAAGATTAATATATTAAAAGAACTTAGCCTATGTATTTATAATTAACCGAGCTAATCTCCCAATAGTTTAAAAGGGTATCTTAATCTATTTATTTGTCATCAAGATGATCGATGCGTTCAAAGAATCATTTATCCCTATCTTTTCCCTATACTTTAAATTGGTGGCAATAAGAAGCAAGCAAACTTATATAACCGCTCAAACCAACTGCTTATAATAGTGCACGTCGATTGTTTTAGTGGGTATAGACATACATGTCATCTAAGTCTGCGTTCAAACCCGGTTTTCCTGTGACGCATATTTGCTTAACTATAACCCTTCTTTCGGAATTTACAGAAAGAACGTGTCTTCATCACTCAGACAAATGAAAGGGTTAACTATTGAAAGGTACATAAGGGTCATAAAGAACTCGTAGTGTTTCTTTGTCCGGCTCCGGCTAACGTTCAATCCACATATAAAGTCAGATTGTCTTCTCGATTGCTACAAGGAGAGAACATATACCTGACACGCGTCATAATCCACGACGTTTTTACACTTTGTGACTGCTGGAGGGTTCACGTCAGTAACGGTAATTTAATTACTTAACTGGCTTCGTATCATCTTTTCAGAATCTGTCATAACGCCATATGCTGTATAACAAAAAATGATAATGGTGTATACTTGTAAATTTGAAGTTTTGAGCAGAAGTACCTAAAATAAGTCGTGCAATTGATCTTATTTAGATGATTAAGTAGTAAATTGATAGAATTCAAGTTTTTGAGTAAAATTGTATATACGTAGGATTTTCGTTATTATATAAAACTTTTGTCATGTTAATTAAAAAAACTTATTTAATAATCTTTTTGTGTAAAAGTTAGTTAATTAAAAATTAAAGTGTATACATCTACCATTATTGTTCATGATTAAAGGCCTCGACTCTTTTCGATTCGAGAATAAACAAATGATATTTTCACGTCCCCCGAGGATAGTATCATGATTTCTTACCCCGTGTTTGGTTACTGTCCCTGTGAGTGGGGACAGTAGACAAGACAAAAAAATTCTGCCCCCGTATGTGTTTGGTTCATGTCCCCGCTTTTGTGTCTCCTGTCTCCGGAAGACAGAGATACGATTTTCTATCCCTCCCAAAAAGGGAGGACAGAGACACGTTGTCCCTGTCCCCTGAAAATACGAAGCACCCATTTTACACAACTAACCCCCTTTCTTTCCCGACACCTTCGGTCTCCTCGTCCCCGACTACTATTCCTCCAGCCTTTGCTCTCGGATCTGTTCGGATCCCTTCTTCCCCAAGACGTTCGTCTCTCTAGGGTCAGGTAAATTTTTGATTCTATGGTTGAAAAATGTCAGTCTTCGTTGCTTCCCCGACACTCTGGTAGCGCAAACGTCTTGTACACTATCGTTGTTAGACCCCGAACCTTTCTTGGAAGTTAGGACTATTAAATGAGAAGTTGTTTACGATTACTCATGTATAAAGGAAGAAGAATTCATGAATTAAAAAGAAAGAGAAAAGATGGTTTGGATACAAGATGGATT
>JAOTAX010000004.1:6308522-6319551 GCA_025629825.1 Erythroxylum guanchezii | reverse complement strand
AATATATCAAACAAAGGAACATGATGAACAATTAAAAATTATGATGCAAGACATTTGAAATTTTGACTAGAGAGAAAGTAGTTGAGGTGATATTATTGAATATAATTGTATGGTTTATTTAAATTTTTGTTTCATTGTTCATTTTTTTATGGTTGTAAAATTTTAGTATGACTAATGTGAATATCCTTATGCTGTTTATTATTGAATGGAGATATAAAATTATGTGCTAAATTTTATTCAGCATTGTTTAGCTACTAAAAGACAAGTATAGTTAAATGTAATATATTAAAACTCATAATTTGGTAAAAACATACATTAGTTAGATAGCCAATACACCACTGGATCCAAAAACATCGTTTGTCCTTGCATATAAGATTTATCATACATAGATACTTCTCGTGAATTTATCATATATATATAACCTTTAATCAAATTAATAATGTTCATTTAGTTTAAGTAGCAAATATATGATTTGGTTACAAAATACACCAAATTATTTGTTATAGGTTGAAATACAATGATACACCATATTAATTGTTTAGTTTGTCAACTTGGTGGTTACTAGTCCTAATTGATGCTCTTCTTTACTTACAGTAGCTTATAATTGTCTTGAGGTGATGTTAAACTTACCCTTAAACCTAAGATCTCTTAGTTCAAATGACAATTTAAAGGATTTTAGATTAACTTGTCCATATTTCCTTTAAATAATTTTTACAGAATTGATAACCTATGAACCAACCTGTTAACGAACATGCATATGAATCTAATATCAATACAACTCATATTGATGCTTTGTTGATTAGGATGACATGCCTCAGTCCCTAACATGTTACTTCTGGGTTTGTTGAATATAATTTAGTTCAAATGAGTAGGTTGTAATTTGTAAGACATAAAAATTTAAAAATCATTTAGTTACCATTTTACACTTATTTGTATCAATTCTCTAATATAATGCCCTTTAGTTAAATTTGTTTCAACCGAGAAAAATAATATGTATAACATTAACATTGATAATTATATGAAAATTAAAAAGATAAAAGATTATTAATCACTTACATTGATATGTAGTTCATTAGGTCTTGTTACATTATATTTTCTACCTTTGTATCTAAAAGCACCACACTACATTTTTGCACTTGACCTTTCTACGAAACCTTGATTGCACTTGTTACTATTTTTAGTTTAATTTTATCTCTCCTTCTTGGCCTTCCTAACATCACCCTCTTAGTTGGTGGATGTATTTGTTCATAATCATTCAATGGACAAAAGATCACTTCCTTAATAGGCGGTAAGACTTGATTATGGACTCTTAAAAAGATGCTCTTTTTATATAAATCATTCATATATGCCTCTAATTTTTGGTTGGAGTGAATGCAGCCCTAATAGGATTATATAAGTAATTATAAAGGTCTCATGCTCTGCAGCTACAACAATTATCCCTTTTTAGTCTCAAGATATGTTTTCTATCCACTTTATTAACCTCGTATGCTCTATCATCACTCCACATTCCATTAAATTTCCTCCTTATTTTTTTAGCTACTTCACAATTATAGGTACAATATTTGATTTCCATGCATATGCATATACCCTCCTTTCAGCATGTTTCTTCATCACCATTTTCCTTATAGTTTCTAGCATACTATTAACTAGTATGTCTCTTGTTGGTAAGAGTTATTCGATTAAACTCTTGCTCATGTTATTATCAACAATTAGAAATTTTAACTTAAATGATTGGTATGACCTAGCCTAACTCTCTTATGGATATTTAAGTAATACAGAAACACTCCATATATAATTTTGTCTAATTTCTTTAGTTTTTCATTGAAGTCCTTGACATATGTAGACCATGAACTTACCCATAATTGTCTCCTCAGGTCTTTACCACTCTATTGTCCCTGCTAATTAGGGTAAATATGTCTGGGATATATTATGTGATATGCATTTAAAAGCGGCTTCTTAACAAATCTTAATTTTGGATTAATAAGTTATACATCTATCAAATAATGGAATATAATAACGTATATATAAAAATATAACATAAGTAAAAAAAACACAAGTCTATATTTATGTACCTTTTACTTGTCAAAAATTATCGTGACTTTATCTCCATATTCCAACTCCAAGTTAACTTATAGGAGTGAAATGAACGGACTCTATGAGTTAGGATTTTGAACTTCAACAACTACTTATGCTATAAGATGCATGCCTCTAACTTTACTACTTCCAACCGAATTAATTAGTTGCCCCTGAAATTTAGTCTGCAAGCATCTTTCTTTCATTGCTATAAAAAAAATTCTTAAACTAGAACTATAAGGATACTTGATTCTTTGATAATTGCAATTCCATTGTTGATTCTAGATTACTATGCTTTAACTCTTGGGTATAACCTTGTAGCTTGGAATATTCATAAGCATTGCCTAATTCTCTCTCCTTCCATAACCACCTCTTAGTAACCCTACATATAGTAGAATAACAAAAATGTTAGACTTTTCTCTGCATTCTTCAACCATCTTCGTAGTGATAATGCTAAGCTTCTCTAGAATTCTATCCTAGAAATTTCTAACCAAAAACTTTACTGATACAATTTTAGGCTTGTTTTTTGTGAAATATGTATACTTAGATATATATATCTTGATTCTGAAACATACGTCTTTACTACCATAACCTACATACGATTTTCACTTACACCCTTCAATGCATCCAAATCTAATATGCTTAGAATCACTTTTTCTCCACTAGGATACTCATCACTATTAATGAAATTTTTAAACTTAGTAGAGTAAATCTCCATTGGTTGGGGGCATTATAGAATTGAAACATCAAATGTATATTATACTCCTTCAACTTTGTTATCGTCTTTACCTTCAACTTCATTATTACTTTTAGCTTCATTATCACCTTTAACTTTATTATCACCTTTAACTTCATTCACATGAGTTCCCATATCCCTATTATTACTACTGTCTTCTTTAACAATATTTACATTAACTTTATCATTATGCACAACATCCACATCTGAGCACAAATCCTCAACATTACCTAGTATATGTGAAACTTCTAGAGCCATAATTGAAACGATAATCTTATGTGTAAGATACAACTTAATTGTCCCAAGTATTTTAAAATGTTAATTAACCTAATGCTACTTTCTTTAAATTTAATGAGCCTTAAAGATTTATTGAATCTAACAGGAACTCTAAAATAGGCCTTGTTAAACTGTAAGTACCTAAGTTCCTTCCTTATTTAACAAATTTGGATATAACTAACAAAATCAAGATCAACTTTATCAAAATAACTTGATGACCCACCCTCATAACTTAACTTAGGATCTTTCTTAAGGTATCCATCATAATATAACTTCAAGCTTTGATATTGAGCCATTACAACACTATAAATGGCAAGTAAATAACATTTTTCATATTTAAGAACATACATATATACAAATACATATGCAAGCTAAGGCACCTTTGATTGAGAGATCCTTGTAACAACAAAGTGCTATATAAGATGTTAACTGAGTTAAAAAAAGTTAAAAGCAATATATTGAGTTAATAATGTTTAAGTACAACTATTCATTATAAAATAGCATATGTCTTAATTGCTATAATGACAGAAAGGGTAAGTTTATTACTAAACTTTTCACTTTTCATAAGCATGAAGCAAAACAAATTCTGATGATTTTTGGATGAAATTTAACTTTGATATGTATATAGCCATACAATATCACGTATAAACAACTTTGACATAAAATAGCCTTAAGGTCAAGTAACGATGCAATACATCATATGGGACACACAATAATTTGTGGCATGCTTGTCATACATGGACAAGCAATATTATATTGAAACCACTTGCTGATCACTTTTTACAACCAACCTGGAATTGAAGGATTCCGGGAGGAATCTCCTAAAAATGTGTACGACTTCTAACAATGATATAAGTGGGATTTAAAACACTTAAAGAATATAATTCTAAGTTATCAAACTGTCTAATGCTAAAGAGTGTTAAGGTTTAAAACCTAAATTAAAAACGTAATTTTATTTAAGCAAAAGATGAGTATAAAGAACCAAGAAAGATGAAACAATGATTTTTTTTAATCTAGGTAGTGCATTTGATTATGTATAAATCCTCCTATTTTATGATGCTTGGGTATTATATAACTCTCTTAGATTTAACCACCCCTAATAGTTCCCCTATAACCACTTAGCATCTAACTATCTCCTAATCAAAGACACTTCTTGACTAATTGCTTATGAATACACCATCGTTTTTTGAAAGCACAAGTTAATCATATTTTAACTCCTAAATTTTGGACTTCCTCACTAATTCTCGTGCCCAGGAATTTCCTAAATAATCTAGTTGACGTCTATAAATCCTAACAACTAAGATTTATGGCCAAATGGGCCAAATTCTACTCAAGCTATAATTGCCCCAATATATGTTTGATTAAGTAAACCAATATAAAATATTGAAGTCATTTTATGCTTTTTAAAAAATAAGTTTAAGGTTGTTGATCAAATTCAAGTGCATTAACAGATGTAACCAATGGAAATGGATTTTCATCTATTAACATGGCTTGATCAGATTCAGAAGACAATATAATTTCCATATTGATTCAATATTGAATAATATTCTTGAATCTTCAGCACGAATTCATATGGTGGCTCCATATATTGTTGTACTTACAGTAGTTCTTCCCTTGAATCTCTTCTTTTGTAAGAATCTTGAGTTCTAATAGCAAAGTAATAAACTTCTCCTGCAATAAAAAATAAAAAATTCCTTCATCGTAGAGATATCAAAAGTGTATTACATCTTAGTAATTAATGATTGTACTTTCCTTTTGGCTTCAAGTGATTTTTATTCTAAAGTAGGGCAAACACAAGTTTCGGGCATTCGTTCCTCATTCTCCTAAACCAAGTAATGAACTTGTCTGTATTCTCACCTTTTTTCTGAGTAATTCTAGAAAACTCAACTATACTGACTTTAGATTCAAATTAAGTATGAAACTTTCTTTCCATTTCTTCCTACAAAAGAAAAGAGTTCCTGGACAACAAAGTATACTAGGAAAAAGCCTACCTATCAAAGAATTTGGAAATAGTTTAAGCTTGAAATTGTTGAAATTTTCATAATTAGCCAATTCACTGCATTAAATAGTGGATCTAGTAATATGCTCTATAGTTGATTGGCCATCTTCACCAAAAAACAAAGCCAACTTAGGAATTCTATAACTATAGTAATAAGGATTCTCATAGTCAATATACTCCAAATAAGGCTTATGGAATTCTGAGGGGCCAATTAGTCTCAAGTCAAGCCTATACAACTTTTGAATACCTTCTCTAACAAATTTCATTGCATCTAGTGCAATCTAGCCCTTGAGTCCATCAAAAATTTGTCTTGCTAAAGAAAGAGAATCTACCTAATGACTTGTACTAAAGCACATAAAATTTTTCTATGTTCTTTGTCAACATCCTAATTGTTTAAACTATAAAGGACGAATTGGATTTCAATTCTAAAATATCATTTACATAAACAATGTCATTTGTTGTTAAAAGCTACGATAATTTCAAATTATTTCCAACTAAAGACTTACCCAAAGGTAATGTTACCTTCCCCAAATTCCAATCATTTAAGATACAAAGCCTTTATTTCCTACTATAGTAGGAATTTTTTTCCTCTAAAAATAAAGGCAAAACCATTTCTTTTCCACTCTTTGTGCATGGCATCATGGTCCCACTGGGCATGAGCATTAGTGAGGAAGTCTAGGATTTGGGAGTCAAGATGATTAAAACATAATTAACGTGTGCTTTGAAAAACAATGGTGTATTGGGAGGTAGCTATTTAAGAAATGGCCACGAGTGGGATATAGTTAGAGATTAAGTAGTTACAGGGAAACTATTTGAGATGGTTGAATATAAGAGGGTTGTATAAACATATCATTATCATAAAATAAGAGGTCGCATACACGATGACAAACACTACCTATATAAAAAAAACCTTATCATTGTTTCAACTTTCTTAGTACTTTATACTTATCCTTTACTTAAAGATAATTTAAGTTTTAAACCTTAACTCTTTTTAGCATTAGGAAATTTGGTAAGTTAGAATTATATTCTCTAAGCTTTCCAAAGCCCACTTATATCAATGTTATAATTTAGGCACATTTTTTTTAGAATGCCTCCCTAGCAAACTCAAATTTTAGGTTGGTTGTAAAATGTGATCAATAATTTGACATATTAAGTAGGAACATAGCGCCACATATGAAGACTAAAAGAGAAGTTGTTTTTCCTTTAGCCCTAGAGGAAGAAGTCCCTACTGCAGTAAGGAATAAAGGTTTTGTATCTCAAACGATTGAAAATTTGAAGAAGGCAACATTACCTTCAACTAAGCTTCCAGCTAATTAGAATTCAAAATTATCGCATCTATCAACAAGATTTGATGTTGTTTATGCAATTGATATTTCATATTTGATATCCAATTTTGCCTCTATGACTAAAGCAATAAGGATGTTGATAGAGATGATAGAAAACATTTTCACCGCTTGGTATAGGTCGCTAGGCATAATTCTCTTTCTCTAATAAGACATAGTTTTGAAGGGCTTAGGGGGCATATATTACACCAAATATGATAAAAGTTAGTGAGTGTAGTCATCTTCTAGTTTCTACCTCTATGGATGAAGTAGATATTCTTCCTCATAAAAAAGAGTATATTCTTATTACACCTTTGTGCACAAATTCTAGAAATGGACGATAGATGGATATGCCTCAAACTCTTGGAAGACAAGGATTTGGTTTTATAGTTGAAGCTAATGGGTCAAATTATAGCTTAAGGGGAAGCCTTTGGTTGTAAACTACAATCATGCTCCTCCATATACGAGGTTTAAAGTTGAAATGGAATTTGTTGGGAAGCTATTTAGTATGGGCTTGGCTTGAGATAGATTGAGACCTAAAATTTTAATAAGCATTATCTGGAGTATATTGACCATGAGAATTATTATCCCCATAGTTATAGAATTCTTGAGTTTACTTTGTTTTCTGGTGATGATGGCTATTTTACTATCTAGCATATTTCTAGATTTAGTATTCAGTACGGTAAATTGCTAATTATGAAAATTTTAACAATGTCAAACTTAGGTTGTTTCCAAATTCTTTGACAAGTATGACCTAATATGTTTTATAGCCTAATAATTCAATCTTTTTATGGTAGAAATGGAAAGACTGTTTCATACTAAGTTTTTCTGAACAGAACCTAAAGTTGGTATATTTGAGTTGGTTGAGTTACTAAAAAAAGTAGCAAGAATCCAGATATATTCATTGCTCGATTTAGGAGAATAAGAATTTGATGTCGAATTACACTCCCAGAGATTTGAGTATATGAAATTGGATTAGAAGGCCTCAATATTGAACTTCGGGAAAGAAAAAGTAGGGAATTTGTGACTTTTATGAGTTGGCAGTAAAAGTATATGAGTGTGAAGAGATTTTTAGAGAAGTAGGATATTAAGAAAAGAATTCAGTTAATACTTATTTTATAGAAATAAGCCAACGTGATTCAGCAGTGGCTAAGATCAATGTCCCTAGAACTTGTATTTTTCCTTCTTTAGAATGAAAATCACTTGAAGCCAAAAGGAAAATACAAGCACTAAATACTCATATGCAACACATTGTTTAGATCTCTGTGCATGGAGGAAACTTTCGATTTCTTATTTTATGAGAAGTTTATTATTTTGCCATCAGAACACATCATTCCCATAAAAGAAGAGATTTGAAGGAGGAATTATTGTAAGTACCACAATACACAAATTCACCCTATAAATTCAGATTCAAGAATATTATTCAAGGTCAAATTAATAAGGGAATTTTACTGTTTGCTAAATCTGATAACACCATATTGATAGACGAAGATTTGTTTCCATCGGTTACAATTGTTAATGCACTGAATTTGATCAATAACCTTAAACTCATTTTTGTACAAGTCTAAAAGGACTTCAATATCATCATATATTTGGTTTTTTCAACCAAAGATATATGGGGGTGATTGTTGATAGGTTGAGTGGAATTTGGTCCATTTGGACTAAAAATGAAAAGGTTTAATTATTAGGCTTTCCAAAAGTCAACTAGATTGTTTAAAAAATTCTTAGGCACGAGAATTAATAAGGAAGTCTAGGATTTGAGAGTCAAGATAGTTAAAACATAATTAATGTGTGGTTTAAAAAACAATGGTGTATTGGTAGGAGATTAGTCAAGACATGGCCATGAATGGAGATATTTAGAGGTTACGTTGTTACAAAGGAACTATTTGGGGTGGTTGAATTTAAGAGGGTAAGAGGGTTGTATAAACATACCAACATCACAATATAGGAGGACAAATACATAATCAGAAACACCAGCAAGAAAAAAATTTAAACCTTTTAATTTTTCGTCTTTTTTAGAACTTTGTACTCATCATTTACTTAAATAAAATTATCCTTTCAATTTAAGTTTTAAACCTTAACACTCCTTAGAATTAGGCAATTATTAGGTGTCGGTATAGGTCTACAATTGCTCATAAATAATTGTGGATTTTATGTATTGTCGAGTGCCTCTTTATACATGTGTTATGTGGATTTGAGACCCTAAAGGGTAATGTTATACAATTTTATGTGATATATTAACAAGTATGGTTGGTTAGGGCTTAAAACTAGCACAAAAATAAAGCAAGTACCATTCATTAGCCAAGGTGAATTAGCTAGTGCTAAATTGAGGTAAGTACTAATTTGTTGGTCAAGGTGGATTAATTGGCACCGAAATAGGCTAGGTATCATTCCATTATTTGAGACGAATCAATAAGTGCCTATCTTAGATAGGTATATGATTATGTGTTAGTTATAGCACCACTAATTTGTATTTGGTCTACTTTTATTGAAATGTTGTATTGGTATGATTTCTTTCCTTAAGAGGTACGTTAGAGTGGTTGATAGCATCATTTAGACATAATGTTATAGTTTTTCATACATGTACTAAATTTTGGAGATGATTTTATTCTAATTTTTTATTTTTCTTATCTGAAAACGTACTACTTAATTTGTGCATTTCATGTGAGGAGCCAATAGAAGAGGAGCTTATGAATATATGATGGGTTTACGTTAAATTAGATGGATCATATTGTTTATTAGATATGTAGTTTCTTTGTTTTTATTTTTTTAAAATTGTTATAATGTGTATTACTTTGAATTTAAGTTAAAAGAATTTATTTTACTTCATAGTTAAGAGGAAGATATTTTATTGAAAGTTTTAATATTTATGGTTTTAGGAAAACTTAATAATAGATAGCTAGCATCACCTTAGTTGTGAGCTTAGAAGTATAACTTTTACTATTAGGTGATAATGCTCCATAAACTTAGTAAGGGAACGCAGGTTCAGCACATGACACATACCATATTATTGTTTTTATGGATAAAGTGAACATATGCTAAATTAAGCCAAATTTTGTAACTTTAAAATATTTTATACTTAACCGTTGATAGAAATTTTCATAATATTATAATTTGTTTAGGTATTTTGTTCATATAAATTAAGAACTTGATGATTTTGATAAGGAACAATTAAGTTTAAGTAATTATTTAATTATCATATGAGTTCTATAAGTTTTTTTTTAAAAAAAATTCCGGCTATTAGTAAAAAATTATAATGTTGTATTTTTTTACTTATAAATTAACTTTATGATCTTGTAAAAGTAATATACATTTTGAAATTCACCATTTAAATTGTGAGAAGGCTTCCAAAATCTCCAAAAAAAAAAAAAGGCCATAAGATAGGAAAGAATTTTGATGACCTTTTCAGAAAATAGTACATAATTATTTAAAGGCATTCTTTATCTTATATGTATTTGTATTAGTTGACGTATAAGGTAAAGTCTATGGGATAAACGTATATTGCAAATGAAATTATAAGATTCATATTACATTTATGTATTATCCCTAAATTATTCTTAGTTATTGTTTTATTAAGATGAACTTTAATAGAGTGTAAATATTAGTACATGAAGTTTTTTTCTTATGAAAAAAGTAGTCGATCTCATTATCTAAAGTCTAGAGATACTTAAATAAACATATAGGTGCTTGTTAGATGATAAGTTCAACGAATTGACACAATATGACAATTTCATTTGGAACATTACTCGTATATTTATGAAAATTCTTATCTTGATGATTGAATAATCGATCATTTGACTTGAGATTTCTACAGTATCTCATATATAAGGGTTGCTATATTTTGTTACTAATTATGATTTATGCCTATTAAAGGTAGCTTAATCGATAGTTATTAAATATAACATAAACTATATGGAGATAGTTAAGGGATCAATATAAGATTTATTATCCAAAATGATAAGGGAGAGTGTTATATTATTATCAATTAGTATTGATTCAGAAAATACTTAGGCAAAGGATAATAAAACTTTGAAAATAGTTTTGAAATGTCATTAATATAATAATTTACTAATGTTAGAGAACTAATATGATTGGACTTAAACAAAGTACACATTAATTATAAGATGTGTCTCTAATTGAAACATTATGTAATGAAAATATTGAATTATACGAAAAAAAATTATGCACAAAAAGGATAATCATAACTAATTTGACATTGTTATTATTTGAGTGATCATGATGTGTTGGTAGACATCGAGCAACGCTGATCTTGATCTAAAGATATAATTTAGTTAATTAAAAAATTAAAGATAAATTAAAATTATTTAATTTATTTAATCCTAAATATCGTTTGAAGTTATAATTTATATCTATTGTTAATATATTTAGGAATAAAATAGACCACATATAAAGAACGATTGATGAGAGAAAGTTAAAGTAGTCAAGTTAGATTTGATTGAAATGTTTGAGAAACTTTAAAGTTAAATATAAGATATTTAATAAATAAGAACCAATATAAGATATTAGATCTTACATAGACCCAATCGATATTTAACTAAAATTAGTTATAATTCTTGTTAAAGTTTAACTGAAATTAAAGTTATATTTTAATTAAATTAGTAA
>JAOTAX010000004.1:6177219-6214849 GCA_025629825.1 Erythroxylum guanchezii | reverse complement strand
GGTGTGTAATTTACATTGGCTGCATTTAGGATGATAAGAAAATTTAGAGTTATTTGAAATATTGACCTACAGCATCCTTGCAAAGAGTTTAATGGCTAAAGTGAATAAGGAAAGGGATAGCCTTATTCACTTTAGCCATTAAACTCTTTGCAAGGATGCTTTAGGTCAATATTTCAAATAACTCTAAATTTTCTTATCATCCTAAATGCAGCCAATGTAAATTACACACCTAACTTTTGCAAATGATTTGATCTTATTTAGCAAGGCTGACTTTTTCTCCTTGGGGTGATGATGGATACACTAAGGAAATTCTCAAATGTATATAGGCTGAGGGTCAATACCAATAAGAGCAAGATATACCTATCTTCTGATGTTCAGGATATAAAGACTCTTTACTATGTGATGGGACTAATTAAGCAGAATATGCCATTCAAGTACCTTGGGGTGCCTATAACCTCAAGGAAACCAAAATATGAAGATGGTCTTCCTCTCTTAGAATATTTAAAAAGAGGATCAATGTTTGGCAAAATAAGTCATTATCAATGTTTGGCAAAATAAGTCATTATCAATAACAAGGGGGCTTTAGTTAATTCAATCATTATTGAGGAATACGCACTCACTTGTTTTTGCATATTAGAATGAATAAGAAAATTGAGAGATGCATGAAAAACTTTTTATAATTCGGTATGCCGGATGATTACAAAGTAACTAAGTCAAATGATTGGACCTTTATGTACTGAAATAAAAGGGGGAGTAGGGCTAGCTACATTGTAGGCTATCTAATCGATCCTAATCTCTAAGAGGATCTAGAGGGTATTTAAGGATAAGGAAGCATTATGGAGCAAATAGATTAATGAATATACTTAAGAGACCAAAGCTTTTGACAGTTGGGAACTAAAAGGAAGCATTCATAGTGTTTTACTCAAATGATTAGAAAGAGGGATCAAATTAACCCCCATATCAAAATACAAGTGGGGAATGGGAACTCAACCTAGTTATGGTATGATAATTTGACAAATCATAGTCCACTATATGTGAGAGAGAGCTCATTTCCTTAAGAATCAGAATTCCCTTTAAGGTTATATAATCCAAAGCGACAAGTGGAGATACAAGTTTAAGGTTCCAACTACTTGGGGCAACTCCATGATTAAAATTCAGGTAGTAAGGACGATGACAGGATTATTTGAATGTCGAGTAACACCTTCCAACTCAAAAATGCTTCTTGTCTAAGATTATACAAAGATCTATCTCCAAAGGGAAAGTATACATTGGAGACTATCCTAGATCTCTTCTTCAAGTGTCATTAATTTGGTCCAAAAATATAACATTTGATGAATGTGTTTTGTGTTGCAACTGATTGGCAGGAAATAGTTAACTGGGCTAGCCAAACATACGTGAGATTGAAGGGTAATAGAATTATCTTCTGCATAACTTTTAAATGTTACGTCTACTTAATATGGTTGGAAGGAAATTATACTCTTTAGAGGAAACTCAACGAAAAGACAATTGTTTACCCACAATATGAAGAAATTGTTTATGGCCACAAAGTGCATTTTTAGATATAGCCCGAGATTGAATCTTTACTAGAACTTGGTGTCCTAATGAAGGGTGTATGTGTTATTACTGTGACTTACAAATTGTAAAATACATCAAATTTCTGTCCTCGTAGGTTCATGTAAGGCGATGCACGTTGTGATAATGATGCATCTTGTAAGTTATTGCATGTTGTCTAAGCTTGATTAGCAATGAAATTTTTTCAATTCTTTTTTAAATTGTGTGATAGAAACTTTACTATTTTATATAATTAGACATGGTAAAAATGAAACATTTTCCAAAGTTTTTGGAGACCACTCGAACTCATGTTACAAGCATCTCTTCCTCTTTCTCTTTCGGCACCTGCATTAAAACCTCCTTAAAGTTAAAGAATACCATTCATTAGAGCATCCTATAGAAATTCCACATCTTCTGGTTGTTGTTCCAGGATAATAGTGGCAAGAACAAGTTTGTAGGCAGAAGATCTCAAGCTCCTAATAAGAACATATATTTCCTTTCTCCTCTGTTCCATGGGCATCTCTTTCCATTGCTCCTGCCTGAGGCGGGCCAATAGAGTTGCCTTGCAGAAAACCTATGTCACTTGCTACATGTCAGTAAGTTGCACACTCTAAGAGTTGGATGCCAAATCCAAACATCACTGTTACCGACTAGACTATGCAAACGAAGAAACACAAAACTTACCTCCCTCGTATAAATCCAGTTGTCACAAAATCGATAGGCCATCTACTAGGGGCCTCAATCTGCCACTAGCATTTCCATAAATACATGTTGTCAAGCAAACCTTCATTCGCTCAGGAATTGAAGATAATGAAAGTAACTTTTCATGGTTTCTCGAAAATTCTAAAAAGCTAGCATGTTCTTTAGCTTCATTTTATGGAAAATCATTTATTAAACAAGTAGGAGAAGATAACATATTTGCAATAATCTTTACAGGCAGCATACGAGGATCCTTGACAGTAAGACATAACAAAAAACATGAAGAAATGCTCTCTTCATCTTCAAACACAACAAATTTATTCATGTGAGATTCAAGATTTAACTATAGTGAATTGTCTATACTACTGCAACCAATGAGAATTCTAAGAAAATATTAAATGTTTCTTCTAGTCAAAAATTTACGTAGATGTACCTATATGCGGCTCGCCAAGAAATAAGATGCATTGTCTTTTGAAGAAGCTTAAATGCTTTAGACCCCATTACTTTAAATTTTGTAATTTGACCCTCAGGTGAGAAACACCTAGTTGTAGCACCAGTTTCATTCAACTAAACGATGGAAAAGGGCATCTGTTCTTATTAAAGTCCATATAACTATAATAAGATCCCATCACAACTTAACAGTCATTCAGTAAATTAAACTTTCTAGATAAAAAGATATTTAGGCCCAAAGAACCCAAGGAAAATAACTTTACCATAACATTGGTATTAGGAAGGGAAAATATGTCTGCCTCCAAAAGAAAAGATTGAAAAAGAACAATTTAAAAGAACCAAAAAATACAAACCTACTTTTGACAAGCTAACTTCAGAGCATCATAACCCCCATCAAAAGCTGAAACATGCATCCACACCCAAACTAGGCTACAAGTTAAACATGATTCATAACTTTGTGCCTCATTGCATGCTTCAGAATTACCTTCATCACCATCAGTTACTCTTTTGAGAATATGAGGTAGCCACCACAGATGGACCACAGGAGCTATTGATTGAGAGGTTGGTGCCCCAAATATGATGAATTTGGAAAAGGAAGAATTTCATGTATAGCTTCTTGAAATATCCCACCTCACCAAAAATGAAAATGGAGGAAAACATAAAGGATAACCTACGATGGTATTTGCATATGTCGCATCAGATAGAACAGAAATATTAGCATCCAAAGATTCAGCCAAGGGAGAAGGCCCCAGTGCCATCCTTAGTATTGACAACAAAGAATCCTAAGTACAGTATTAGTGTAACTACTTTAGAATACAAATCCATGAAATAAGAAACCGCTTAGCTTATAAATATAACATCTCCATTACTAATGGACAAAGCCAATATACTTAGACACAGCTTTCAACATCTCAATTTTAGAAAACAGTTATGACAAATTCATTTGGGGAAAAAACTAAGTAGACATTATGAATGCCTTTGGGCCTTCCAATTGAACTGCAATGTAATAGCTAGCATCGTGCACGAGCACTTCCTCTCTGAACCACTTCAATAAAGCCCAAGATCCCCTACCCCTGCAACAAGAAAGTTACACTCATCAACAAAAGAAAGATAAACATACTATGTTAGAAAAGAAAAAGAATTGCATTCACTTAATTAGTGCCCCATTGGGATATGAAACAACACGTCCATATAATTAAGAAAATAGGTTATGGAAAATGTTACCCGCCATGCATGTAGGCCTAGAGGCAGATGGAAACCCCACAACTTGGTCATTGTAAACTATTTAGCATGCGAAACATGTGTTCTCAATCTCTTAGTCTCATCACCTGAAGTACAAAACCCATTAGCAGATTTCTTTCGAAGTTCAAATCTTCTAAAAATGCGACAAGGAAGCTTTTCTAATTTTGATACAATTTAGTTCTCTATTGATACAAGGAATCCTAGACCTAAGTGTACCATCTACAAACCTACACGTTTTCTTTGAATTAGTCCATGATTTCCTTTAAATTGGTTGTTGCTTAGTGGCCTAACTAATAGGCTTAATGGTTAGTTTTAACTTAACTATAATTTCACGTGTATTTATGTTTGTTTCCATTCGACTGTTGAGAAAAAAAGAGAAAGATTAACAAGATTCTTGGCAATTCTCATCACCTATTCTAAGGAGTTATTTCATGCACTTCCTCCGCCTTCAACCCGGCTTTGTTACCAGTACCACCTTAACCACCAATGACCTTGTCAATTCAACGCCTTACCCTAGCTGAGATGCAACAAAGGCGTGCTCAAGGCCTCAGTTTCAATTGCCTATCCAAATTCAACCTCATTCATAAATGTCAACCACCCCAATTTCTCCTTCTGAATGCTAATGATGCTGATTATTCGCTGGATATGTCATTGGAGCCAAGCGTTGAATTCCTTGATCTAGAACCCAATTTTCCTGAAACCACACCGCCTGCTCCATCCATACCAAAAACCCTGTTGCTCAACTCACCACAATCTAAAGCTTCACTCCATCAATTGTCAGTGGCTGCTTATTTCAGCATCTCCTTTCGAAGCACTTTACGGCTTTATGACTCCATTATTGGTCACCCTTTCTCCATACTGATTGATTCAAGAAGCACCCACATTATAATCCAACCACGAGTGGCTACCTACCTAAATCTACCGATTGTCTCAGTTTCGTCCTTTTCCGTCATGATCGGTGCTACTTCATTGTACGAGTCAATGCCAAAATATGAAATTACACCTATATGGCCACATCTTCCCTATTTCTATGCTCGTGGTACCCATAGAAGGTGCATATATTTTTCTTGGTAATGAATGGCTCAACTCTTTAGGCCCTGTGGTGGCTGACTTCTCGATCCTATTAATGTCATTCTCCTACAACAGTGAACAAGTCTTCCTTACTGGCAATCCCTGGATCTCCCAAGCCAGCGTTGCGGAAGTAGCGTCCTTATAGCAAAAAGATGTCACTGTATCTTTGTTTGCCCTTGTCAGTGAGCCCAGTGCACCAAACCCCACCTCACCTACCCCCAAATTACTAAACCTCGTCTCACTCACCCAAATATGCAAATTCAAACACTTTTGACCCAATTTTACCATTTATTTCACACCCCAACTCAACTACCACCATCAAGGCCACATGACCATTACATTCATCTTCAACTCGATGTCAAACTCGTGAACGTGATACCATACCGCTATCCACACTACCAAAAGGATGTGATGACTCAGTTGAGTTCAGAAATGCTCCGAGATTGCATTATTTGTCCTAGCCAGAGTCCTTATTCTTCACCAGTCTTACTTGTTCGCAAGAAAGATGGAACCTGGCAATTATGTGTCGATTATAGAGCTTTAAATGTGGTAACAGTTTCGGATTGATTTTCGATTCCCACTATTAATGAGCCACTAGATGAGTTACACAAAGCTCAATTTTTCTCCAAGATCGACCTTCATTCTGGTTGTCATCAAATTCGTGTGGTAGAAGCAGACATCCATAAAACTGCTTTCTGAACGATCAATGGGCATTATGAGTTTGGTATGATGTCTTTCGACCTCACGAATGTGCCATTAACATTCCATGCAGCTATGAATGATCTATTGTGGGATTATCTTTGCTGATTTGTCTTGGTCTTCTTTAATGATATACTAATATACAGTGCCAATATGGAGGAGCACATTGCTCATTTATCCCAGGTTTTCTCATTATTATATTCCCATAATTTTTTTTTCTGAATTCTTTAAATGTGTTTTTGTTATGGGATCAATCAATTATTTGGGACATGTTATCTCTGTTAATGGTGTAAGTGTTGATCAAGACAAGATAAAGGTCATTTAAGACTGGCCAATTTGAGTACAATCACAGAGCTTGGGGGCTATCTCAGTCTAACAGTTTATTATAGACGTTTTGTAAAAAATTACACAACAATTGCAAACCTACTTACAAATTTATTATAGAATCAGAAGTTCACATGGACACTTAGGGCCAAAACTGTTTTCCATCTTTTAAACCGAGTCATGACAAGTTTGTCAGTGCTAACTTTGCCTGACTTTTTGCAACCTTTTGAAGTTACCACAGATGCGTCTGGGACTGCAGTTGATGTTGTTCTCTCTCAGAGAAATCATTCCATCACCTATTTCAGTAAGAAGTTGTGTGAAACGCCTCCAAGCTTCTTCCTCCTACATCAAGGAGCTATATGATATTACTGAGGCCATCAAAAAGTGGAGACATTATTTACTTGGAAGCAAATTCAAGATTTTTACAAATCAACAAAGTATTCGCCATTTGCTTACTCAGACAGTGTAGACTCCAAAACAATATAAATGGTGACTAAACTTCTCGGATATGAATATGAGATTTTTTACAAACTTGGGAGAGAAAACAGAGTGGCAGTGCCCTGAGTCGGGTTGCATTACTAGCCTTCCATGGCTTTTCGGTCCCAACCTTTCCTTGGTTGGCCCAACTCTGGGATTTCTTTTTTTCCTCACCTGCAGGAATTCAGTAGCTTCTCAACTTCACTTCCAAGTCGCAACAGTTCAACGAGTACTGCATCCATGATGGCCTTATATACTTTGACCAACGCCTCTTCATCCCTACTGCTAGTGGGCCCCATGAACAGATCCTTCAGGAGTTCCACGCCTCCTTAATAAGCGAACATTCCATGGTCAAGGCCATAGCCTCAAGAGTTGTTGCCTGGCCTAGATTGCAATAAACTGTGAAGCAATTTATCCAACAATGTCTAATATGTTAGCAGGTCAAATACTCGACTCAGAAGCCTTTTGGCCTCCTCCATCCACTGCCAATTCCAGCTCAAGTTTGGGAAGATATAGCCATAGATTTCATAATGAATTTACCTAATTCAAACGGCAAGATGGCAATTTGGGTAATAATGGATCGTCTGAGGAAATATGCGCATTTTCTTCCTCCACCACCCAAATATACCTCAGTAAGTCTAGCCTTCTCTTCCAGACAAATATTTACAAGCTTCATTGGGTTCCCATGTTTATTATGTCTAATCGAGATCCTTTATTTCTAAGTCAATACTGGGAGGAGTTGTTCGCTCAGCTGGGTACGAAACTACGACATAGTAGTGCTTACCACCCTCAGTCCAACGAACAATCGGAGGTTCTAAATTGATGCCTTGAAACATATCTCCGTTCTTTTGCCTGTGATGAACCAAAATCGTGGTCTCAATTTTTATACCTAGCTAAATACTGGTACAATATTGCTTAACACTCAACAATTGGCATGTCACCATTCCAGGCCTTGTATGGCTGGCCTCCGCCCTTCTTGCCCTACTACACCATCGGATCATCACCAATAGCTTCAATATATGACGTTCTTCTTACCCATGCCCAGATCATCACCCAGCTCAAAGAAAATCTTCACAAATCGCATAATCGGATGACCCCATAAGCCAATAAACATTGATTAGATAGAGACTTTGGAATTGGTGATCTGGTTTACGTTAAACTCCGACCATACCATCAAATTTCGATAAACCATAGCGAAAATCAGAAGCTATTTCAAAGGTATTTTGGACCGTATCATATAACTAGACACATAGGAAGGTCGCTTATGAGTTGGATCTACCACCAAGCTCTCAAATCCATTCGATGTTCCATATTTCTCTCTTTTGTCGCTACCTTGGATCTCCTACAAAAGAGGTGGTTCCTCTGCCTCAGTCCAACGATGGTGGCACTCTGATCATCAAGCCAATTGCTATTTTGGATGAGTGCACAATTTAGGTGAAGGGAAGGAATTGGCTCAAGTTTTAGTGCAGTGGGCCTGCTACAATATCAACGAGGCGACTTGGGAGGACAAATTCGCTATCGCTAAGTCTTATCCCCCCTTGTTCCCTATTTCGACATATGACAACTTGGGCCTTGAGAACAAGGCCCAAAATCGGGATGGGAATATTGATACATTTTGGGTCTCTACTGATACAAGAAATCCCAAACCCAAGCGTACCATCCACAAAGCATGTTTTCTTTGAATTAGTCCATAATTTCCTTTGAATTGGTTGCTGCTTAGTGGCGTAGCTAATAGGCTTTGACTATGTTTGGTTAGAAGTTTATGCATGTTTTCTTTGAATTTGTCCATAATTTCCTTTGAATTGGTTGCTGCTTAATGGTATAACTAATAGGCTTTGACTATGTTTGGTTAGGAGTTTATTAATGGAATGAATAGAACGTAATATTATTTTATCGTTTGAGTTGAGGGTTCATAATGGAAGAGAATAAAAGAGGAGGGTTTCATATTATATCTCACTTTATCCCAAAAAGTAAAAATAAAAAACTTCCGATTTGAAAGGTTTATGATAAAATATAAAATGATAAACAAATTTACATTATATTACATTATAAACCCTTCATTCAAACAATATTTTACTATATTACATTATGAACTATTTCATTCCTCTCAAACAACAATTTTCTAATATTACATCTATTTACATTCTTTTTTTTTAATATTTACATTCTATTATATTATAAACCGTTATATTCTGTTCTATTAAAAATTTTACGTCCAGTCGTTATTTTATCACCAATCTTAGTTAGCCTGGAGAAGTACCTCCAGTCGTTGTTCTTTTATCACTTACCGTTGGATCTTTTCACTGTGCGCGGTAGCAGACGAAGCCTATGAGGGCGCCACAGTTTCATGCCCTAGCCAGCTCCACTATTTCCTTCTTGAGTTAATTTTGGATGGGTTGTGAAAGTTAGATTTGCTTTGCCCTTATTGCGTTTCCCCTTGTTCACAGCTTGGCCGATTGATTGTTTTCGCTTGCCCCTACGTCATGTCGTTTGCAGTTTTATTTCTTAAGGGTCAGGTCAGTTGAGCTTGGAGTGTTTTAATCTTGTACTTGAGACATGTGGACTTTGTCTCTTTTATATTTTATTCAATTCTTTTAAATTTTTCAAAAAAAAAAAATATGTCCAACTAAACATAATCTTACCAACCAATTTTAACTCGATTGCAATTTGGCATGTATTTATGTTTGTTTCCATTCCACTTCTCGGCGATTTTCATCACCTATTCTAAGGAGTTATCTGCCCACTCAAAGTGGTAGAGCTAATTATATTGATATCAGGGTTCTTCTCGAAAGCCAGGCCATTGCATTGATCGGTGGTCCTTGGCCCGCGACTCTGCGAATTTCTGGACATTAACTTTTCGAGGCGGAATCGAAGAAGTTTGGGATATTTTGGTTCCATCAGCAACCATTATTAAGTTATTAGAAAATATTCACTCTAAATTTGGCATCACAGTCACAAGCAGACGACGAGAAGAGGGTTTTTCAACTTCTGGTTGGGTTTTGAGTTTTCTTATTTTCTTAAAGAAAAACACGTCTCTTTCTTTACTTTTCTTTTTTTCTACTTCTTCTCTTTTAGAAATAGAGACAGTCGCATGGGAGAAATCTCACAGCAGGTAAGTAAGACAAATTGTTCATAAATAAATTTCCTTTCTTCGTCTTCCACAATAGATTCTCACCTATGCAAAATGATGATTTCAACTTTCTCGTGTTTTCCCTATAGCTCTTCCTTTACCAGTCTGTCGGTTGACAGTCACAACAGATGGGTTCTAGTAGAGAAATGGGGAGTAAACCATGGAAGATAATATCAAGACCATTGCTTGAAACAATTCTCAACAATCACGCCCACCACCACCGTGTTCCTCAGCCTCTCATCTTGCACGGCCCTCGCGGCGTCGGCAAAACAACCCTCATTCTCGAGCGTATTATTCTCCATCCTCAAGCTGAAGCGGCTTTGTTGAGAGAGAGCGCTGACGCTTAAGATTTTTGTCTTTGTGCAGGTCTCCTCGATGATTGGAACAAAGGTCCACATGTCACTGGCTACGTCGACTTTGCTCAGTCTATCAAAGACCATCATCCGCTACATAACAGCTCGTTTCCGTGGGGATCTTGGTCCTCCTGCGACCCTCCAACTCTCACGTATTGCAAAACCCAGCTCGAAAATTGCCTTGAATCAATGACCGAGAAGGGAATTCAGCTGGGCACCATTACTTCCACTCAAATCTTCAACACTCTCACGAAATGGCACCGACTTGACACAGCCCTTCGCCGCATAATCCTCCAGAATAATTCCAACTCTACGACGTGGTCACGGAATGCGATTACTGCTAAAGTTTCGACTTCGGTTTTATGGGACCGAGCAATTTTCGCACTATCTGCTCGATTAAATTCAAAAGAGATTGATGAGATTCTGGGATTTGAGAAGAAAGGGGTGAGCTTGTCGATGGAGGAGGCTTCTTATATGAGAGAGGCGATTGTTGCATTGAGACTCGCAAAAGAAGTCGTAAAATTACAGCACCAGTGGAGAGCTAATGCCATCGCTTATTTGAACAGAACTGGGGGATTTTCGAGGTCGTTAGCAAATTCGTGTACTGATTGGCCTTGCTTGTTGCTTGAATTACTATCACAAGCTGCCGAGACTGATTTGTTTCAGGTGCTTGAGTTGAAAAATTAGCATTTACGTTTTGCTGAGATGGTACATTGAATTGAACTTTGCTTTATCTCTTGACATTGCTTTAATTTAACTGACAGCCAAAGCTGGTACTAAATAATATTGAAGTTCTTAAGAGTTCGACTCTGATTGACAACTCATTGGTGTCTGCATCTATATATCATGACAATCTGCTGTGGAGAATAGTTGCTTTGGGTGCAAATGAGAGGTGCCTGCCTGTCATACTTGTAACATCTGATAGGTAAGTCCATTCCTCCACAGCTATTCTTCAGCGTATTGCTTCTTGTACTAGGCTGCTTGATAAAGCCTTTTGTTAGACTTTGTTCTAGTTGATTTCGTGTGAAGTCAATCAAATTTTTGTTTGTTGCTTTTTCCTATGTGCATAGTAACTCTGAGTTTCACTGTGATGATAATTTCATCATGCCTCTTCTTCATGTCAGTATCTTGAAACTTAGTTAAAATTGTCAACCACATAAACGCTAGTGTTCTATATAATTTCTGTTGTGTCCATTCATAAACAATAGTCGGTTTACGTGGCCATTCTGCACTAGCAAATCTTGTCATGCTTATTTACGTGTTAGTGAATAGTTTTAAGCTTGTTGCTTCATATAACATATGTTCATAAGATTTTATTTCCTTCTCCCTCTATTGTTACAGCTACTATTCATACCAGGCATTTGCAGATTTTGGATATCCGAACATATTCATTTCTCGGGAGGTACCTAAATTCAAATTTCTACAACTACTACCATTAGCATCCCTGTTGCTTCTACTTTATGTAAACATGTATGTGCTTGCACTTTCTTTCTTCCCCCAAGTCTTACAGAATTCTGTTAATGTTGAATACCTGTTGAATTCAGGAAATCAATTCCATTTTGGAAATGAGTAACAGCAAAGTTTCAGTTATTGCTTTGCTCCTTGGACTTCCTTTTCAGGATTTTCATCCCAGTCAGAAGACATTGGTTGGCTAAACTACTGGATGTTGCTCTTACTGTATAATCACATTTAAAGTACTTTGTGACAAATAAATCCTTTTTCATTCTATCGTGGTTATAGCATGCATGTATGTTTTCTTCCTCTAGGAACTCGATCCGTTTTTGTGTACAAACATATTATTTAGTTCTTCTGATATTTTATGGTTCGGTAGTTTCTATTTTTAGTTCAAGGGTGAAGGCTTGTTATCTATTTGCATGTATTGGTGAATTGGGTGCTTATTGCTCATTGAAATATCTTCATCTACAGAATTTTGGCTGGACTCCTGAAGAAGCTAAAATGCATATGGTTGACAATTACTTCGATTATTCAGAAGTGAGAAACTTTTGTTCAGCATCTCTTTCTAAACTTTTGCTCACAATGAAAGTATGTTTATCTATGTCGAATTTGCAGTGGACAGTAGTTGTCGAGGTTCTTGGATCAAACCCTCGTCATCTTTTTGAGCTTTATGCACTAAAACAAGGCAACTATTACCAGAAGTAAGACCTTTACTTTTTAATATGGTGTACTTTGTGGCATATATTTAGACTAATGATAGCAGAGAGTATGCATTTAGAAATTGACTTCTTTCTTCTTTCATACCCAGGATATGAATTTATTTGAGTCCATGCAGACCAATGATGAGATTTAATGTTTCCTTCATATGTACACGTGCAAAAGCATATTCATATTCAATGTGCATGTTTGCAAGAATTTTAGAATTTTGATTGATTTTTCTTTAGTTTTCTCTTTAGTATATTCACATTCAATCACCCTTCACACATAGCATGTGATTCGTCATTCTTTGTACTTATCACTTGCATAGCTTTTGTGGAAATATCTGTACCATGGAATACTGGTTGCCATTCATTGGAAGTATGAGATTCAAACAGTTCCATACTAATAATGGAAAATTATGTCTTTTTTCCCATTGTATAATGTAGGATGTTGGAAGACAAGTCTAACACATTTGAGGACATTGTAGATGCATATTTAGCATACTTGCAGGTACATTCCTAATGCTACGCTCTGGTGTCCTTGTAGTCTGAATTTCTATCTACAATCCATGATGGTTGTCAATTTTGCCATTTATTTGATTTTTGTGACCTCCAAAGTTCAACAAAAGAAATTGTGCTCTTTACCTAATCCTTTGTATAATATTTTTATCAATTCATTTTCAAATGTATGAGCTATGAACAGTAGGTTATTGTTAAGCATGCCCAATTATTAGATTCTTTCATTTGATGTTACTATGTATAAGACTAATATTTCAAATTTAACAGAAGTTACGTAATTTATACCACTCTTTGGGGTTACATATATTAGCTGTTGTTAAATGAAGGATGTAAATCAGTGCTAACTTGGCCAGAGGGAAAAGAATATCACTATACGTGCTTCAGTAACGAGTTTACTCTCTATAGATCTAAATAATAGTGATTTGATAGTGACATTTTCATGGTCACCTGTTTTATTGGTACTGTTAGTAACATTGTGTTCAATTAAGCCATGCGTTGATACAAAATCTTTGTTTTTCTTCATTTATGAGATTAATAAGTTTCACTTTTTCAATGCTTTAGATTAATGTTGTGAATCCTGCAATGGATAACGCACTAGCTCAACTACAGAAGTTTGCTGACGACGCTCGAAATGGAAATTTTCCAAAAGAAAGATTTCATTTTGGTTCACCTTGGAGACATCCTCCAAAAACAGAAGATTTCAATCTGAACCATAATTGGGCTAAGATTCAACTCATGGATTTTGTTCAATCTTTTGTGAATACAGAGTTTGGGGTAACCTCTCTCTTTCCCTACCCCACCCCCCCCTCCATAACCCATCAAAGCTTCTTTTTCCATTTGTCTCTACCTTTTAATCACCCCTTTGTGAGAAAAAATGATTTTCTTTTCAGGTCTATATAATATCTTTTAAATCAGCTTATAACTTGTAACTAATACAGAACTTTGGACTATCCTTGCATGAGGCATATTTGTGTGTGATAAACTGTCCTCAAGTAGCTGCTGCTGTTCCTACTGGTATTTTATAGCTGTATTTTGTGTTTCTAAGTTTATTTGCATTGCAATGTAGGTTAATTATCTAGCTGATGTAAGCCTTGAGATCATGGAAGATCCTTGTGTTCTTGCTTTAATAGAGGTATTCTTTCTTTGGGGTATCTTTGCATTTTGATTTCCTTGCCAGGCATGCCCTCCCATGTTCACATTACATCTTGTTGTATGTTTTACTTTGTGTTTCAATTGATCATCATGTTTCCAAATCTGTTGTCAATTATCCACTGCCAGAATGAGACTTTGAAGTTAGATAATTTTCTTTCTCCTGTAGTAGCAATTCCTTGTCTTTGACCCTAATTCTTGTTAATGCTTAGAACGCCTTGCAGCTTTCAAATGTTCACTTGATCCTTGGTGTGACATCTAATGCTCATATCACTTGTAATGTTTGAGATTTATAGATTCCTCATAATTTCCTAGGTCGGTTTGCTTTATGTTCAACGGGATCCGTCCTTCATTCGCCCAGTATCCAGAGGTATTGAAAGATGCCTTGTTAGATGGTAAGCAGTCTTTGTTTATTTGGATAATAATATTACTTAGGACGATGGTTGAAGTATCTTACGTTTAAGCTAATTTGTTATATGTGAGTTATTTCATCTCTGTCTCTCTCTTTCTAATTTGAAAAGGAGCTGAAAGTGCTAGATGCTGAAAACATCTTGTTGTTGGGTTACAGGCTTGTCCAGGAGCAGATGGAATTGAGTTTTCACAAAAAGCTCCAGTTTCTGTGGCATCGCATTATTCGTGGCCGTAGCTATCGACATTTAATGCAACAAGAGGGCTACAACAAATAAAGACATAGTATGTTTTTCTCCAAGTTCGCAATGTCACATCTGTAATTCTACATATGTTTGTTTGCAACTTTTTAAAAATCATGGCTACTTGGATGCTATATTCATAAAACATAAGGTAGACAAGAAACACAAGTCCGTGGTATTTACTTGAGAAGAAATGATAATTTCATCACTTGGCGCTAATATGAGGTCCTAAGAGGTGAGATTGATGCGGGGAATTGTAGATCCAATACCGAAACCAAGAGAACAGAGAACCTGCTTAGAATGTTAAATGATAGGATACACTTATTCTAAAGTTCTAAGGTTAAACATTCTCATTGGAATTCCATCTTCTTCATAATTTGTAAAATGCATGTCTAGTAATATTTTCAACATTTAGAAACCTTTTCTGTTGAAGATGTCTTCAGCTATACATGATTCCTTTTCTCAATCAGTTAGTGTATGTGAGTCAATTATCTGCTACTTTACCGTCATGTAGTTACCGGAGTCAACTCTATATTGATCACTTATCCTGTTGGATTAATTTACTAATTAAAAGGAATCTGAAATACAACATGAAATTATTTATTCAAAATCTAATTGAGAGCTTTTTCAGAACCTTACTATTTTTTTCACGTATGCAGTTCAACTGTCCTTAGTTTCAAATGCTGTGAAGAGAAAATTTTGATTGCTGTAATCCGACTCTCGTGATACACTGTACTAGGTCATTACGTTGCCTCTTGTATTTGACTCATCATACTTATAATATAAAGCTAAAAGATAGTTTCATTTTCAGTGGTTTATGCTTAATCCAACTTGGGAGTTAAGTGTCATGGACAGCTTTCAAAGTTCGATTGTTTGTCAGTAGTTAAGAGCATTTTCTTTTTTAGCAGCACTTCTGTTGTTGATGATCTGGTTGGGTGAATTCCACTGTAGGTTGCTATCGCTCAAGCCTTTAAGCTTAAATTAAAATGGGGCTCCGGTTCAGTGGTGGAAGACAACATGAGGATACATCTGACATTGGAGAATGACATTCTTGAGATTAACGGGGCTGTAGCAGTCATCCCCAATCCCATGAACTGATCAAGAATTTTAAGTCAACTTTAACTAAGAGGCACAACTCTTCCTAACCATTTAATTCAGTGGCAACTCAGGTAGAGTCGAGTAGGAAACATTCTTAGCTTCCTTTGACTTGAAATTATAGGTGTATAATGTTGTACTCTGCTCAATGATGACGTGTGTTTTTTTTTCAGAGGGCAGACACGCACATTTGATGTATACATCACTGCTTGAGTGCCAAAGAATACGATGAGCCTTTATAATGTGAAATGTATTGGAGCTTTAGTCTTATGATTAAACTTACGGATATGCTTAGCCATTTTCTAGGTAGATAATGAATATGCTTAACCTTATTTCTCATCTGGGTCTATTCGATAGTCCTACACGCCTTTAACACATTTCTGGAGCCAACATGCGACTTTGGAACCTAGGGAGATGCTAATACCTGTCATGGCTTAGGTGATCGATGTACAATTTGGTTCAGATTTGTGAGAAGGATAAAGTCACGGTTAAAATGGGTTTGTGATAGTTTGACAACTAAATGTTAATTAATTAAGAACGCTAAGAAAAAAGAAAGAGTTTGAAGAAGAAAAAGAATACCCGTTAACACCACATTGTCTGTTACGTATAAAAATAATATAGCGATAATACAGCTGTACTGGCATAGTTGGATAGTATAACAATACTTGTAACTGTTTCTGTAGGCAGAAATGAAAATGAATTAGTTGTCTCTTCTCTCTCTAAAGTTCTCTGCTTTCTCTCTTCCTTTGAATTCCTCTCTTCTCTCTTTTGCACTTCATTTTTATTCATAACAAATGGTACAAGAGAAATCGGTTCTGGAATCGAAGAAAACATGAAAAGTTGGATAGAAACACTGATCAGAAACGAGAAACTGTTTTTGAAAGTTAAAAACAGAACCAAAAAAAAAAAAATGGAGAATGACCTGCTGCACTTAAAACTATGATGGCACAATTCATTCACCTACAAGGAGTAGAAGTGGGAGCAACTATGCTAGTTACTCCAGAATCAAAGATTCATGGCCAGTCTTCTCTAAAATGCTAATGAAATTAAAAGCACCAAATGAGAAAGGTAAAGGCGATTTTGTAGTGGATTTTCTTATGAGAAGACTCTCATCTGTTATTTCCCAGACAGCTAATGCCCCAGTTGAGTGTGTTAAACTCTTAATTCAAAATCAAGATGAGATGATCAAATCTGGTCAGCTATCTAAACCATACAAAGATATGTCGGACTGCTTTTCTAAGATAGTCAAGGATAAGGGTGTCATCGCTCTTTGGAGAGGCAGTATTGCAAACGTTATCAAATATTTTCCCACCCAGGCCCTCAAATGTTTATTCAAGGATTACTTCAAGAGGATGTTTAACTTCAGGAAGGTAAGGCTGACTGCTGGAAATGGGTTGCTAAGAATTTAGCATGAGGTGTACATGCTGGTGCTTCATCCCTTCTTTTTGTTTATACATTGGATCATGCCAAGACACGCAAAGGCTATTAAAGGGGGTGATGAAAAGTTCATTTTATGGCTGCTTCTTTTTTATCGATTTTGTAGACCTCCTTAACCTCAGGGACAAGGTTTTCTAAAGGAGAAGGGATTGTTATGTATAAAAATAATATAACGGTTATACAGCTGTACTGACATGGGTGGATAGTATAAAATACTTGTAACTGTATCGTTAGGCAAAGATGAAGATGAATTAGTCTCTGCCTTCTCTGTTCCTCTAGACTCTTCTCTCTTATGTTCTTCATTTTTATTCATAATATTGTCTCCTACTTCGTTCCTCGCAGATTAATTCTTTTTGAACGTACTCAACATCCTAAAAGCCATGTATGAATTCATGTCTAAACATATCTATTACATAGACAAAATATAAACATATGAACTTAATAAAAAGCAAGAAGAAGATGGGAGCAGCAGCATTATCTGCTTAGCATGTCTACTTCTCAGTTGTTTAATGGGTAAATGTACACTACCTACCTCACTATGTAGGCGTCTAAAATGCCATGGGTTGCGAGAATTAAGAGAGATTTATGTTGTTTTCTTTTGGTTTCTATTCGACATTAAGAAATAAAAGAACAAGATGCTAAGATAACCAATAGATAAAGAACAGGTCTGGCCGCTGAAGTGAGAATAATGAACACTAAAAAGGAGTTCCATGAATGATTTTAAGTTAATACTAAAAAGGAGTTACATCAATGATTTTTAAATCACTCGCTCAAAATTACTCCAAGCACAAATGTACCTTCAGTTACAGCCTCGGATCTTCTACTCGTTCTTTATCTTAACACATTAGTTTCAGTATCCATGTCTCAGGCAAGGTGCAGAATCACACTAACTATATCAAGAGATGCAATTAAGTAGCGTCTGCGAATGTTCAAACTCCCAAAGTCGACAAATATATCCTTCAAAAAGCATTCTAAACAACCAAGGATGAAAGGATTTAGTATGGAGCAAAGAACTTCTGCTACTCACCATAAGTCGATGAACACTGTGCTCAAAAGAGAAGAAACCTATAATCCAGTTTTCCAAATAATACACTATGAATAATACAATATGTTACAGCGGTTCAATTAGTTGCAGTTGGAAGAGATTTATGAGGAATAAAAACTAAAGAGAATGCGGCCATGACAGAACAAGCTCTTCACTCACTGCGGGGCAACCAGCAATGTCACATCTTTTTAATCATCCCAACTGAAAACTATGTCACACTCAAATCACCACTCATGCCAATGTATAATCTCCTTCGGCAGCATTTTCTTTAATGAGATGATAGGTTCCCGGAATATAGCATCGTACAAATGTTGTAAGATGGAGGACTAGTGCAGAAAAGAAAAGCTTTACATTAACCAAAAGACTTATCAGATTTGCTGCTTCAACGTCACGTTGCCTATCTCAATAGCAGACTTGGGCCGATAATGTTCATCTGTATCAACCTCTTCAATTTCCTGTGGAAGTACATCATTTGCAAGACAGATATAATATTCAGTATGATGGTTATCAGTGAACAAAATACATGACTGGTAAGAGCATCGGTATCCAACCATGATATGAGACATTTATGAGAGTTGAACATAACAATAATAACAACAGCCTAGTAGAAATTCTGCTACCTAAGAGTCGAACACAATGTGATATATATCAATATCCAAAAGTAAACCACACTTTTAGTTTGAATCACTCTCTCAAACAGGTTAACACAAATCAGACTCCTATTGTTGGTACAAGACAAAGGCCCCATCTATAACAAATCCATTCATCACGGAGGTCATTACATCTAAGTTGTGTGTCAACGTCCACATTGTGGTGTTAATTAAAACCGTAGAGGATATAAAAAAGACTAAAATAGAAAAGGTGAGAATATCCCAAAGGCATCTCGCTTCAACTAGAAAGAACTGAAATTGTTTGTCACCTGAACAACATCTTCTCCCCTGACAACTCGTCCAAAAACTATTAGCTTCTCACTCAGATCAGGAATTGGTGCAGTAGTAATGAAGAGCTCAAACCCTTTGTCATCATCTTTTGCTTTTGAAGTACCAAGCATAAATGCTTCATGCTTCAAACTAGAGCAAAAATACCAAAAATCCACATTAAGGTCTACCAAGGGGACACTGAGACAATTGGCATATTAGTAATTAAAAGGAAAAATGTAAAGGGATATAACTATAGCCAGTAACCTTGTATCAAGCTTACTGGACTGCTTTCCTCTTAAAGTCCAATCTTCTGCATGAAGATTGTTTACATCGCCTGCTTGAATCACATAATTCTTTATTACTCGATGGAAACGCATCCCCTTAAAGTGTCCTTTTTTACTGCAAAACCAGTATCCATTGTTAGTTAGTGATCCCAAGTCCTTTCTTCCACAAGATGTTGGCACCACTTCATCTCTTGTGGACTGCAGAGGAAGGGGCTCAACAAGAAGAGGCATGTACGATAAGAGAAGCAAAGAGGAGGAATGTATGATGAGAGGAGAAAGGAGGTCAACCCCATATATGGAACACGCACTTATGGATGTGTAAATAAATGAGTGATATCTGAACAAGTTACTTGCACAAGATATTATTGATTAGCTAGCTTAAACTTGTGCAGGGATCAACATATAAACTTTAGTAGTAATGACCAATTTGTTGTGATGAATGTCATTTGTTTTAAGTGATCTTAAACACAATATTCACGTGTTGTAAGACACTTTATGCAGCTCTTATGCCAGTAACATGACAAAATTTCAGAAGGAACATCACATATCACAAAATGAAGAACTAATCATGGCTCTTTTAATACAATGAGGGAACTAGGCGGCAAGAGAACAAATTTGCTAAGCTAAATTGTAAGCAATACATATTTGTAGTAAGATAATCAATAGATAAAGAACAGATCTGGCTGCTGAAGTGAGGATAATGAGCACTAAATAAGGAGTTCCATAAATGATTTTAATTTAATACTAAAAAGGAGTTCCATAAATGATTTTAAGTCACTCGCTCAAAATTACTCCAAGCACAAATGTCCCTTCTTCAGTTATAGCTTCAGATCTATTCGTTCTTTATCTTAACACATGAGTTTCAGTATCCATGTCTCAGGCAAGGTGCACAATCACACAAACTATATCAAGAGATACAACTAAGTCACGTCAGCTAATGCTCAAATTCCCAAGTCAACAAATATATCCTTCAAAAAGCATTCTAAACAACCAAGGATGAAAGGATTTAGTATGGAGCAAAGAGCTTCTGGTACTCACCATAAGTTGATGAACTTGTAAACAACTCCAGGAGAACTATCCTTGAAAAGTTCCACAGTTATTGAACCTTTTGATGTACTGAAAATCTAATAAAACAAGGGTGCAAAAATATTAAATCACATGGACAACTTAATGAAAAATCATAACAGAGGACAACAAATAGTAGCAGTGGAAGCATAAATGTTGGAGTGGCACAGAATAAATTCATCATCAAATACATGGATGTAGCCTGCCCCTTTCTCCCTCCTTAAAAATCAGTGCTGTGTCAAATGCTCCAACTCTAACTGGGTATCTGTATCCTACTAATAATGCAATGGTTATCGGTGACCTAAATAATTGACCATCCAACAAAGACTGTAGCGCAATTCATCTCTTTTCTACTTGCTGGGATGTTAGCATACTATAATGACCAAGATATTCTTCTTGGTAAATAGAAACAGGTGCTTCTCATTTATGTGCTTTTAAGGACAAATGTTAGGAATCTCTATAGAGATTGTTTGTATTGATGGTATATCGGTACAAAATAGACAGAATCTGCTGGAGCAATGCTCCCCCTCCTGGTCAGTCCAGGCCAATTTCCTAGCAATACCGATAGATAATCATTCTCCACTCATTCCCCTGCTAATATTCACCTCCCTACATTCTCTCTCCATAACTACCTCACTCCCTCCTAACAACCGTGCCTACATGGCAGCAGCTTTCTCACCCCCCTGTCCCAACTTGTTTCTACGGGTATACATTTTAATGGGCTTAGTCGGTATGGGCTGAGGAGAGGGTGGAATGTTAACAACAAAAGCATTTAAGACCATAATACCTCAGAATATTAGGTGAATTCTCCTTAATAAGATCTTAACCAAACCTAGAATCATGAAGAAAAGTGATATGCGAATTAAACAGAGAACCAGCAAAATTACAATGTCTGATCACAAAAGGAACATACAGCATATCCAGGGAAGTCTGCTTTCTTTGAATCCACGGAAGCCTGATCAACCTACAGCGCATAAAGAAACAGATCCATGAAACACAATCTCACAAAAGAAATGAACCTTGAACACCAATAATTGCACCAGTTGAAACATTATACCAGCAAAAGGTTGGAAACTTGAAACGTGAAAAAAGAAAATAAAATTGTAGAAAAATTTAGGTTTTCAGAAAAGACATAGAGAAGGACAAGAGTACCTCGTAACCTGATTCACCCTTCTGAGCCTGGATTCTTGACCTAAATAGGAGATAAACAGATACGTCTTAAAATGGCAACAAACAACTTATCAAAGATTACTAACATCATCATTCTTTGCATTTAATTAAAATCTCCAACCTAAAAATTGATCTCCTACTACCACTCGGACTTATCCCAATAATTAATAGTTACAAGCAACTTTTCCACGCGCACACACACACACACACACACAAAGGAAAAAACGATAATCTCTGCAATACATAAAATACTGCAAATAACAACAATGTTATCTAAGGCACGTAACAGATTAGGTCAGTAAATGAAAAAAATCAAACTCAGACCTTATCGACCAGTGTGTGTACGTAGAATACAAGAAAAAGAGAGCCAAGAGAAGAATCAAAGCGCAAGGAAAGATGGTGGCGGGACTAATTCGACTCGGTGCCTTCTTCTTTTTGCTCTGTTGCAACAAAGCCTGAGGTTTAATCCTCGCCATCGACCTTCTCCACGCGAACTCGGGAAATTTCAATAAATTCGACTTGAATTGCAAGTGGAACAGGCCAGAAGAATACGATTTTGAAACCTTCTCTTTTTCTTTTTTCTAATTTAACAATAGAAGAGCCTAAAAATGAGGATATTTGAATTGATCTTTATTGTCATAATAGTTCTGTAACTGGTTGGGCCAGGTTTCAAATTCCAGTGGACCTGGCCTGATTGTTTCAATAGAATTCAAGATATTTAATTTATAATTAAATAATAGGCATATTTTATGTTATTTTTACAATTTAATTTTTGGAAAAGCTCATGTTTAACTCGATAATCTCTTCCATTAGTTTCCACGTAAAATTTTTTTATAGAATTTAATCTGATAATTTCGCCAAAAAATTGGAAAAGATATTACGACGAAGAATTATAAGTATTAATGAATTGATTATGAGAATATTTTGCTAAAATATTAATTAATAACTTTTTGAAAAATAGATCAAACCACATAAAATTTTGAAATTTGAGACATCCCATCTCATGTAAGAATAGATGTATTAGGCTTTAACTAGTTTCGTATATCTATAACTGAAAACTTAAGGGTTGTGAAATTTTAAAATATAAAAACTGCTGAATTGTTTTCTAACATATAATCTTTCAATAACTAATAGTTACAAATGTAAGAGATGAAAGGTAATTAAAGTGATTCATAATAGAGCCTGTTCTTTAAAGAAATAAAAATCAAATGAACATGAAAAAATTAACTTATATTTACACTTGTCCAAATCAAAGAGCATAATATCCATTGACAAATTGGTTGAATGTCCTTGTAATGCCTTCATAAGTCAATTTTCACCAAATTAGAACTCCGAAAACAATAGCTAACTAGCATAATTAATTGAAAACCATCAAAATCCTCGTTACAAAATCATTGAAATCCCTAAACCATTGAAGCTTGGGTTTAGCGAACCTTATGGTCTTTTAAGCCCTAATCGCAACTAAATATGGAGTCCCTTATGGAAAATGCGTCTGATTATACTATGAATTTAGGCCTAATGAGAATAGATAAAATAGGGGGGATGAGTTTGTTGGATCAATTGAAGAAGAATTTCTCTCAATCGAGTACTCCCTTCTCCATTTGTCTAAGGGAAGAGACAAAGGGGTGCAGGTCAGTAGGAGTGGTCTACCTAAGAACTCGTGGAAAAGTATAGTGTCAAGCTCGCTAATCAATGAAAACTGAAGTTCTTCTAGTATTTTATAGTCAACGGGGTAATGTCTCTTCCACTAGAGATGCTGCAAGCTAGAGTAATGGCCCGGTTGTCTTCATTGGTGGGTTATTTTCTAGGAAAGAGACCGACATTTCTCTAAATCCATTATTGGGCAATGCTCAATAAGGGAAGGTGGGGGCTAGAGAAGACCCTCCTAACTGAGGATAATACGTTCAAATTCAGATTCTGCAATAACACTAATTTAATCAAAATACTAGAGCAAGGACCATGAGAAGACAAACCATTAGGGACATAATTTTGGAGGACCAATGATTTTAGGACTTATGAAAACTAAGGTAAGGGTTGGGAAATTTAAAGACATTATGAAATTTTAAGGAAGGGATTGAAGTTTTATTCTAATCATACACAATAATACAATGCTAGAATAATGATGGCCCACAACCATACATTAGTTCAAGTTTCAAATCTAAGGATCATGGATCGGTTAATTCATTTTACATCTGACTTAGATAGGATAGTTGCCCTCTTTAAGGTGTCAGTTATCTATCCTTCCAACTTTGTCTTTCAAAGAGTCCAACTATGGAAAGAGTTGGCATTAATATAGAACACCATGACTAAATTGTAGACGCTGGCAGGAGATTTCAATTGTATATTGTATATGGATGCAGCAGAGGGAGCAAGACTGAAATTTAAAGGTATTGAAAAATAATTAAGCCAAGTGATTAACAGGAAGGGGTTACGAATCTTAAAAATACCAAAATCTTCTATACTTAGTCAAATAAACAAACTGGAGCTTGGTTCACAAAGAAGAGGGTGTTGGTGAATTAGCTTTAGTTAAGTCACTTTTTCGAGTTTGTAGCCTGGTTTAAGGCCCCACTATTTTCAGGTTATTCTATAATGGAAGTGGTTAAACTTAACCCTAATCCCCTTCCTAAGGCACCCTTCAAGTTTTTCAATTTTCTTACAGAGAAGGTGGGTTTCCTTAAGTTAGTAAAAAATGTTTGGGATACAAAGGCTAAAGGCTGCAAAGCTTATCAATTGTTAAGAAAGTTATAAACGATCCAGGGTATGCTTAAGACTTTTTACAAGACAAGTGCTTATAAAACGAGAATGGTTCTCCAAACTAGCAAGGAAAGCCTAAGAAGGTCACAGGAAGAATGTTACCATAACCTGAACAGTCATGTGCTAAAATCATATGAAATGAAGAAGTTAGAGGAATATAACCTTGCTCTACAAAGGCGTACCTCCTTTCTAAGACAAAAAGATATGGTGGAATGGCTCAAGGAAGGGGATACTAACTCCAACTTCTTTCAATGTGATCTTAGCCAAGAGGAATGTGAACAAAATTGCTTGTCTTATAGATGAGGATGGGCACCTTATTACAAACAAAGATCAGATACAAAAATTAGTTGTTAGTTACTATCAGGAGACGAGGAAGTTACTAACCAGAGCAGTAACATAATAGGAGATTAAGGGGACCATGTTCAACCTTAATCAGAATAAATCTCCTAGGTCGAATGGGTTTAACACTTATTTCTTTCAAACCTCTTGGAGTATCATTGGTAAATTAGTCACTGAAATAATACATGAATTCTTTAGAAATAGGAAAATATTAAAAGAGTTTAATAAAACCCACATTTGCCTAAACAATCTAAATAACTATCGCCCAATTTCCTATTACAACATAGTCTACAAGGTCATATCTAAGAGCATATCCAGTAAATTAAAGAATGCCCTAAAATGTGATTAATATCTTGTAGGGGGAATTTATAGAGGGTATGTCTATAAACGATAATATTCTGATGGTTCAGGAATTGATAAAAAATTGCAAATCAAGGACAACCATCAATGGTTGTCCAGTTAAGATAGATTTCTTCAAGGAATTTGACTCAGCCCAATGGAATTTCTTCACAGTCTATGAATTTTTGGGCTCCCTTCCCTATTTCTTGACTAGATAAGAGCATGTCTAATCACTAACTCATTCAATCTGTTAGTGAACGGATCCCCTTTTAAGATTTTTAAGGGTGTTAAAGGAATAAGGCAAGAGGATCTTTTATCTCCTTATTTATTCACTTTAGCCATTAAATTCTTCACAAGAATGCTTCAAGTCAACATTTCAAATAACTCCAAATTTGTTTATCATCCTAAATGCAGCCAATGCAAATTACACACCTAAATTTTACAGATGATTTGATTATATTTAACAAAGCTGACTTTTTTCCTTGGGGGTGATGATGGATACACTAAGGAAATTCTCGAATGTATCTGGGCTGAGGACAATACCAATAAGAGCAAGATGTACTTATCGTCTAATGTTTAGGATATTTGGACTCTTTGCTATATGACAGGACTAGTTAAGTAGAATATGTCATTCAGGTACCTTGGGGTGCCTATAACCGCAAGGAAACAAAAATATGAAGCCCGTATTCCTTTCTTAGAGATGTTCAAAAAGAGAATCAATGCTTGGCATAATAAGTCACTATCAATGGCAGGGAGGCTTTAGCTAATTCAATTAGTATTGAGAAATATACACACTTATTGGAGCACTCGCTTATTTACGCCTAGTAGAATGAATAAGGGAATTGAGAGATGTATGAAAAAATTATTATTGTCAAGCATGGAGAATAATTACAAAGAAGCTAAAGTCAAATAGCTGGACCTTTATGTACCAAAACAAAAAGGGCGAGTGGAGCTAGCTACATTGCAGGCTATCCAATCGACCCTAATCTCTAAAAGGATCTAAAGGGTATTTAAGGCTAAGGAAGCATTATGGATCAAATAGATTAATGAGTACTACTTGAGAGACCAAAGCTTTTGGCAGTTGGAAATTAAAAGGGTCCAACTGAGCATTCCCAGTGTTTTACTTAGATGATTAGAAAGAGGGATCAAATCTATCCCTATGTCAAATACAAATAAGGAATGGGAACTCAACCTAGTTATAATATGATAATTGGACAACTCATAGTCCACTATACATGAGAGGCTCAATTCCCTGAGAATCAAAATTCCCTCTAAGGTTAAGGATGTAATTCAAGGTAACAAGTGGAGATACAACTTCAAGGGTTCTAACTACTTGGAGTACTCCCTTATTACAATTCAAATAGTAGGGAAGATATCTTTGAATGTCGAGTAACACCATCCAATTCAATAATGCTTCTTGTCTAGGATTATACAGAGATCTATCTCTAAGGGGCAAGGATACAACGAAGACTATCCCACATCTCTTCTTCAATTGTCATTACCCATCCACAGTTTGGTCCAAAATATAACATCTGATGAATGTGTTTTGCATTACAACTGATTGGCAGGAAATAATTAACTGGGCTAATCAAACATACGTGAGATTAAAGGTTAATAGAATAATCTTCTGCACAACTTTCAAGCGTTACATCTAAATATGGTGGGAATGAAATCAGACTGTTTAGAGAAAACTCAATAGAAAGACAATTGTTTACCCATAATATGGAGAAATTCTTCATGGCCACAAAATGCATCTTTTAGCTACAACTCGAAAGTGAATCTTGACTGGAACTTGATGTCTTAATGAAGGGTGTATATATTATTAATGTGATTCAAAAGTTGTTGTAAGATACATTAGATTCAGTCCTCTTAGGTTCATGTAAGTGATACAACACCTCCACCTCCACCTCTTAAGACTTATTTTAGAAGGAAATTTAAGAAAGCAGCACGTGAGACAGAATCAGTCAACAAATAACATAAGCAACAAGTTTCCTTTATTTCAGCTACCGGATCATGTTACTGTTACACTTTGTTAGCTGTTAATTTATTTTTTGTTTTATTTATTACTTTATCTATTTCAAATCTTTAGGAGTTAGTTATGCATTTTATTAAGAGCCTATCAGTATAAATATCTGATAGTTAAATTTAATTCGGCACTTTGGAAATTAATTCATTTGTATTGGAGTTTAGTCCTCTCTATACGGACTGCCTTGGGAGTTTAAGATTCTTGCACTCAAATTTACCAATAAAAATTAGCATTATTCAATCACTTCTACCATCATTTTTCTGGTTCCTATCATTTTGGTATTAGAGACATGGCTGTCACTCGCTCATCAACCAATGAACCGCCCCTACAACCACACGATAATGTACCAGAACCAATAATGCAATAATTAGCTGCCATTGCTGCATGTCTTGGGATATTTGATACCATAGTTGTTGATATGGCTGCGCTAAAAGCTCAAGTTGATAAGGGAAAGAAGTCAAAGAGTAGTAATGATGTAACATCCCGTTCCCATACTAAGGGTTAGAACCGGAAAATTCGATAAATGTGATCTCAAAGAGAGATTTAGGAAATGTATTTTCTTGCTCATGCATAATGTTAGCATATATGCACATAAATATTGAATCTTTGCACATAAAAATAATGGTATATACATTCATTGAAAACTTCCAGGTATAATTGATTTTAAATGTGATTTTATTGAAAATGAGAAGTAGAGGGAGTAGAAAGACTGATCTTGGTATGAGTTGTGATAAGGAAAGATTTGAAAACAAAATTGGTAGTTGATCTGGAAAATGTTCACTGAGTATGCTTTGCTCTGTTGGCCATAACTTTTTCTCTAGTTATCTAAATGAGATGATTCTTTATTTGGATTAAACTACAGACATATGGTTACATTTCTTATGAAGACATCAAATTTAAATTCTGTCTCTCAGAGTCTCAAAATTTTCATGAAGTTGAGAACTGGGTGCAATACATTGGAGGATGAATGAAAAAAAGTTATGTTCGGACTTTAGGGGAAATTCAATATTGATCTAGATAGATTTTGACAAAGTTTCCTTCTGAGAGTTGTAGATCTTTCTGTTATCTTTCTAACAGTATATAGTATGAGAATTTTGGACATTGAAGTCGAAAGTTATAATCCTTATAAGTGGAGATGCTTAGGAGTATAGATTGGATCGTCTGATGACATCATATCGTATGATGATGTCATATCGTCTGGTGACGATGTCATATCATCTGGTGATGATGTCATATCGTCTGGTGATGACGTCAAATCGTCTGTGATGAAGTCTCTAATGCACTGTTCGTCTGATCCTATCGTCTGATCCACTGTAGACTGAATCATCTATCCTATTGTCTAGTCCAATTTTGACTCTCTAGATGATAGAATCTATCTTCTAAGTCTTCATAAAATTTGTAGATCTTGAAGTTCTCTTTTGAACCATCCAAAGAACACCTTAATCCAACATCTTTAGATAAAGTTATGGCAATTTTTCTGATTCATCTGACCCTTCGTATGGTTTTGTCTGACTCTATTGTCTGGTCCACTTTTGACCCTATATATGATAGAATTGGTCTTCAAGGTCTTCATGAAAGTTGTATATCTTGAAGTTCTCTTTTGAACCGTCTAAAGAACACCTTAATCCGATATCCATACAGAAAGTTATGTTAATTGTCCCAAATCATCTAGCCCTTCGTCTAGTTTCGTCTGGCCTATCGTTTGGTCCAATTTTTGACTCTCAAGATGACAGAATCCGTCTTTGAGATCTTCAATACAGTTTTATATCTTGACGTCCTCTTCACAACTGTCCTAAGATGTCCTCTTCAATACAGTTGTGTCTCATGTGCACTGCATATGCATAATATGAATGATTAAATTGTATTAAGTGTGAAATGATGTGAATGTGAATGATGTGTTATGTGACTGGGTGAGCCATCGATGATGATCTCTCATTAAGTTCGCAAAACTCATCCAAAATTTGCAAATATTTTTCAGGATCAAAAGAATACCCCGTTAGGCAAACGGGAGAATCCCTACGGCATACAAGTAAGGAGTAGAGGTCGGGATCAGTTCATGTCTGTATTTGTGTTTTCTTATTTTTGTATAAATTTGTATATTCCAATATTATTGTACAAATGATTTAGGTTGTAATGTAAAGACATTATGACTAAAGTATTTTGTATTTGTAATGGGCCCCAATTGGCTATCGAAATTCTGTTGATTGTATTGTTATGATTGAAAATGTTTATAAATGAAAGTGGGCCTGACTTGAATTGTTGATTTCCGCAAAAAGGTGTGTATGTTTGTTATTCAAAAAAAATTATACCAATTTTTGACTGACTAAGTGTTCTAGCATGCCACCCTTGTAGGGCTCGGACTCGGATATCACTCATAGATGTCGGGTAAATATCTTGCAGGAGTGGGGTGGTATAAATGATCATTGGTCAAGGGGAAAGTCTCATTGGAACGATGATTTAGAAGACGAGGAGAACATTATAGGGGGTATAAGTAGAAATGTATTGTCATGGATTGTTTGAGGAAAATAGTGATATAAGTAGAAATGACGAGATTAAAGTGTACAAGTAGAATGTAATGAAAACAAAAATCGTTATGATCATAAAAAGAGGAACTTGGAATATATATATTAGTGGAGATTGAGATCGAAATTTCAGGATGATTATGCATCTATAACTCCGAATGGATTGCGAGTATATATATGTAAGATGAATAAATGACAATAGGAAAATGAGATAGAAATGAGGAAAGAGTAAAAGGGGAACAAAATAGTCATAAATGACTTCACAATAGATGAATGATGTGTATGAGTAGTAAGGAGAAAGTTAGAATGCATATAGGAGAGGATTTTGTGTATGGATGAGATAAAGAAAAAGATGAAGAATCAAATGAGAAGAATTGAGGCACTCAATATGGTAGTTGACTCATTATGAAATGAGGTAGCCTCAAAAGAGGTAAATTCTGAAAATTTGGAGTGAAAGTTGTGGTAGTATGTTTGATAATGAGAAGGAAAAGCGCAGGGCAAGATAGTGGCATGACAAAAATAGGTTTCGGTCACGATCGTGTTGGGATACCCCGATTGTGGGCAAGAACAAAGAGAGAAATGTTGTCTGGAATCAATTGGGATTCAAGTATCATTAGCAAATGTTATTAATTGATTAATAGGCATAAATACATCTCTAGATAAGAAGTAATGATTTTGATGGTATATACCAAGGTGTTAGAATAAATGAATTTGCTTAATGCCTTACTGAGCCTTATTATAACGGATGTTTTGATCATATAAGTTAGGGCATAAATTGATATTATTGAGATATTATGAAAAGCTAAAATTGATCTTCTTGAAGTATTAAGAATAGCTGATAATGCGATGATGATAATATTTGATTGATAAAGATTGCATGAATAGTATCAATGATAGTAGCAAGAAATTTTCTTTCAAAGAACAATTTCCCTGAAATAGGTTAGGTTGAGAAAATGATTCAAATTAAAAATGATAAACGAAGGAACAAATCAAAAATGGATAGGTAATGAATCAAAGGTGAATATTGGAGTTATATCCCTAGCAGAGACTCAGGCATAAGAGATAGAATATACTATTGAGAGTATACGCATTTTATTTGATGTGAAGTATTCAACTCTATGATTGGATTACTGACTTTGAGGAGGATTTAGGTCCACATTATATTCTATGTAAATATTTCGGGAGATACAAATTATATTTGCTGAATGTGTTACTAACACAGGAAGATATGATTGCAAATAAATTGAAATATGTAAAGAAACCAGTATGAATGAACAAACGCTAGAATAAGCTAATGCAAAATTGGAGGAAATCACATGAAAAGAGAAAACCATTCAGGGAAAGAAGTCAATTAGGAGACTGAAAATAACGTGTGATAAAATGACCTCATTTGAGGAATTAATTACTTAAGAAATTACGAGAACTAATCATGGGCACAAGGGAAGTTGGGGTGTATTTGTTGGAGTTAACCATGCCCCGAAAGTATTATGGTAATGAAGATTAAAGTGATCCAAAAAAATTTGTATCAATTGGTGACTATGATCATAGAGGATATTTGGAGCATATTCGAAAAGTGGAGAGAATAATTTTTTCATTTGAGGAAATCTTACATACCATGAAGGTAGAAACAAGTATATGCCAAGTTTAATGAGAGTGAATCTTAGCCTGATCAAATGAATTGTGGATGTGATAGTATTTCAACATGGCACATTGGGAGACCCAAAGGAAATAGAGGTGATGATAAAATGAGTTTGTATACATAGAGGCAATTAAGCCTTATGAGTTGATTATTGATATATGAGTTAGAACTTGCTGCAATAGTAATTACTTTGCAAGCTTGGAGACATTATAGGTACAGAAACATTTTGGATATATGAATATACAGATCAGTAAAGATTGAGGTAATTATTGAGTTTGAAAGGAATTTACAAATGAGTACTATACTGGTAAAGGTAATGTGTAATCTGATACATTGAATAGACAATTCTATAATGGAATAGTACAAATTCAGATATTGAGGTTACCAAACCTAGTGTAATAAAGAGTATAGAATGTCGAGTTAAATTTTAGGCGATTCAAAATACTATTAGCTATTTAAATTTAAGATTAGTTTCACATGAAAGAAGTAACAAAGCCTAAAAGCTAAGGATTCAGGATGGTGAATCCCATAGAGGAATTGAAAATGAATCTAAATTTTTGAGTTTGAATTGAAAGAATGATATTTTGTGATTGAAATAAGAAGTATGTGCACCCGATAAAGATGATTGAGCAAAGAGATTGTTAGAGAAGCCTAAGTAACAATAAGCTAGACATCCTAGTAGGAATACGCCAAAATAGTATTTAGCTGCTAAGGATGTAGAAACAAGTGGGTGAATGTTTGAATAACCAATAGTTCTAACTGTTGGGGATATGCTTAAAGCTTATATTTTGGAGTTCATAGGAATATGAGATTGATGTATAGTTCCAATTGACTATAGGCATAACAATTGTTATCATAGTGACATTATTAAAATACTCTATGAGGTGTTGTATGACAAAAAGGGGTTGTTCACCCTTACATTGAAATGAAGAGTGCCTAAAAATGGTCAAAGACCATAATTGATTCGAGATACTGGTAAGGAGTGAAGTGAATCTATAATAGGAGTTAAGTGATTCAAGAAAGATAAATGAGTTAGGTGGATCAACACTGGACATATGGAATATGGTGAAATAGACATAAGCATTAAATGTATTAACACTGAAGAGAAGTGAATTATCAAAAGAGAGATGAAGTGTTTTTGTGAGTACCACCTTGGTAAGGTGTGCTCAGATTTGGAGAAAGGATAAGTTAAGCTATGATGAATTGGTCTGTATGAAAATTATTATGTGTTAGTGTTATTGATAAAAGATGTCTTAGATTCATAATGTGTGATATGTGAATAGGTTAAGAAATAATGATATGATCGACAGAGATAGATTGACAGTGTACGAAGTAAAAGTTTTATGAGTAATCTGAAATATATCGATGAAATAGTTAAGATAGTGTGATAACTAAATAAGTAATTGAAAGACTTATTGAGTCTATCAACTGTGGTCATTTGGAAGAAAGTATTTGAGTGGTGAAGTATATGGGAAACGGAAGCACATATGAGGAAACAATGCCCCTGCCTTATCAATCAATCAGATATTAATTTCGATGACGAAATTTATTAAGGAGGAGAGAAATGTAACATTCCGTTCCCATACTAAAGGTTAGAACCCGAAAATTTGATACATGTGAGCTCAAAGAGAGATTTAGGAAATGCATTTTTTTGCTCATGCATAATGTTAGCATATATGCACATAAATATTGAATCTTTGCACATAAAAATAATGGTACATGCATTCATTGACAACTTCCGGTTATAATTGATTTTAAATGTGATTTTATTGAAAATGAGAAGTAGAGGGAGTAGAAAGAGTGATATTGGTATGAGGTGTGATAAGGAAAGACTTGGAAATAAAATTGGTAGTTAATCAGGAAAATGTTCACTAAGTGTGCTTTGGTCTAATAGCCATAACTTCTTCTCTAGTTAACTAAATGAGATGATTCTTCATTTAGATTAAACTAGGGACATATGGATACATTTTTTGTGCAGACATCGAATTTAAATTCTGTCTCTAAGAGTCTCAAATTTTTCATGAAGTTGAAAACTGGGTGCAGCACATTGGTGGATGAATGAAAAAAGGTCGTGTTCGGACTTCAGGGGAAATTCGGGATTGATTTAGATAGATTTTGACAAAGTTTCCTTCTTAAGAGTTGTAGACCTTTCTGTTATTTTTCTAACAATATATAGTATGAGAATTTTGGACATTGGATTCGAAAGTTATGATTCTTATCAGTGGAGATGCTCAGGAGTATAGATTGGATTGTCTGATGACATCATATCGTCTGATAACGTCATATCATCTGATGACATCATATCGTCTAGTGATGACGTCATATCATCTAGTGATGAAGTATCATCTGATGATGTCATATCGTCTGGTGATGACGTTATGTCGTCTATGATGAAGTATCATATGATGACGTCATATCGTCTGGTGATGACGCCATATCATCTGATGCACTGTTCATCTGATCCTATCATCTAATCCACTGTAGACTGAATCGTCTATCCTATCGTTTGTTCCAATTTTGACCCTCTAGATGATAGAATCTATCTTCAAGGTCCTCATGAAAGTTGTATATCTTGAAGTTCTCTTTTGAACCGTCCAAAGATCACCTTAATCCGACATCTTTAGAGAAAGTTATGGCAATTTTTCTTATTCATCTGATCCTTCGTCTAGTTTTGTCCGATCCTATGCTCTGGTCCACTTTTGACCCTACAGATGATAGAATTTGTCATCAAGATCTTCATAAAAGTTGTATATCTTAAAGTTCTCTTTTGAACCGTCCAAAGAACACCTTAATCCTATATCCATAGAGAAAGTTATGCTAATTGTCTCAAATTGTCTGGCCCTTCATCTGGTTTCATCCGACCTTTCGTCTGGCCTATCGTCTGGTCCAATTTTTGACCCTCAAGATGGCAAAATCTGTCATTGAAGTCTTCATTACAGTTGTAGATCTCAATGTCCTCTTTGAAAATGTTTTAAGAAGACCTTAATCTGACATCTGTAGAGAAAGTTATGCCATTTGTCCCGGGACAGGTTCAACATGATTGAGGACCAAACTTTGTTTGAATCTTTCGGTCGTAACTTTGTTATCCGACCTCCAAATGAAGTGACTATTGAACCATTGGATTCATAAGAAATTTTTATACCTCTTCACAAATATTGGTAGGATTCCGAATTGATTTGAAAAATATTGATTGAAAGAAAGTGAGGGAATTGGTTGGAACAGTGAACCGGTGTTGTTTTACTAAACATATTTGGGTATTTTAATTATATATGGATATGTAGAATTCCAAATGAGATTATTTTTAATTTGTAGTAAACTAGAGACATAGGGATATAAATCTTCTGAAGAAGTCAAATTTTAAACCAATCTCTAAGATGTTTAAATTCTGGATGGAAGTTGTGCATAGATACTGTTTTGAACAAGAGTAGTCCAAAAATGTTTGAAGTATATCTTTCAAATCACTGAACCAAATTGAATGATTTTGGTGTCAATGGAAATATAAGACATAGTGGAACATGTTTCTAGAAGAAAGTGTTGCAAAATAACTTCAGTATCGGGGTCAAAAAGAACATGCAAAGTTGACCTGAAATGATGTTTTATGGAAAAATCTGGAAGTGATTTAATGGGTTATGACGTGTTTTAGTGGTTTTATTAAGTCATAAACTTAAGTACAAATTATCCTGAAGTGAGTTTTTATATGGGGAAGTGGATAAGAGGCTAAGAAATGGACAGGTGTCCAAACTTTAAAGTTGGGTTTTAATAACCTTGAAAGACAAGTTACTGTACTTGTCTTCTTTTCTTTCTCCAAAGTTATTTCTTTAACACAAAGTTTTTCATCAAAAACTTCACCAAAGCTAAACTATGCTTACCCTTATCTTCTACTGTTACTACTTTGTCATATGTTTCTTTTGCCTTAAGAAAACCTAACCCAAACCGTCTGTAAGATGAAGTACATGAGTTGCATGAAAGTTAGGGCTTGGTGATGGTTGAAGATTTTGGAGTTTTAACAAGTAAGTTTCGTGTTAATCCTTACGAGAAGTCTGAATATGAGATAAAATGGCTGGGTTATTTGACATTAAATAGTCATGGAAAAAGTGGCCATTTTCATGAATACAGTACAAATTTAATAAAAATTCAGATGTGTTGTTTTACGTATTTGGGGATTTTTATGTGATATGATGGTGTAGAGATGATTTTGAGTAGAAAGATCATTGAATACATGCAGGAGAAGAGTACAGAAATTTTGAAAGTGATAAGGACATATATGCTCTGTTTTCCCTTTTAATTGTATCTATATATATATATATATGTATATATATATATATATACATACGTGGATATTTTTGGAAAATTGAGGATGAACAAATATAGGATTAAAGTTAAGGAAATCATAGAGAGAGAGAGATGATGTCGTGTTTTTAGTGGGATTAAAATGGAAAGTTGCTAGTGATAAATTAGTGAATGAATTGTTGTCATCAAAGTACCAAAGGTACGAGTATGTTTGGGGATAACGATATTCACATGATTGAATGATTGAATTATGAAATGAAAATGAGCATAAAATATGAAGTTTGATAAAGTACCCGGGATTGTCATTGGGCATGCATTGTACATAGTTCATATACACAGTTGTGCATGAATAAATGATTATAATTGTGCCATTATTAATGTGTGTGCAACGTGTGTCTTGCATAAATGGGTTGTGCAGGTTAAATGTCCGCATTCAGGCGTTTTCAGAATTTGGAAGCTATGCTAATCTAGAGCGTATTGTGAGTAGATCTAGATGGTCTCATTTCATTGTTTGTTTGTTTGAATTTTTGTATTAATTGACTGATGAATGATCAAATGAATGTGTCTTGATTGTTGATTCCGGACAATGAAGGTCCGATGATTGTGATGTTTGATTGGGATATTGAAGTGCTGCTTATACGTGAATGAGATGAACCAAGTGTACATAATTTGATTGTTAAATGTGTTCTGAATGTGCAATTACACGTAAGTGAAAATGTGATTCTCAACTTTAATGTTGAATGCCGGACTAAGGTCCGATGATATAGGAATATGATTGAATAGAAACATGCAAATGTGATTGATGCATTCCATTCCATGAATGCATGAAATATAATGATAGTTGTGACTTGAGTAACCACCGATCAAAGCTTAAAGCTCAAAGTGTGAAATGAGCCTTGAGCTCAGAAAGTGATTAAGAGCCTAAGGCTTACTATGTATAATGAGCCCTATCCTCATCAGATAAAGGACAGTTAGTAATGAGCCCAGTATCCAATGAATACGGGACAGTTTAGGCACTCGGTCACAACAAATGAACAAATAAAAAGTGGGTCTCATGTGCACTACATATGCAAAATATGAATGATTAAATTGTATTAAATGTGAAATGTGAAATGATGTGAATTTGAATTGTGTGTTATATAACTAGGTGAGCCATCGATGATGGTCTCTCATTGAGTTCGCAAAACTCACCTAAAATTTGTAAGTATTTTTCAGGATCAAAAGAATATCTCGTTAGGCAAACGAGAGAATCCCTACAGCATACAAGTAAGGGATAGAGGTCGGGATCAGTTCGCGTCTGCATTTGTGTTTTCCTATTTTGTATAAATTTGTATATTCCGAAATTATTGTACAAATGATTTAGGTTATAATGTAAAGACATTATGACTAAAGTGTTTTGTATTTGTAATGGGCCCCAATTGGCTATCGAAATTCTATTGATTGTATTGTTATGATTGAAAATGTTTATAAATGAAAGTAGGCCCGATTTGAATTGTTGATTTCCGCAAAAAGGTGTGTATGTTTGTTATTAAAAAAAAATTATACCGATTTTTGACTGACTAAGTACTCTAGCATGCCACCCTTGCGAGGTTCGGACTCGAATATCACTCATAGATGTTGGGTACGTGTCTTACGGGAGTGGAGTGCTACAAATGATCATTGGTCATGGGGAAAATCTCATTGGAACGATGATTTAGAAGACTTGGGAGAACATTATAAGGGGTATAAAAATACGATGCATCCACCTCACACCAAGATAGAATTTCTAAAGTTTGATGGTGTGACCCCGGTGGTTGGATTTTGAAGGCTGAGAAATATTTCAGGTACTATCAAACACCTGAAGAATCTAAGGTTGGCGTGGCTGCTGTTGGGACCCGATTTTGAAACCGGACCCCAACCGAAAAACGAAAAACTAAAAACAAAAGCTCGAAGCAAATACGAAGGGCTAAAAGCGAAACGAATAACAAAAGAACGGACGAGGCTCGGAGGTCATAAAGTGGAACAAATCCAAAGCGAAATCGAAGGACCAAAACGGTTCAATCGAACTGAATCAAATTTCCGACATCCGAGAACAAATTATTTTAAAAAATAAGCCAACCAATCAGGTACAAAATTTTCTTTTTCATCATACATAACCGAAGCACTTCTATAATCATCAAATATCAGTATCATCGGACCTCCTGTCCGGAACCCATATCACATTCAATCACATTCATCCATATCCAAGTCACATTCATA
>JAOTAX010000004.1:6162636-6177119 GCA_025629825.1 Erythroxylum guanchezii | reverse complement strand
GTATTTTAGCTTTTTCAAAAGCTGTTTCTACTTAAAAAGTGCTTTTGAAGTTTGCAGCCAAACACCCATTTTTTTCTGAAAACAGCTTTTGCGGTGGAAAAAAGTGCTTTTGGAATCTCCAAAAGCTGAACCAAACGGGCACTTAAGCCATTTGCAGCACACTTTACAGCTTCTTAAGGATCACCAATATTATACAAAATCATCCAAATGTTTATTTGGACAGCAGCGCATATCCTTCTTGGGGCATATGATTTCAGCCCAAGGTGTTGAGGTGGACCAAGAAAAAATTCAGGCAGTCACAACATGGCCAGTGCCCAATAATGTGAAGGAGTTATGTGAATTTTTAGGTTTAACTGGATACTATCAGAGGTTCATGAAGAATTATGGTATGCTGGCCAAACCACTTACTGAACTCATAAAAAAGAATGCTTTTCACTGGTCTTTGGGAGCAACCAAAGCATTTTTTTAGCTCAAAAAGGCACTTACTACAGTACCCATTCTGCAACTCCCAAATTTCTCTCAACCCTTCGTGGTAGAATGTGATACGTCATCAGAAGGGATTGGAGCAATACTTCTTCAGAATGAACATCCCATTGCATATTTCAGTAAGGGTCTTTCCTTTTCAAATCGATTTAAATCTACTTATGATCAGGAATTGCTTGCTTGGGTGCTGTCTTTACAAAAATGGAGACACAACTTGTTAGGGCGTCAATTTTTTGTTAGAACAGATCACAACAGTATCAAATATCTTCTTAGTCAACGTCTGACCACCAATGAACAACAAAGACTCCTTATGAAATTATTGCCCTTTGACTTCACTATTTTGTACAAGGTTGGTCGCGAAAACAGGGGGGCTGATGCTTTATCCAGACGTCCACAACATGCGGAACTGCTAACACTTACATTTCCCATACCAATTGACTTCTCTCATTAGTATGATGCGTTGTTGGCTGACCCCTACACTTGGGACATTCTTGACAATATTGATTAGAATCCTTCATCTTAATCTGATTTTCAATTGATGAATCACAAACTATATTGTAAAGAGCAGCTAGTGGTTCCTTATAACCATCTTATTCGTCATAAGCTACTTTCTGAAGCTCACGATACATTGGCAGCAGGACATGGGGGTTATTTGAAGACATTAAAGCAATTAATAGTTTCATTCTTTTGGCCAAATATGAAAAATGATGTGAAGACTTATGTTCAAAATTGCTTAGATTGTCAATAACCAAAATACCAAGCCTTGGCACCTACGGGCCTCTTGCAATCATTGCCTATTCTTGAAAGAATATGGGAGGACACCTCCATGGATTTCATATCGGGTTTACCAAAATCTGGGGGCTATGACATCATTTTAGTTGTAGTAGATCGCCTCAGTAAGTATGTTCATTTTATCCCTATTTCTCACCCATATACTGCCAAGGTGGTTGTTGAAAAATTTTGCAGGGAAATTGTTCGCCTTCATGGCATTCCTAGGTCCATTATTTTAGATAGAGACACAGTCTTTTGAGTGCTTTTTGGCAGGAATTATTCAAAATCAGTGACACCAAACTCAAGATAAGCTCTTCCTATCACCCTCAAAATGACGGGCAGACCGAAGTTGTCAATCACTGCCTTGAAGTCTATTTAAGGTGCTTTGTTCAGGACCAGCCGCACTCTTGGAGTCGTTTTCTAGCATGGGCAGAATTCTCTAGGTTTCATTCCTCCACTAGTACCACACTTTTTAAAATAGTCTATGGAACAGATCCTCCCCCTATCTCTCCATTTGTACAAGGAGAAACTAGGATTGCTGAACTTGAAGAACAGCTCCTTGTTCGGGATGACATGCTTAAACTCTTCAGGGAACACCTCTTGGAGGCTCAAACTAGAATGAAGCAACAAGCCGATTCTCATCGATGTGAACTCAGTTTTTAGGTTAGTGATTCTGTTTTTCTTCGTCTCCATCCTTGCCGACAAAAGTCCCTGGCCAGAAAAAGAAATGAAAAACTGTCTCCAAGATTTTTTTGTCCCTACAAGGTCATTCGGTGTGTGGGACCAGTAGCGTATGAGCTAGAATTACCAGCACAATCCAAGGTATACCCCATTTTTCACGTATCACTGTTGAGACCATCATTTGCGCAAGCTGCGCCAACACGCCCCGCACCTCTTCCTATTAATGCTGATTGGGAATTAATGCTGCAACCTGAAAAAATTCTGGCTCACATATGGGTGCAAATAACAGGACATACTTAGAACTACTAGTTCAATGGATTGAGCATTCTTTGGAAGAAGCTAGTTGGGAAAGCCATAATCTTATCAAGGACCAGTTTCTTTCTATTGGTCTTGAGGACAAGGGGAATTTCCAGGAGGGATGCACTAATACGACACCTCCACCTCCACCTCTTCAAACTTATTTTAGGAGGAAATTTAAGAAAACAGCACATGAGACAGAATCAGTCAAGAAATAACAAAAGCAACACGTTTCCTTTATTTCAACTGCCAAATCACGTTACTATTACCCTTTGTTAACTATTAATTTATTTTTCTATTTTATTTATTACTTCATCTATTTCGAATCTTTAGGAGTTAGTTATACATTTTTTTAGGAACCTATCAGTATAAATATCTGATAGTTAGATTTAATTCGACACTTTGAAAATTAATTCATTTGTATTAGAGTTTAGTTCTCTCCATACGGACTGACTTGAAAGTTTAAGATTCTTGCTCCCAAATTTACCAATAAAAATTAGCATTATTCATTTACTTCTACCATCATTTTTCTGGCTCCTATCAATAAGGCGATGCAAGTCTCGTGACAGTGAAGCACCTTGTAAGTTGTTATATGATGTCTAAGCTTGATTAGCAACAAAATTTTATCATTTTTTTTTAAATTGTGTGATAGAAACTTTACTATTTAATATAATTAGACATGGTAAAAATGAAACATTTTCCAAAATTTTAAGAGACCTCTCAATCTCATGTTACAAGCATGTCTTCCTCTTTCTCTCTCCGCACCTGCATCAAAACCTCCTTAAATTTAAAGCGTACCATCCATTGGGGCATCTCACAAAAATTCCACATCTTCTGATTGTTGTTCCAGGATAATGGTGGCAAGAGCAAGTCTGTATGCAGAAGACCTCAAGTTTCTAACAAGAACATATATTTCCTTCCTCCTATGTTCCATGGGCATCTCTTTCCACTGCTCCTCCCTGAGGCGGGCCAATAAAGTTGCCTCGCAGAAAGCCTGTGCCACTGGCTTCTTGCTGCATGTCGGTAAGTAGCACATTTGAAGAGTTGGATGCCAAAGCCAGATCTCATTGTTACCGACGAATCTATGCAAACGAAGAAACACAGAACTTACCTCCCTCGCACAAATCCAGTTGTCACAAAACCGATAGGCCATCTATGAGATTGCTTATCAGCAGCGTCCTCAGGTATCTGGAGTTCCCAATTACCAGATTGTTGATGTTTGAAGTATGACCTTACAGATGAATGAGAAATTTGAAGGCCACCATCAGAATCAACAGATCTGTAGGAGAATAACTATGATATCAGAATCAATATTATGGTGGAGTTTGCTAAAGTTTTCATTAGTCACCAAAATAAAGTCCCCAAAATGTATATGAGAAGATGCTTGACCAGGTAAGAATTACTAGGGAAAGAAAATAATGCAGTTTATAGATAAGTGTTTGTTTTATGTTCAAAGAATCGAGATGATCACAGAGATTGCCAACAACAGTAACGGGTAAGAAGATGGGAACAAACCTTGAATTCCACAATGATACATCACTAATACAAGGGGCACACACAACTGCCCCCTCCTCGAAAACACCTTCTTTATACGGATGGAGGAAAACTCTAAGGAGACATAACTTATGGTCAAGAGTAACTTTATTACTAGTATCCTCAATCTTATTTTCACCCTTCATGAGTTCTAAAAGGTTAGCCTGTGCACATGGAACTTTAGGAAATAAAAGCAATCTGTCACAATGGATTTCACTCAAAAAATTAGTAACTGCAGTTGATGTCCTTGCCACCATTCCATCAAATGAGTTGCCTTGACTGCTGAAATATTTCGTGTCACAACCACCACAACTTGTATTGGGTAATGAATTTTTGTAAACCATATCTTTGCCAAGCGTAACATAAATGCAATTCCATGGGGAATGAATAGGAATTTTGAAAGGTCTCACAGCAGGAGGCATTCGTTCTGCTTTTTGGTTAACAGCAGCTTCTTCAGTTGCCTTGAAAGAAGAGTATGCACTACAGTCGGGAAAATTCGAAGGAAAATGTGGCAACCCAACCTGCAGAAGATAGAAAATTAACCTCCATGCTCTAGCAGCACAATCAAATAAACGTAGATTGTCAGATATGCATACTTCACAAGCAACCCATCGCTTCTCTCTCAAACCTATGGCATGAGCTCCTTTTGAGATAAATGAAATCCAGAAGACCCTGGCCCAGCTTATAGGGAGTATAATAGACCATCTAAAAGAACAAGAAAAGTCAAAGCATGAATGGCTACAAAAGTCAAATATTTTTAGCTAAGACAGGAAAAGCCATAAGCAAATGCACTTAAAGTTATAGCATACTGAAGCTTAAATAGGAAAAGGAATTACCCCATGGAACGGCCTTTTCCAATATTGTTTTTAAGAAGAAGAATAGGACAACACTTTAAACTTTGCAACCCAACAGAATTCTTTGAAACTGTCGCCTTGGGATCATCAAGGAAAATAAAATCCATAAAAGCATGATGCTTTTCTAAGCAAAGAATGTTCTCTTCTACTGGGGGCCTCAATCTGCAACTAGCATCCCATAAACACATGTTGTCAAGCAGACCTTCATTTGCATCAGGAATTGAAGATGGTAGTGAAAGTAACTCTTTACAGTTTCCCGGAACTTCTAGAGAGCTAGCATGTTCTTTAGCTTCATCTTGTGGCAAATCATTTATTAAACAAGTAGGAGACGATAACATATTTGCAATACTCTTTACAGGCAGCATACGAGGATCCTTGACAGTAAGAGATAACACAGAGCATGAAGAAATGCTCTCTTCATCTTCAAGCACAGCAAACTTCTTCATGTGAGATTCATGATTCAACTGCAGTGAATTGTCTGCACTACTGCAACCAGTGAGAATTCTAAGCAAATATTAACTGTTTCTTCTAGTCAAAATTTTATGTAGATGTACCTATATGTGGCTCACCAAGAAATAGGATGCAGTGTCTTTTGAAGAAGTTGAAATGCTTTAGACCCCATTACTTCAAATTTTGCAAGTTGACCCTCAAGTGAGAAACACCTAGCTGTAGCACCAGTTTCATTCAACTGGACGATGGAAAAGGGGCATGTGTTCTTATTAAAGTCCATATAATTATAATAAGAAGTGTCCCATCACAGCTTAACAGTCATTCAGTAAATTGAACTTTCTAAATAAAAAAAGTTGCGGGTCCAAGGAAAATAACGTTATCAGAACATTGGCATTAGGACGGGCAATGTGTCTGCCTCGAGAAGAAAAGATTGAAAAAGAGAGATATGACTCAAAAAATTACAGACCTGCTTCTGACAAGCTAACTTCAGAGCATCATATCCCTCATCAAAAGCTGAAACATGTATCCACACCCAGACCTGGCTGCAAGTTAAGCATGATTCACAACTTTGTGCCTCATTGCATGCTTCCAAATTACATTCATCACCATCAGTTCCTCTGTTGTGAATATGAGGTGGTCGCCACAGATAGATCACGGGAGCTATTGGTTGAGAAGTTGGCGCCCCAACATGATGAAGCTGGAAAAGGAAGAACTTCATATGTCTAGTTTCTTGAAATATCCTACTTCACCAAAAGTGAAAATGGAGGACAACATGATGGATAACCTACCATGGAATTTGCATATGTAGCACCAGATAGAACAGAAGTGTTAGCATCCAAAGATTCAGCCAAAGGAGAAGGCACCACTACCATCCTTAGCACTGACAACAATGAATCCTAAGTACAGTATCACAAAAAGTACTTCAGAATACAAATCCAGGAAATTATAAACCACTTAGCTAATGAATGTTAAATCTGCATTACTAATGGACAAAGCCAATCTACTCAGACACAGCTTTCAACATCTCACTTTTAGTAAACAGTTATGACAAATTCACGGGGAAAGAAACAACTAAGTACAAATTATGCATGCCTCTGGGCCTTCCAATTGGACTGCAATGTAATAGCTAGCATCGTGCACGAGCACTCCCTCTCTGAACCACTTCAATAGAGCCCGAGATCCCCTACCCCTGCAACAAGAAAGTTACAATCATCAACAAAAACAAGATAAACATATTGTTTTAGAAAAGAAAAAGAATTGTTTTCACTTGGTTGGTGCTCCATTGGGATAAGAAACACAAGTCTATATAATCAAGAAAACAGGTTAAGGAAAACATGACCTGCCATGTAAGCCTAGAGGCAGATGGAAACCCCACGACTTGGTCATTGTAAACCGTTTAGCATGCCAAACATGTGTTCTCAATCTCTTAGTCCCATCACCTGAAGTACAGAACCCACTTGCAGGATTCTTTCGAAGTTCAAATCTTCGACGAATGCGACGAGGAAGCTTTTCTGGGTTCTTCTCGAAAGCCAGGGCACTGCATTGATCGGTGGTCCTTCGCTTTTTTCTGTGTCTATTCCTCGCAGCCTGACCCTCGAATGAATTGGTTCTTCTTCTCTTGTTTCTTCGAGACCTGAAATCATTGTTTAGCCGGCGAGATACAATCGAGTGAAGTGCTTCGAGTTCTGGAGCCCGCGACTCTGCGAATTTCTGGACGTTGATTTTTCGAGGCGGAATCAACGAAGTTTGGGATTTTTTGGCTCCATCAGCAACCATTCTTAAGTTACTAGAAAATATTCACTCTAAATTTGGCATCACAGTACAGATAGACGACGAGAAGAACGTTTTTCAACTTCTGTTAGGGTTTTGGGTGTTCTTATTTTCTTTAAAGAAAAACAGGTCTCTCTTTTTTTTTCTTACTTTCTTTTGAGTCGCGTGGGAGAAATAAGGGACAGAAACAAGGGTAAATTGGGAAGAAGACAAATTTTCGTTTCCTAGTTCCGTATTTCCATTGCATGCGTTGGGGTACGAATCGTAAATAAAATTCGTAAATACAATCGTTACAAATTTTTATATGATATTATTATTTATTTAATAAATTTATTATTTATCTTTATATATTATATTAATTATATGTGATGTTTTAATATTAAAGGTAAACTCTCTGAAATAACTATTGTGTAATTGAAATTATAATGAGATAATAATTATAATATTCAATTTATATTTATTTATTAATTCACGTATTGTTTTGTTTTTAGTTGTAATTTCTTTAAGACAAGATATTAATAAAATGATAAAACTAGTACTCGTTATTTTTTTTTAATGAAGAAAGTAATTGATGTCATAAGTTAAAGTATTGAGATATTTAAACTAATGTGTGGGTTTTTATTAGAGAATAAATTCACTAACCTGATTATTAATATCCTAAATGGAATATTAATTATGTGTCTGTGGATTTTCTTATAATGATAGTTGTGTAATTGATTCTTAGAATTAAGATTAACAAAGTATCTCTTATTAGACTTATTATATTTTGATATTACTTATGACTTGACATATTTAGGTTAATTCATTTGATAATACTTTGATGCACTATGAACCATATGAAGATAATTAAGCCAATAAATAATTTGTTAATTTAAAGTAATTAAAGAGAATATTCTATTGTTCTTGATTATTAGTGATTTAAGGAATTTTCTGACCAAAGGAAAATGATATTTTAAAAGGTGTTTTCAAATATCAATTATAAATCAATTATTAATTAAGAAGATTGGATTCAAAAGAATGGATACTATATCTATAATCTGTCCAATTGAAATATTATATGACGAAAAGATTAAATTATATATCATAACTAAACATATTAAGTCAAACAACTTTGACATTTATGATATTTAGGTAGTCATGATATGTTGTTAGATATTAATGTTGATTTATGATATACATTGTTTAATTTAAGAATTAAAGATAAATTAAAATAAATTTTAATTTATCTTGTTCTAATTCTAATTATGAATTATAATTATAATTCGTATCATTGTCAATATATTAGGAACTTAATGAATCACATATAAAGACCAGTTTGAAAGAGAAAAATCAATTTCAATTAAATTGGACTTAATTATAAAGTTTGAGAAACTTTATGAATCAAATATGAAATAATTGATTTTATTAGAATTAAATTAATAATAATTAGAGTTTGATTTTAATCATAATTGATGCATTTAATTTTAGTAGAAACTAAAAACTCTATTTTTTTATGATTAGAGTTCCTTTTTTTCTTGCTATAAGCAAATTTATAACTTTAAAGAGTACTTGAATTATTAAAATTTGAGTAAACATGGCACTCTTTATTATAATCTTGTTGTTTTTAAAATTCTTGATATTTATCTACAGAGCATATCATAGTATGTAACATGATTTGTTCTAATTTTAATAATATATTTTATTAAAATAATTCAAAAAATTACTAAATTTTTATTAACTGTAAGATATTTGTAATGTAATTTCAAGAAATAAAGATATACTTTAGAATAAGTAAAATTAAGGAAGATTTAGACTCTTTACTTCTAAAATTTTGATGATAAGGGGGGAAAAGTACAATTGTACGAAGTTGGTCACTACTTTTTCCGACTCAGGTGGAATCGTGACGTAGTTGTGCACCCTAGTCTCTCCAAAAAGTAAAAACACCCTCGTATGTTGGAGACGTGTCACCTCATGATCTCCTTGTAAATGCGATACCCATTTTTCATAGTTCAGAGCTTTTACTGTTGAATTTTTTCCAACCCTTACCAAGTAAGGTTCAGTTTGGCTATAAAAAATAATGATTATTAGTAGAAAACTACTTTCTAAGTATTCCTTAGAGTTCACTGCTCAGAAGATCTTAGATTGGAAAAAAGAGAGAAGAAAGTGGATCCAGAATAGATAAACATAGTTGTTCCAACCACATTAAAGTTAAGGTGACAGATACTTTTCAGAAGCGTGAGTGGCATGAACAGGTACCACTTACTGCTGGGTTACTTTCCAACTTTTGGGAACTCATATGTACTCCCAAGTACAATAAACAACAAATCTAGTTGCAACAAAGAATTGTAGTAATCGAAGTACAAAACTGACTAGTACAACCTTCAACTGACAGTACAATCTTGTGGTATCCTAAAGACCATCTCCCTCGGCGTCCATGCGGACAAAGTGGGCATTTGAATGCCTGGATCTAGCAACTATGAAAGCCGCAACTGCGGAAAGGCACAGAGCTCCTACTGAAAAAAGAAGGGAGAAGGCACTGGCAATGTCTTGTGAACCGTGGGATGATATCTTGGCTAGCAAGGACCTGGCTGGATGGATATCTAGTGGTATCCAATCACAGCTAATAGAATAGTGTCCAGAACCAAGCCACGGGGTCCCATCAACAGGATACCAAAATGCAACAGACATCTTGCCAGGTACCCCTATCGAAAACTGTGCATCCTACATAATTGGAGAATCAGACATAGAACTCATTAGACCCATCCAGGAAATATTCCCCAACATAATGCATAAAGAATAGTCCAAGAGAATCCTCAATTTGAAGTGTTAGACAGTCGTGTCACTTAAATCCAGTGTAGGCTATAGCAGTACATAAAGAGCAAGGCCGCTGCAGTATATAAGGAGCAGAATAAGCTCCACCAAAATTTTCAATATTTTATGATTGAACTATATATATTCACATTTAATATTTACAAAATCTTGTGATTTGGATTAAGAATAAACAAGAAGGACTTGTTAGCAGGCTTGCGAAATATTCACTCTATTAATATTTATAGTATTTGTATCAGTGCGAATAAGCAATCTCAGACTTGGAGAAGGATTCTTATAGTATTATAAGACAACATTTAAAACAATCAAGTTAGACATCTAGCAGCTAAAATCTGGATGACAGATTAAGTGTCTAACCTGCTGAAGTCGATCCATGGTTCTTAATGGCCTGGAGAACTCAAAGGAATATGTGCCCGCCTTACCAGCTGATGAATAAGGACTGTCTGCCTTCACAAAACCTGATCACAAAATTGAAATCATATTTAAAAGGAAACAGAGAAGAAAAATCTAGCAGTGAAATAGAACATAATCCAACACTTGAAAACACAGGCAAGAAGCTACCAAAGACTGTTTGAAATAATTTTGATAAAAGGTTCATAAGTTGCAAAAAGTTCATTATTCTTCTCCTTCATTCCTTGTTTCACTTCTACTTCAGAAAGACTACACTGCCCATAGATTAGACGAACACTTCTATAAGATAAGACATTAAAAGCACATTTATCATTTGTAGTGTACATACCATGGATGAGTCACTCTTGCATGTTCTTCTGTAATATACATGTACTGTTTGTTTATCCCTTGGTTCTCTTACAATTGTCACAAAAGCTTTCTCATCCATAGCAACATAAATCATGGTCTTAAATTTTCTTGTCTTTTTATGTTCCACATTAGGTCATGCTATGTATTTGAATTGGACTCAATTGTACACTATGCCCACATAGAAACATTGGTGAATAATTACATAATTGAAAGAAAAAACAAAGAGACACTACCTGAGTGAACAGTAAAGCTGCTGTGCCACCAGGCCCCTTTCCAGTCATTCAGTGCAGTCGAGTCATTGCCTAAAATGGGAAAAACTACTGTCAACAGTCTGATCGTTAATTACTGTATCTCCCCTATAAGAAGACTAAATTCATAAACACAATCACAAGCAGAGGAAGTTGAACTGAAATAGCCAAATTATATAACTTTTTCAAACTGGATTATACTCATCAAGGAAGAACATCTTACATGTTAAATGAATGCATATGAAGTGTCAAACAAGAAACTACCATGAACACTTAACCACCACCAAGAAAAAGATATAACAGAAGTCTACTCATAAAAAGTCTAAAATGCTTTTGTTCATCCTTGCACCTATACTTTCAACAGGCGAGAGAAACATGCCATATACTCCCTATAGGGGTCAAAATTTGTGGGAAGTCCTTGTGCCACAACTGCAGGTATTCCAAATTCTAGAATCAATGTCATGTTAAGTAGCCTTTCTTTTTTCATATTGGTCCTGACTGCAATAAGTGTTGTCAAATGTTCAAGTATCATTAGGGAACGGTCGATCTAAATTTGAACCGTAAATTGTAAGGGATAAATAGGCAGGAGGAAACCAGTAACTAAGCTAACTTGGAAAGTATAACAATTTGATACTTAAGATGTCATAAATAAACCACAAGGTATCATAACAGCCTGAATCAGCACATTGAGAATCAGTATCAGGATCAAGCATCAGCGATGAGAGTCAAGGGTTGCAATTTAAGGATTTCAATTAAAAATGGAAAAAGGGGGGGAAAAAAAGAACAGAAAGGACCTAGGGAGGTGAAACGATAACTACTTCACAAAATAAATGAGAGTTAAAGTGATTTGAAGTTAGTCTAGTATGAATAATAATACAGATAACTTACCAACACAAAAATAGTAGAACATTCTAAAGAAACGGAAATGTCAATGCAGATGTCTAACAATTTAGATAAAAGTACAATCTGGCCATTTAGTGATTAACGTATCAAGACATTCACAAAAGTTTATCCCATTGAGCATGAATGTCCACAAAAGTTTGAAATTGACAATTTCAAAGAAAAGCTTTGACTTTGTGGGAGCATATCATCAATATTATGAACCTCTCATGGCGCCCTTTTTGACACTTTATTTAGTGCGTTATGCACTACTTTATTCTGCACTCTCAAAGCTAGTTCCATCTGTTTCATATGATGTCAACAAGTTTCACTTTTCATTAACTGACACTAACATAAATCACAGAAGTACCTGAAGGACCAATGCCATCAAGATATCTACAGTGTGGATTCCACGCATACAGATCAACCAAATGGCCAAACCTGTTCAAACAAACCAATACACCACAGATTGATTTAAGTTAAATGAGTGTGTTATGCAAGCATGAACTCTCAAACCTTGTCAATCAATTTTGTTGATGGTAAAGAAGTAAATAATACCCAACCTGTCACCACCATTTCCATTTCTGTTGTCTATTGGATTTCCACCATACAATCGTCCTGGAATGGCCTTTCCAATTGAGAAATGCATGATATCAACCTCAAATCCCTTGCAAGTTGTGTTGGTACAGCTGTCAGGTCCGCTCTTGCAACCTCCCATCTAAACCAGACGAGTTTGTTGAGGTTAATAAAAAGATAATTGAATATAAACTTGTAATAAGACAAGTAAAGTGCATTATACAGGAAGACACTTACTCTGTGGTAGGTGGCATGATCACCAATTTGAAACATGAGAGCCACAGATGGGCATTTGTTGTTATTGCTGCAACAAAGAAACTAAAGTCAATTTGATAAATCCATTTAAGGTCGAGAATTCTAAACTCAAATACCCAATTCAGCTAAGTCTTCACTCCAATAAATACAAACAAAAGGACCAAAAATTGGCTCCCCTAAATACAACAAAAGCTATAGTTACGTATAAGAATCATAAAGTACAAGAAGTCTGAGGTAGTCATAGTAACATCTGAATTTGGTATTTCTTAGAATAGTAGCCATTCTAATTTATGAAACAAACACAGAATAAGCAATTCCAACTACAGCTCTAACCCATGAAATGTCTCTAGTGATGAAACTACAGAAAGATATTGATAGTTCCAAACATTCAACTCAGCCAATTAAAATAGCATCATAGAATCACTAAAATACATGACCAAAAATAAGCCATGGTCTGATTCCAAATCATCCAAAAGCAAGACTATGTCAGACATAAACTCAAATCCCACATCATAATCTTGGAAAAAATCAGATCTTCTCGTTTATCCATTACTTTCCAGAAACACCACTTACCCTGTCGTGTACGCATATTCCCCATCAACTTGCAATAAAAAGTAGATATTATGACCATCATGCGCGGCCTGCGAAAAAGGATCTCACATTTATCTCAAAACACCACGTGACAAAATCCAACTTTATCCAGATTATCACCCATTTTCAAGACAAGCCAAATCCAATAATATAGAAACGGAAAAGTAGATACTTTTAGTTCACATTTTTAAAGATTTGAATTATAAAAAAAAACCTTAACGGTCATTTTGCCGCCGGTATACTCTTTATCGGCATCTGGGTCAAGGGCCGGAAGAAGAGAGAACTCGAAGCCGTCAATGTCCTTCCAATCTTCGGCGTGTCCATCGACGGTGACGATGCCGGGATTAAACCCAGCAACCAAGCCAATCCCCGAGTCCGACTCGCATGTCCAGGGACCCGACTCCTGATGGGCGATGACTCGCGCGGTTAAGGCGGGGCCCAGAACCAGCAGCGCCAAAAGGGCTGGAAGCATTGTTGTAGAGAGAGAAGAAGAAAATTCCAAGGTAGACCGAGACTGACTCTGGCTGGCTTGTGACTGAAATGCATCCCTCCCCCCGTGCTGTCGAATAAATTCGTGCTTTTGAGTTTTGACTCTCTCTCAAATTGTTAAAATAATGGCAAATACTGCCACCGTCATTTGTTTATGAGCGAATAAAATCTTAAGAAAGTAGCCTTTTTTTCTTTTTATTATATAATATTTTATATGATCCAAATATTACGCACAGGATCTTTCTTTTTCCCATTTTGGCACGAGGTAAACGACGCAAGATTTTCTGTTTTATGAAACAAAAATAAGTAATCTGCTCCCGTGGTAAACTATGAATAACAAGAGTTAGACAATGGGTCCCGTCCCGTTTGAATCAAGTCACTGTAAGACGTGTATGTACGTTGGGTCTTTGATAGGTTGCCATATTTGACCAAAGGTAGAGTTTGGATCTCCATCTGAATTGGAATTATGAAAATTTTGTAATTAAGAAAAGTAATGGTTGCTTCTAGGAGGTCCTCGGGATATCCAGATAAGCTATTGAAGGCGTACTAATCGCAAACAGTATGCAGTAGTAGTTGAGTTAAACGACTTGGATTGGTGGCAATTACATTACATGTTAAGACATGGTTGGTTGGGCTAGTCAGCCCTAACGCGTATGAAAGGGGTTTCTAATATTTCATTTTCTTTTTATTTTATTAATAGTTAGTAGATTCTACCGGATGATGTAATTTTTAGATAAATATTAAGGGGGTGCTTGGTTGGTAGGTTTGAGAAGTAATTAATGGGTATAAAATAAAAAGTGAGTGGTTAGTTGTTGATTATGATTATAGGGGTAATGGTTTGATATCCCACTTTGGGAGAATTCTCTATACCCCCCATTTGGTAGAGGAATGAAACTCATTCTTTAGTAGAAACTCATTTTGCTAATTAATTAAAATATAATTAATTAATTAATTATATTAATTAATAATATTAATTAATTAAGTACATTATAATTAATTAAAATATAATTAGTTAAAATATAATTCATTCATTAATTAA
>JAOTAX010000004.1:6134539-6152753 GCA_025629825.1 Erythroxylum guanchezii | reverse complement strand
CTCCGGAAAGCGAATAAGGTAGGATTTTTAAATCGAATATTATTTTGATTCAAGTTTAATCAATTATCGGGATCCGCTCGGAATCCGAAAAAATTTTAATTTCCGCTGCGTCTGTGATAAGATTACGATAGGATTCCAACACTCTCCTCAACACTCTTTAACTCTGTCTTGAATTATGGCTTAAATTTGAAGCCCTATATTAACAATGAAAAACTCGAATAATATGATATGCTTTTAATTTTCCATATTTAAGTGACAAACTAACACTTAATTGTTTGTTTAAGAATGATTTTTAACCTGCGTAATGCTTGATGATTTGCATTGTTTCCTATATAACTACCGTTGCAATTTTAATTATCATATTGTTTGTATTATTCACTGTTTTGTTGGCAACTGTGTTATTACAAATGAGAGAAGATATCATATTTAAATGACTATTCTTTTAATATTTGGAATTGCATTGAAAAGTTAAGATTGCATATGACTTTACCTTGCAATTATTGATGTTGGTTCATAGTTTATGTAATGTCCCAAAACAATATAGGGACAAAGTCACGTAGTTTGGAAAAACTTGACTATTTTTTGGTATGATATATAATATGGTAATCTAGCTGAGCTATAACTTAAAGTCAGTTATAACATTTAACAAAAAAGGAATTAAGAATGTGGAGAGATAGGGTTTGGGGTTGGATGTGGTGGTTGTTGAAGTGTTAAATTTGAATCCTTGTGACATTTACATATAGCAGGAAGGAAGAATGCATGATTTTTGTCTTTAATTTTCTATCATTCAAATATTTTCTTAGCAACAATTCCTAAGCCGTTGTGTTGATTTCTCAATTGCATGCATGCAAATGGGGCTTTCAATGTTTGACTTTTAGTATTATGAGGGTATGCTCGACATAATGTGAATAGCCTTTAAGTAATGATATTTTCTTTTTATTTTTTATGATAAAAGTCATTTTTGTAATGCGCATTGCTAAACGAAATATGTAAGATATAAGAAATTGTTTCATGTTTTTAATGTATTATGTAATTTTTTCAATTGCCTCTACATATCCATTTAAGTTTTTAACATGTCTAAATTGTACCTTCTATTTGGACATGTTATAGCCATAACATGTTATGAATATGATAGTAACATTCACAATACATTAGCTTTACAAATTTTATTTTCAAGTATTTGCATATTGTCAATCTTCTTATAATAAAGTTTTGAATTTTTATAGCTAAGCAATGATGTTGCATATGGACAATATGGACTCATTATATGTTCCAACGAGTGTAATTGGTTTATTGATCTATGAGACATCAACATTATACACAAAGAGATTTCTTTACTTTACAATTTAAACTAGTGTTATATTACTTTCATTTGTAAAAACTTTACTATGATATAAAGTTATTATTTTTATTTTCAAATATTTCTATAAATAAGTAGAAAAACATTAAGATAATCCTAATAATTCAACCTTTTTAGAAAGATTTAATTATTCAATTTAGGTTAATAAGAGATTGGTTTCTAGTATAAGAAACCATATTATTTGTTGGTATTATAACAAACATTTGATTTGTAAGAGAATCACCAGATTAAGAAATATTTAGATGGGATTAAAGGTGATATGGAGTCTTGTAAGAAAGATATATATGATGTAAATGACAGATGAAAATTTTGTATGAAGAGTATTAGAATATGAAAGAAATAAGACAAATAATTAATTATTAATTATTAATGTTAGCATGATTCTTATTCTTATTCTTATTTTCTATTACTATTAGTATCATTTTTATTTTTTATATTTTGACTGTTATTTATATCTATTAGTTATTTTATTTGATTTCATTTTTTGTCCTCATTATTAATATTTATTTATTTATAATTTTCATCTTAATTCCTTTTTTCTTTTTCTATTTTTTCTATTTTTCTTTATTCATTCATGTGGGTGATTTGGAAACAACCTCTCTACTAATTAGGGGTAAGGTTGCGTACTACTGAACCTTCTCAGATCCTGCGTCTCAGCGAGATTTTTACTAGGTGTTATTATTGTTGTTGTTATACTGAAATATGAAATTAGTAGCAGAAGTTTATTTTACAGTAGTCAGGATGGTATTGACAATATTAAAGCTAGTATTCCTACCCGACAAGAAAGAATTGTTGGAATTGATATGAAAAAAGAAGAAGATAAATGTTTAACTTTTTTGCTTCACGAATAACTCTAAAGTTGAACCTTTAATTCGTTTTACTATCTTTGTTAGTGACATAAAAAGTTATTTTAGTGAAAAAAGAATGACTTAGGTAACTTATGAGTGTCATTTAAAGATAGGAGCTCGTTGTGAATTCTTTGATTTATTTTTTTAAAGGGATGATAATTTTCAAATCAATTGATGCATCTAGCTTTGTAAGAAATATTGATACTCTATTAGAGATATTTGATAAAGTTGTGAATCAAGTTAGGCTTGAAAATATTGTATAGTTCATCACTCACAATGATGCTACTTATAAAGCATATGGGAGAGGTTATAAAGTAGGTATAAGTTTTCAATTCGAACTCCTTGCACTGCATATTGTATTGATTTGATACTAGAAAATATAGGAGATGTTAGATGCTTTCATATTATTGATAATACAATACAAAAAGTGAGAAAAGTGAGTAAGTTCATTTATAATCGATAAAAAGTGACTAAGTTCATTTGTAATCATGCATAAGTTCTAAATTTGAAAAAAAAAAGATTACGCAAATGGTAGAAGTTTGTTGTGTTTGACCATTATAAGATTTGCAACTAATTTCTTATTACTTCAATGTGTTGTTCAAATGAAGATGTTGAGACAAATATTTACAAGTGGTAAGCAGGTTACATCTTAACATATTAGGTCTAATATTGGAATGAAGATTTCTAGGATTGTACTTAAAGATGATGAATTTTGATCCCAATGTTAGTTTGTCATTCAAGTTTGTGAGCCTTTGGTGCGACTTCTTCGTTTGACTAATAATGATGAGAAGATAACAATTAGTTACTTTTATGATGCAATAAAGAGAGAGAGAAGTAATTAAGGCCAATATAAAAAATTGGTATTCCTTATACACTTCTTAACTTGTAGTCATCAATAACAGATGGAAAAGACAACTTTACTCTTTGTCGTTTGGTATTGGGCCATTTATGAATTAGAGTGTCTATTTTAGATCAAGTTTTACTAAAAAAAAACTAAAGTTAATAGGAGAATGTTATTAGCTACTAGAACAATTGTTTCACATGAGATGATACATGATCTAGTTAAGTTATAAATAGAGACATACAAGGATACATATGGTGGTTTTAAGATATCCATTACAAATATGCTACAAAGACAAACTTAGTTTATGTATATTTCTTCACTTTTTTACTTGTTTAAACTTAATCATTGCTTCGTTTTGTTTCTAAAATTATTTTTTAATCTTATAATTATTTGATAGGACTAATTTGGAAGCAACGTTTCATAATTGTAAAAGTTTGTAATTCGAATTTTTGGTCAATATATAAGTATAATTGAGTATAAAAAGAATTAAATTACATTTGAATTCGTTCATTTTAGGAAAAGAAGTAGATTGAAACATAAAATATTAAATGATTTGGTATTTGGTCGATACAACTTGAAGTTTTGAAAAAAAATATGTTATTGTCGTTATTAAGATGAATATACTTTCTCATAATTCTCAATAATTTAAATTTGGTTGTTTACTAAAATTTTTAATAAAAGCAAGTAGTTTTATAGATTTTAATGTGCCTTGATTATATCAATCTTTTTATTGGATTGTGTCTGCGAGAAATTATGTGTTTATAGACGAGAGTGAGTTGAAAGATAATCTTGAATAAAATGATATTGACTTGTCATTCATTGCTTTGAGCTTGAATAATGATGATAATAAGATTTTTTTTTCAATGATGAGAAATTTATATCAAGTGAAAATTGGGGCCAATATGGTTTGAGTGGATATGTCATAAAATGAAGTTTTATGTTTTTTATTTTTTTTTAATTTTACTTGTATTTGATGTTTATATTAAATTTTATATACACAATATAGATATAAAACTTTTAACTATAAGTGTTTTCATTTTAGGTTCCACTCAACTCTTGCTATTATATTTGTGAACTTATATTGTTCTTATTATATAATGTTTTAATGTGATTAATTGTGATATTTTAAATACTTTGTATTATTTTTAATATTATATATATATAAGAATTAAACATTTTTTTTACACCAGATGTCATAAGGCATTGGCAATATTGATAAAAGAATCAATTAAGTAATTACTACTTTAAAAAATATTATTTTTATTTATGTATAGGAATAATAGTACGTGGACCGATAATACGTCGTCGTTTGTTATGACTTTTATAAACCCGTTAAAACCTCTATGTGAGTGTGGGAATTGACTTAATGCTACTTCGACAACAGGTGCGAAGTAGAGCGGGAGTCGATGCGAACTAGTAGATTCTCTTTCTCACGCGTAGCTTCTGCTCTTTGAAAGAAGAAAAATGGAGTTCAAGGACGCTTTTGTTTGCTTATCGATCTTAATTTGCTTGTGTTCATGTACTTTAGCTGATTCGATCCATGGTTGCGGCGGATTCGTCGAGGTGATTTCTGATTTGCCTCCTTTGAACCTTTTTGCTGTTTTTTCGTTTTCGCTTGATTTGCAAGAAAAAAAGCGTAATGATTCTTAAATATATCAGAAAAAACCTGAAGTTCAGGCACCGTGATTGGAGTTAGATGCGTCAGATGTTTAAAATGGAAGTGGTTTTAGAAGATCTGAATTGGAGGATCAAATTCATCATTTTGTTTCAAAATTTTTTTCATCTTTCTTTCTCTGTTACTTTTTTCTTTCTTTGTGTTTGAGATGGACTCGACCGAGTGCATTGAGCGTGTATTGTGCATTTGTAGGCGAGTTCGTCTCTTGTCAAGTCGAGAAAAGCAGCCGATACGAAGTTTGATTATTCTCACATTACGGTATGGAATTCTGTGGCCTAACGCCTAAGTAGAGTGGTAGTAGTCTTCAATTGTTCTAGTTAATTCTGTAACTTTTTCTTTTAATAATTTAATTATTACTTTCGTTGTAAATGATTGTACTCGTTTGTAACATTAGGTTGAGCTTCGTACAGTAGATGGATTGGTTAAAGACAGAACTCAATGTGCGCCAAATGGTTACTACTTCATTCCGGTATATGACAAGGTAAAGCTTCAATCATTAACGCATTGATGACTGCATCGGATGGTCCTTCAAAGGGTTGGCAATTATTTGTGATAAACAAATCAATTAGTTTGTAGCCTGGGATTCAAATTCCATGTTTAGGATATCATTTGAAAGTGACCAAGATGAGAGGTAGAATCGGGTTGTTAAGTCTATGATTAGGAAGTTGTCTTATACCTTTTCCTGATATGCGATTATAAGCATGTTGCTAATGTTAGTTTTTGTAGTCTGACTCTTCTCGCTTTTTTAGCTGGCTGTTTATGTTTCTTGAATTGAGTATATTCTTGGATAAGCATTTGAGTTTTTGATCAAGTGTATCCGAAACTCTTTAGCATACTGGGAAATTATATTCCGATTTTTTCAATTCACAGGGTTCATTTGTGATTGCAATTAATGGCTCAGAAGGGTGGTCATGGGATCCTGAAAAAGTTCCTGTTGTTGTTGATGATACTGGCTGCAATCAAAATGAAGATATTAATTTCAGATTTACAGGGTTCACTTACTTGATTTACCCCTTTTCTTCTGAGTATATCACAGCCTTATATGCAAACTCTCCACCGTCTCTTTACTTTTGTTATGCTTGTATACAACAGGTTTACCATTTCTGGTAGAGTTGTTGGAGCAGTTGGTGGCGAGAGCTGTTCTGTTAAAAATGGCGGTCCTTCCAATGTTAATGTAGAACTTTTGTCTCCTTCTAATGATGTTGTTTCTTCAGTTGTAACATTGTCATTGGGAGATTACCTATTCAAAAATATTATTCCAGGTATGAAAGTTGCTTAAAAAAAAAAAAACGTTTTGTTTTCAAATTCATAGGTATATATCCATATGGTTACGTTTCAATGGATTCTGTTTGAGCAAGATCAACCTTAGCAATCAGTCACAGGAAAATACAAATTGCCATCTCCAACTTTCTTTATGTTCTTTTAAATTTCTGTATGTTCTTTTAACTTTCAATAGATGGGAATACTCTCATAAAGGTCCCTGTATGTATGCAGGTAAATACAAGCTTCGTGCTTCTCATCCTGACTTGAAAGTGGAAGTTCGTGGTTCCACAGAGGTTGGATGCTTTTCTGATTATCTTGCTCTCTCCTCTTTGTCTCTCAACATGATATGATACTTACAATATCCTACTTTTTGACCTGTATTTTACCATACACAATTTGCAGGTGGAACTAGGATTTGAAAATAGTGTGATTGATGACATTTTCTTTGTCCCTGGGTATGAATTTCGTGGATTTGTTGTTGCTCAGGTAAGTCATTATAAGGGCAAAAATTTTGATTGCTGAATTGATTTTAATTTGAACTTGTCTAATTTGCATAAATGGGTATTTGCATGGAAAGTTTTTCTTTTTGGTATAATTATGTTAATTGGTTCGCCTATTAATGGGCAATCCTGAAGATAACTTCTTTACTTGTTTCGTCTGGAAATTCTTTTTAATCATTCCTAACCCATTAGAAAGAAATCTTCATTGTGATTTAAGGACAGTCTAGCTTCTTCATTGTGATTTAAGGACAGTCTAGCTTTTCATGTATAGGTGGATGAATCTTGCTGGTGTTTCGTTATTCTGGCTAGTAAGTAAAAGAACTTGACATTAAAAATATGCTGAGTTAGAATTTTCTGCTTCAGCATTAAGGTTTTCCATTAATGCTTGTCATCTACCTTAATTGAGCTTTTATCTTGATATTTTTAGCTGTCATACTCTTAATAGTTTTTCTTTTTCTGTTTTTTAGGGAAATCCAATTTTGGGAGTCCATATCTATTTGTATTCAGATGATGTTATGCAAGTAGCTTGTCCCCAAGGTCCTGGTGGTGCCACTGGAGAAAGAAAACCTCTATGTCATGCTGTATCAGATGCTGATGGAATGTTCACATTTAAAGCAATACCTTGCGGTAGTTCTCTTTTAGTTGTTTTCTTAATCATCATGTATATATGCATACACATGCTTCCTAAGATTAGTCAGTAGGCACACAGTCAGAGTTGTATGGATGTTTATCTTTTTATATTCATTTTCTTAGTTGTTGAAGTACATGTAATCTGTTTATTGCTGCTAAATTAGTTGATACATGAGTGACATGTAGTTGTTGAGCCCTTCAACTGCTCATAACTGTTTGGTTCTTTATATAGTTAAAACTTAGTAGAATCTACACAATGGTTGAAATAAATGATGAAAGGTAGCCATGCTGTGGTGAACAAAAAAAAAAAAAAAAGCAAATCTTAAAGTCATTGCTGTTCTGGATCTGAATTTGGTGTTTTTTCACTGGATTTTTTGGAAAAGCTTATTCCCCTTTTGCTTCTTGAAGTAGTTTATTTTCGTAATTTAAGTATCTTTTACTTTGGTTACCATTTGTGCTAATGAGTCCTAAGATGTATGGTTTGACATTCTCTTTTGCGTAAGTTCCTGAGGATTTATATTTTCTTGCATCTGAGCAGCTTCTGCATAGGTATTGATTCTGATAATAAATGTTTTGAATTTTTATAGGCCTTTATGAGCTTATTCCATTTTACAAGGGTGAGAATACGGTATTTGATGTTTCTCCTCCGGTAATGTCAATTTCTGTGGAACATCAACATGTAACAGTAGCCCAAAAGTTCCAGGTGAGATATTGTCATGTGTATGGTTTGGAGTTGGACAGTTTTTCCTTTGAGATGTTATTTCAGCATTGTTCTTTATCTTTTTCCCCTAACCATTTGGAACGTATAAAATGCATTGTGTTGCAACTATGTTCTATGGCTAATATCTGACGGGTAGGAATCGCACTTTGTCTTGTGATTTTATTTCGGTGTTATATGTTTTATGTAATGTCTCTTTTGAAGCAGCAATTTGGATACTTTTTGGCTAGCTGATAGTACAACAAATCTTTTACTTTGTGCCGCAATTGCTATTTAAGCTGAAATAACTTTGTCATCATGACTTGGCTCAATAATATCATCAACCTTAGTCCTCCAAATTTTATGATACACATTCTAATCAAGTAGTGCGCTTTTAATCTTCTTCTCTGTATAGGTCACTGGATTTTCTGTTGCGGGCCGCGTAGTTGATGGAAATGAGATGGGTGTAGAGGGTGCCAAAATTATTGTTGATGGTCATGAAAGATGTATCACTGATAAAGAAGGTTATTACAAGCTTGACCAGGTACTAATCCATCTATGATATGTATATCGGGGAGGTGGTTGTTTTGTGATCATTCAGTTCTTTTGATTTCCTGTTTATTTTCTTACAGTTAAGTGAGGCTAGTTTATGCTCCTCTCTGTATCTATTTACTGTTTAGCCATGATCTGGAGTGTTATGATGCATAATTTCTTACATGCCACCTTAGTCAAAATTAATTTGCCAATTGATTCAGTAGGATTTCAGTGTCATGGAACATGCTTAAGGACTATTTTCTTCATAACATGACCTACTTCACATAACCTAAGTAAAGGTATACAAACTATACCATTATTCAACTTCAAATTGTTCTCTTTTCTACACACTAGTAGGTTGGAAATGGTCCTACATAGGGACCAATCTATTTCAGAGTCTAAGAATCTTAAGTAAATCACCATTCTTCATTCTTCCTGTTTCTTTTTCCTTCGCCTTCTTGGTGGAGTGTTTGTGGTTTGTACCGTACAAGAGTTGAACAATCTTTGGCATATTCTTAATGACCTTGAAGTTGGGCCTTTACAACTTTGTAAGTGACTGGATTGATGTCTTGTTGCCTATTGAATAATTCTGTCCTCTGGGGATATGTGATCTTTGAGATGTTCCCAGCCAAGTCACTATGGCATTATTACAGGCAATTCGTTTTCTTCTAATAGGGTTCTGACTTGTTTGTTGTGTTTAGGTTACTTCAAATCAATATACAATAGAAGCCAGGAAGGAGCATTACAAATTTGATAATTTGAAGGATTATATGGTAAATTATCTGTTGAATCTTGAGACTTTATATTGGCTGTGCATATCATGATTAAAGTGTTCATACACATGTCACTAATTATTAGATTGATTCCGTGCATAATATCTTTCATTCGCTAACTTTGTACTCTGTATTAGGTTTTGCCCAATATGGCTTTGATTACAGATATTAGATCGATCTACTATGATGTATGTGGCGTGGTTAGGATGGTCAATCCTGGCTATAGAGTGAAGGTATTCTACCTATCTCTACCTCTCTTCCCCTCCTCTTCATGTTATTCAGGTGGGAATATTTTGTGGAATATAAAATATATCCTTTATGAGCTCTTATCAATTTTTACGTTTGCTGATGTATTCGTCTGAATGTGTATATAGGTGGCTTTGACTCATGGACCAGAGAATGTTAAACCTCAAGCAAGACAAACAGATGGTAACGGAAATTTCTGCTTTGAGGTATGGTAATCGAAAAAGTGATGAGAAACACTTTTAGTTGATGCCAGAAATCATTTTTCCCGAATCATAAGGTTGTTTCTGCTTAAAGAACGTGGATTGCATATAGCTAAAAAATTATTGGAGTTCCATTGATAGCTGTTTGCTTCATGGAAAAGATAAATAAGTTGATATGACATATCCTGATTCATTTAGATTTTCAATATTTTGAAATTGTAAATCTGCTATTTTTTTGAACTTAAGAAATTCGTGAATACAAGTTGAGTGTTTTATAACTGCAATTTACTTATCAAGATTGTTAAGTTTTCAAGCATGTAATTCTTGCTTGTAATCTTCCGTTTCTAGTGAGATCATTCAGTTTAACATATTAAAAGCTTTTTAAAATATCTATTTATTCTTTTTTGTTATTTTCAGGTTCCATCTGGTGAATACCGGTTAGCTGCTTTGCCTGCTTCACCTACCACTGCTACTGAACTTCTGTTTTTACCTCCTTATATTGATGTTGTGGTAAAAAGTCCAGTACTAAACGTAGAATTTTCTCAGGTACCATGCCACAGTACGACACAAAACTTGAAACCTTTCGATATAAGTTCAACTTTCATTAATTTGGTGATGTGATTGCAGTTTCTTTGGTATGTAGTTTCTGGCCTTGTCTAGAGATAATATTCCAAGCAATCCATTGTTCTTGGCTACATAGCATGACATAATCACAAAGTTTGATATTCATTTTTGAGATAATGCTTATTGTTTCATCAAGGATAGACTAGCTTGTTTCTCTGGGATTCATTTACTGCTTTTGTGATACTTATATGAGGCTTGTATCTTTTCATCCAAATTGCTTTTCTTTTACTTCATATCCTATTGTCAAATTGCTCATTTTTACTCAGCGAAAGACTTTACTGATTCTTTTTCTTATAATGAAGGCCCTGGTCAATGTGATTGGTTCCGTAACTTGCAAGGAGAAATGTGGCCCATCTGTTTCTGTCTCACTTCTGAGTTTGTCTGGTAAAGACAAAAAGAGGAAGTCTGTCTCTTTGACAGATGCGAGTGATGAATTTGTTTTTCCAAATATCTTACCTGGAAAATACAGGCTTGAGGTTTGGGTCCTTTAAGTTTTGAATAAAAATTTCTTTTCCTGAATAACAACTTCAAATTCTCTAATAACTTTTGTAGTTTTTTTTTTCCATCTCCTTCAGTTTTCTGAATGTTGTTCATTGCTGTGTTTTCTTCTGCTAATAAATGTTTCCTTGTTTTTTCAGGTCAAACACAATTCCTTTGGAGCAATGCCAAGTGAGGATAATTGGTGTTGGGAGCAGAGCTTTGTTGATGTGGATGTCGGTGTTGAGGATGTTAGAGGGATTGTATTTGTTCAAAGAGGTTACTGGGTGAATGTCATCTCAACCCATGATGTAGATGCTTACATGACTCAGCCAGATGGTTCTCCAATTACTTTGAAAATTATGGTAGTTGCTGTCTTGAAATTCAACTTTTAAGCCACAAATATGATGCAAATGATTTTAACCCTTGTGTGTTATTTGATATTTTTGGTTTATGAACTACAGAAGGGTTCGCAGCGTTTATGTCTTGAATATCCGGGAGTGCATGAACTTCATTTTGTTAACTCGTGTATTTCATTTGGGAGCATGTCAACAAAGATTGATACGTCAAACTTGATGGTGTGGTTCCCTATAAACTGTTGTGGTTCTCCTTTTTTCACTCTCTCTCTCTCTCTTACTCAAATTAGTATTTGGTTTAAGAAATATAACTGCTTGTGATTGTTCTTTTCTTTTTCCTTAAGAAAATTTCTTATATTTGTAGCCAATCCAATTGAAAGGAGAGAAGTATCTTCTCAGAGGACAAATTATTGTTGACTTAAGCTCGGCCGTTGATGCTAATGAATTGCCTAATAATATCCCCATTGATATTGTTGACGGTGAAGGGAGTGTTATTGACAGTACAGTTGCCACCATTGCATCAAGTAAAAGTGATCAAATGCACTCAGCTGTATATGAATACTCTGTGTGGTCTACTTTTGGAGTGAAACAAATATTTATTCCCCAGGACTCGAGGTATATTTTGGATACTTGGTTTAGTTTCCAAATTCCCCAGTTTACATGCACTTTGGTGCTTAGGTTGATACCTTCAGTTTTCTTGCATGTTTCTTGGAAATTCACCTTATACTAGTCTCTGTTTCTTCAGTAAACTTTCACCATTTCAATTTCTGTATGTATAGTTTTCTTTTGTCTTCGTGAATGTTGCTGCTTTTCTATAACAGCATTATTTATTTGATCATTGCTCTATTTAACTTTTTCCAGAAATGATGGAGAGAAGATCTTGTTTTACCCCAGAGAGCATCAGGTAGTATCAATGGTTATTTTAATTCACGTGTTATGTGATTTGTTGTGTTTAAAAATTGTTCTTTGTTTAATTAGGTCATGGTGAAAACTGATGGTTGCCAAGCTTCACTTCCCTCATTCTCTGGTAGACGGGGGTTGTATTTAGAAGGATCAGTCTCTCCCCCTATTTCTGATGTTTATATCAAGATCGTTGCTGTGGAAGATAGCAAGATTACTCCACTCAAGAAAGGACATACAGCACTTGAGACTACCACTGGATTGGATGGTCATTTTGTTGGAGGGCCACTATATGATGATATAAGTTACACTATAGAGGCTTCAAAGGTTTGGGAATATTTGTTTTTCACATTAGATATCACATACTTTGTCTTCGCCTGATTTACCAATGTTCCTAAAGCATGTTACTTTTGGAATATGGCATTGGATGTATTTTTTTCTTTCTTTATGTTGAAATATATATTTTAATCAACTCTATGTCTTCATTAATAAGGCTCTTGATGTCCCTATTATTTATGCAGCCTGGCTATCATCTTAAACGTGTTGGGCCTCATTCTTTCTCCTGCGAGAAACTTGGCCAAATTTCTGTACGCATATATTCAAAAGATGATGCTAATGAACCCATTCCTTCAGTTCTCTTCTCACTAAGTGGTGATGGAGGATATAGAAATAACTCGGTATCCGGTGCTGGTGGAACATTTTTCTTTGATAACTTGTTTCCTGGTATTTTCTACCTGCGTCCTCTGCTGAAGGTAAAGATCTAAAGATTCAAGTGTAATTATGTAGCAACAGCTACAGTAATACATTTTTACAAAGCCTTGGAATTAAACTAGTTGGTTGACAATCTGATTCCCTAATCTGCTGTAGGATTCATGCCCACGGCATGTCTTTTCATACTTAAGACATTTATGATTGGATAAGACTGACAATTCTGGGGCAGATATTTAACCTTATCACCGGGAGTTTCATGTGTTGATAGTTTGGATTGTCTTTTTGCCTCTATTACCTTGTTTTCTGCTTCACTTATATGTTTGATTAATCTCCATCACAATGTGTCTTTGGTGGTGGAATTTGGAGTTACTTCAAGTCAATTTTCAATTTAGGCTGAAATACTTGCAACTTGCTGCCAATTTTATATTCTAGTTAACACTCTGTAGAGCATCCAATTGCATTTTCGGTTTAATCTCATCATGGACCTTCTCTTTATATTCTTCTTTGTCTTCCTCTTTAATTTGAAAATTTGCAGTCTGCAAGGAATTTGAAAAGGTATGGGCTATATGCCAAACCTATGGCTATTGTTTGTGAGTTCATCAAAAAGGTTACTTTTTGTCTGTGTAGGAGTACGCATTCTCACCTTCAGCAGAGACAATAGAACTTGGTTCTGGGGATTCTGTAGAAGTTACTTTCCAGGCTACCCGTGTTGCGTACAGGTCATACATAGGCCTTTTCCTTAATATTTAATTTCATGGTTTTCATTGCTAATTGATACAAGGAAATCATCTATGTTTTATGTTATATACTCTTCTTTCCTATGGTACAAAACTTGATTTGAAATTATGTTTACATTAATGTTTCAACATTGTTAAATCCTTATTATGTCAGTACAATATGGGACTAAATTAAATTTTCAACTGCACATATGTCTTCATTTGATCTCTTTTAAGGGACACAAATGTCTTTCTTTTATTGCAGTGCAATAGGTGTGGTTACTCTTCTGTCTGGTCAACCAAAAGAAGGTGTTGCAATTGAAGCCAGGTCCAATTCAAAGGGATACTATGAGGAGACAGTGACTGATTCATCTGGAAGTTACAGACTGAGAGGACTTGTTCCCAAGGCATCCTATGCCATTAAAATAGTGAAAAAGAATGGCCTGGGAGCCAGAATTGAGCGTGCTTCACCGGATTCAATTACTCTTAAGGTCATTGTATATGGTTTTCCCTCATTGTATATTGTTCTTAAGACTGTCTCACACTTTAAAGCTTCATTGGATTCGATTCCTGCTAAGGTCATTCTATGTAGCTTTCCCTCATTTTTTGACAAAAATGGAACTTAAGTTTGTCTCACAGTTGAAAGCTTCAGCGTATTGCTATAAGGTCAATCTATATGGTTTTCCCACATTTTTTTGACAAATGTGACGGTCTTAAGTTTGTCTCACTTTGCTCTGTACCTCATTTTCTTCTTAAATTCTCCTGGTGTAAAGTCCCTAATATTCATAAGAGCACTGTAGAATATTCATGTTAGTGGCCTGTGAAGTATCAAAATGTCTGTTAATGAGTACAGCAATTCATAAATTAGAATGGGCACCTTGTTGATTGCAGGTGGAACATGCGGATATCAGGGGGTTGGATTTTTTGGTCTTTGAGGAGCCAGAAATTACCATTTTAAGTGGCCATGTTGAAGGGAAGAGGTTGGGAGAATTGCATCCACATCTACTAGTCGAGGTCAAATCTGCTAGTGAGACGTCGCAGATTGAGTCCGTCTTTCCATTGCCTCTGTCCAAGTTCTTCCAAATAAAGAACTTACCAAAGGGTAAACACCTTCTGCAGCTGAGATCAAGTCTCCAATCAAATACCCACAAATTTGTGTCAGATGTTATTGAGGTTGACCTAGAGAAGGACGTTCAAATTCATGTAGGCCCACTGAGTTACAGTTTCGAGGAGGATCATCAAAAACAGGTTGGTTATGCATTGTTGTCACAAATGTAGTGGGAGTTTGTACATAATGGGATAAAGATGCATTCGCCTTTTATATAGTTATACTGAGATGTTTTCTCATTCCACTATTTGTTGTGAGCCTCTTGTGCATTGTCTTGGCCAATACGGCAACACCCTTGTCTTCTGCGCACATGTTCCATTTGTTTCTCACATGCTGTTTTTTTTTTCTTTTTGAACTCTTTGTCTGTCCCTACAGGAGTTAACCCCGGCACCTGTATTCCCTCTCATTGTTGGGGTTGCAGTAATTGCCCTCTTCATCAGTATGCCAAGGTAGACCATTTTTACCCACAAAACACCGCATTTAGTGAATCATATATGTTCTCATGTTTACCTCTTGATTTGTAGTGCTAATTGTGAAATTCTTTTCTGTTCTCTCTCGTAAGATTAAAGGACCTATACCAAGCTACAGTGGGGATACCAACGCCAGGATTCATGACAACTGCCAAAAAGGAGCCCCGAAAGCCTGTAGTGAGGAAAAGAACGTATTGAAGTCTTGTGTGTGTTCCAGAAGATTTGAGTTCAATTTTTGTTTGTTGGTCGTTTCAAGTTCCTGATTGACGGAGGAGGTCCGAGCATAGGGACGTGCTCGTATTGGCAGCAGTAGTGTAGTTATCTTCCAGTTCTCCTTTTACTGGACTTCAAGCCAATGCAACCGTAGATCAAAATCTTAATGTCTGGGAATAATTAGCTATCCTGGCTTTTTATTCTTTTTCCATTTTTCACTTTCATTCTCATACTACAGAATATGATTATGGAAAAAGTCCCTTCCGAATTACCACCTGCTAGAGCATAGTTTAGGTTTAAGTAGCTACTAGCTGTACTCTACGTCTCTCTAGATTGGAAATGCTGTAGCTGAAAGAAACAGTATGCAACTTCTGAGATTTTGTTTTCTTTTACATATCTACTTCAATTATCTATTTTTGTTGAAAGCTTTATAATGAAGTTCTCCCAGAATTCGCTGGAGCATAATCGTCCTTAAATGCCAATATGGCAATGTAAATACTATTTGATGGCTTTGGCAAATCGGCAGCTGCATCATAGCATGCCATTGGTGATTTCTACATGATGAAAGAGAAATTTTCTAAATCTTGCTTCAGCATTTAGACCGGATCAATTATGACTTGTAACAGTGACAGTTTAGACAAGGCTGTCTTCCTCAATTATCCAAGAGTACATATATCAGAGCTAGAGAAATTACATCACATGGTATACCCGTGTCAAATCTTACTGGTGAAGTTCTTAATTGGCATACACATAGCACATAATGCTTAGATCCTTTATCTATAGGACAAAAGATTCAGCTGGTCAAAGGCTTATGCAGCGTTCTGTGGTCTCCCCAGTGTTCTTGAGACTAGTCAACAGATGTGGCTGGCCATAAACTTGTGTCTCGAACTCTTAATAACCACTTTCAGATTGTTTCGTTGCATAAACAAAGTCGTCTTGCTCTTAAAAATGCAAATCCACGAGTGTCTCTTTGATTTGGTGTATTCTCAAAATAGTTATTGGATTAATTAGCTAGTCCCTATAAATCCCGATTCATGAAGACTGATCATTTCCACTGCAAATCGGCAGATATGTCTCGTAACTTAAAACTTTGGGATACATATTCGTATTAGAATTCAGAAAATGTTGGTAGGCTGGGTGTATTGTTGTTGATAGCGATGACACTAGGTACTAGTGATAACAGAAGGGCGTCCACTTGAGGATGTTGCTGCCAAGAGAACTATTGGTCATGGTCGAGATGCCCTCGGTCGCGTGGTTTTAACCTTATTAGTCCCCCTGCTCTTGGTCCGGCTGCTCCTAAACAAAACAAAGAGTAAGGTTGTTTGCCTATAAATCAAAATCACCTTCGATTATAGTCTGCTTTGCACTAGACAAAATGTATTAGTGTTTTTGTGAATAAATCATTATCTATTTTTATGTTAAATTATGTTGACAAATATAATTACTTTTTAATTCCAATTAATTCTTTTCAATAAGAAATTAACAAATACTAATTTTTATAAAAACTAAAATACCAGATACTTATGTTCGGAACTGTAATAAAAATAAAAAAATATTAGAAAAGAAAATTAATACTATAACTTCTTCTAAATAAAACGCCGTTGTTTTATAATTTTAACTTTTTAAAATTTATTTTAAAAAAATTGGTGGGACATACCTATGGACCGATCAATTTCCATCCCTACTCTGTCAATATAATAAGGGAAAAAAAGGCTGAACTAGTATTGATCTCTAAATCGTATCTGTTATTCCCAACTGGTGTTGCCGCATAAATCTCGGAAGACTGAAAGGCAAGTTATAATGCATTGATACACCAAAATTTCTAAATAACTTAACCTCTGTTTAATTGGGCTTATATCAATAGTATTTTTGTTAGTAAAGTTTTTTTCTGTAGAATTTTTATGAAAATTTTTTTTCTAAAAAATCAGTTGACTATTTGACTATCATTTAAAAAAGAGCATTTTTTAAAGAGCTTCATATAGTAGATTGTTTGACAACATAAAAATAAAAAGTACTTTTAATTTTAACTATATTTTATTTTATAATAAAAAATATTTATGGATATAAATATTATTTAAAGTATATTAAACAATATGCAAAACACAATATATTAATTATTATATAATTTTAAATCATATGAAACATAAATAAAAATATATCTAATCAAAATCTTTTATTTAGATTATAACATAAGTAAACTAATATCGAAAATAAATATTAAAACATATAAAAGTCAAATAATATTATATAAATCTCAAAATAAATATCTAAGTTGAGTAAATAGTTAAATACATAATAAACGAGAAGATGAGTTTGTAGGTATTGTGAAAATTATGTGTAAAACATAAGGGCAAAAGAGACTGAAAATAGATTCATTAATTGATCTGAAAAATCTACCTGAAAAGGCGTTTTTTTTATAAGTTCCAAATTTGAACTTCTTAAAAAGTTGTATTTTAGCTTCTAAAAAGCCCATATCTATTAAAGAAGTATTTTTTATTTTACAATCAAATATCTATTTTTCTTAAAAATGACTTTTGTGGTGGAGAAAAGTACTTATTGGCCTCCCAAAAACCTATCCAAACAGAAACTTAGCCCACGTGGCCCAATAGATGCGAAAAGATTAAAAAAACCAAATATTTGTGTTTAAATAACTTTAATCTCCAATTTAATCAGACCTTTTTTTCACGTGGATATCTTAAATATGATATTCAAATCTTTTGAATTATATTAATTCTTTTTGAACTTTTATTTTTTCAGTTTTGCTATTTATATTGCCTAAAATTATAAAAGATCCCCTCTCGTTGAGACCTTGATTTAGTTGGAAAACTACCAGAAATTTACAAAAGTGATTAATATGCACATGTATAGTGTTAAAGAAAAATGGACATATTTTATTACAACTATGAATTGATTGAATATAAAGACTAACAAAACTTATAGTTTATTTATGGTTTGAAAAAATAGTCAATCTACTTATGTCCTTTTCTGTAACGCCCCAAATTAGGGGTTAGAATATTAACGGAAGTTAGTACGAATTATGTTTGTTATTTGCTTCTTAAATATTTGCTT
>JAOTAX010000004.1:6118691-6134439 GCA_025629825.1 Erythroxylum guanchezii | reverse complement strand
ATGTGTGGGTTTAAGTTTCTAAATAAAATAAATATCAGTGTGATGTTTGGTTTTGTTGTTCTGTCTTGGGTGGCATCTATGTATCCTCCCAGGGGGTATTTGGGTGTTACATTTTCATTTGCAAAAAAAATTCTTTTAATATAAAGACATTTTTACTAACAGTTCTAGTTACTCTAAAATGTTGTATGTTGATAAGAGTTTTAAGTGGTCTTAAAATTATTATTATTTAATATAATCACAATATAAAAATGTGTCTAGTTCATTGAAAGAATATATAGAATAAGGTCCCAATAGTCCTTCTATTATGATGACAATGACACTATTGTACAGGCAAAAAAGATAATGTTTCATCAATAGTCTAAATATGTACACAAGAATTTTTACTTAATCATAGAGATAATGGAGCAGAGAAACATAATATTAGAGCAAATTCTCACTAAAAATAATGTTGTACATCCTCTCACTAAGCCATTATCTCAAAAGAGACATACTCATATAGATAGTTATAGTATTAGGTATATAGGCAATTAGCTTTAGTGTAAGTTGAAGATTGTCAGTTTATATTTTTGTAGCCAATTCATTAGTCGTGATTCATATTTTCTAAGTTATTCAATTAACAAGGTTTGATTAGGAAATTATAAAAATTTATTTTTTCATTATAGTTGTGATTCAATCATGATTAGTTTCTTAACAAATAATTGCATACAATGACCAAAAATTAGGCTATGATAGTAGTAAGCACAACTTACTTTTGCTAATCTTTCTCCCACCTCCCGACATTGATGCATCTATAAGTAAATTTTGTATCTCGAGTTCTTTACAATTGACTATGCTTAAATACACTTCCTTTTAACAATATGCTTCCTTCTTTTGTTGTATTCTTATTAATAGTCTCTCATATTTAAGGACTGAATTTGGATACATGTATGAGTGATTCAATATCTGTAGTGTTAACATTCACTCTCAAGTAAAAAAGTAAAGGTAAGGAAGAAAAATGGAGATTTTTCAACTTAATTTTAATCCTTTGTTTTTCTTTCAATTTGTATCAACTTCTTATGATAAAAACTAAATTAAGAATTAGAATGCAACACCACAATTTCTTTTAACATTACATGCAGGAGTTTATTGACACTTGATTAAAGACAAAAGATACATATCTACACACTATTAAACTGCACTTATGTCATTTAGGCTACACAGCTAACCAAACATCCACACCTTATTATAGACATAATAAAATGCCAACAAATATAGTATAGTTTAGGATTTAGTTGATCATCAACATGCGTAATCTTAAAATTTTTATATTAAAATAGTTGCATTATTTAGTTGACCATCAATATGTGTAGTCATTTTAAAATTTTTATATTAAAATACTTGCATTTTTCAGGTCAACTTTAATTCGATCTTCTAGCTTATACATTTTAATCAACCATTGCCTCCTTTCTTCTTCTCATTTATATCAATCACTTGATTTTCTATTATGGCACGTGTAATTGATGTAAATGGGATAGGTGTAAAAGGTGCAAAAAATATTATTGATGGTCATGCGATATGTATCATTGATAAAGAAGGATATTACAAGCTTGACTTAATGCAATTCCATCTATGATATAAATATCCAAGCCTAGTAGTTAGGGGTATTTATTTTGCGATCATTAAACTCTTTTAGTTCCTATTTATTTGCTACATGCTAGGTAGTTCAATATTTAATACAACTATCATTAATTTGGTGGTGTGATTGTGGTTTCTTGCGTATTTCGTTTGTCATTGACTAGAGATCATATCTCAAGCAATTAGGTGTTATTGGCTACATAGCATGACATGAACATAAAAAATTTGATATGAATTTTTAAGTGGTCTTAATTGTTTCATCAATGACCTACTAGCTTCTTTCTTTGGAATTCATTTACTGTGAACTATAGATAGAGACAAAGATGAAAGAAAGCTCTCTATATTTCTATATGTATCATCCAATGTACAAACGAGTATTTATATATAATGAGCCAAACTAAATAAGGAAGAGATCCCTAATTTTATGCAATCTATTATACAATAATAGTAATTAGTTGACTATTAGATGTAGAATCAAGGATGAGACTACTGTTAACACCTTCCTCAAACTCAAGGTGTCATGGAAGATGAGAGCTTGAGTTTGGGAACAAGATCTACAAAGTGTCAAAGTGGATGTGACTTTGTGAAGATGTCTGCAATATGAGACTATGATGAGATAGGAACAAGCTATTTACTGACTTGGAGAATATGATGTCAAAAAGATGAAAATCGATCTTGATGTGTTTAGTCCACTCATAAAAGACATCATTATGAGTAATCTGCATGACATTATAGTTGTTGCAGTAGAGAGGAACTCTAGATGAGAAAGATACACCCATATTTTAAACGATTCATCATAACTAGAAGAATTCAGAGGTAGTATCAACAATAGCTCTATAGTCAACTTCTGTACTAGAGTGGGAGACAATTGTTTGTTACTTGCTACACTATGAAATGAGAGATCACTCTAGAAAGAAACATTAACCAATAATAAATTGATGGTTCATTGTGTCTCCATCCCAATTAACATTAGAATATGCTTAATGCTCGAATGAAAAAGAGTAGTAAAAATGAAGGTCATAAAATAGAGTACCTCTAATGTACCTCAATATGTGAAGAACAACAAAGAAATGAGTGGTACGAGGTGCAGACATGAATTGACTAATGATGTGAATAGTTTGAGTGATATCTAGATGAGAGACAGTAAGATATATAAGATTGCTAACTAATTAGGGATAAAGCGTGCTATCACCATGTAGATTCCCATAAGTAGCAAAAAGGTGATCATTTGAGTCAAGTAGACTATGGAGTGCTAACTATCTTAGTATTAGTGATATCAACTTGAGAGATAAGGTCAATAGAACACTTTGCTTATGACAAATAGTATCCAGATTCATTAGAGGAAACATCAAACGCCAAAAACAAAAGCTCAAATTACCCAAATCTTTGATCTTAAACTGTTAATGGAGAAAGGACTTAAGAGCAAAGATATCATATGTGTATCATCACCAATTATTTTCATATAATCCATATAAATAAGCATGATAGTGCACCCTTGATATGTTTACGAAGAAACATGACATGATCATAAGAGCTAAATTGAAAACTAAGTTGTCCAATGGTGGAATTAGATTTTGCAAACCAGGTTTGAGGAGCTTATTTTAGACTATACAAGGCTTTTTGGAGACAAAAACCTTATTGGAAAGATGATTATATACTGGAAGAGGTTGCATGTCCACTTATACCATGAGATCTCCATTGAGAAGGGCATTCCTGTCATCCATTTGGAATAGTTGCCTTCTTTTGCTAGCAGCAACAACAAGAAGTCTACAAATTGAGGTCAATCGATTTATAGGAGCGAAGGTCCCCTTGTAATTAATGCAATATTCTTAAGTGAATCCTTTAGTAATAAGATAGACTTTACATCTTTCTATTGATCCATTCACTTGAGTTTTGATTTCATAAGTCCAGTTATACCAATAACTGACTTATATAGAGGTAAGTTAACCAAATCTTAAATATTTGTGAGGGTAAGTGTATATAGTTCTTCCGCTATTGCTTGTTGTCATAAAAGGTCAAAATTAGTCTCCTAATAGGTGTAAAGTCTTTATGGAGAGACAATAATGGAACAAACATAGAAATCGCGAAGATGGATATAAGGTTGACTTACACGGTTAATACAACGAAGCATTGGTGTTGGAGGAAGAGCTTCTGATGAGGGATGGTCATTTGGAGGACATGGTATATCCACAGTTGGAGAAGATTTAGTGGGATCAAGTTTAGGTGGAGTTAAACTACATAGGCTATTAGAGGAATCTGCAAGAGAAACGTTAGAAGCAAGAGGTATGGTAGGATTAGGGAAGAATTAGAGTGAGGGTTCACTGAATTGAAACTTTTAAAGAGTAAAAAACATATTATATTCTCATAAAGTTATATGACAAGAGATACGAAGACTTTGTTCACAAAATGCTTAGTATCTTGGGATGCAATGAATCACCAAATCTTGACATAGTTTCAAAATACATATGGTAAAGTGATTAAACTTAACTTTCAACACTTTGACACAACTAAGGAGGTATGTGATTTTTTAAAGAATCGTTACTCTATATCTGATGATGTTAATAGGTTTCAACTTTATCAAAAACTTCACCAGATGTAATAACAACTTAGTCAAACAATCCATAATCATGTGTCATAACTGCAAGAACTTTAGGATCAAATAGCTCTTTGAGACGCTATATGGCTTAGTTTTGCTACAGCTACCATCTACACAAATCTTCACAATTGTCAGTATTTCTAACATTTGTTGATGACTTTTCAAGAAGAATTTGAATCCATCTATAAATTTCTTCTCCATTGAGGTTCCTTGCCGACTATTGACATTGTGATCAAGGAATTAATTATATAAGAGAGCCAACTCAATGTGTTTTGTATAGAAAAATATAGTCCATTTGTTGATGCTGTTATAATCGCTTAGACCTCATCCTCTTAGAGTTCTTATAATTCAGTTAAGAAATTTTATAAGGGATCTTGTCACTACTCAGGCCCATTCTTAACATTTTATAGGTCCCAGGTAAAGTAAAAAAGGGCCCTTATTTTATCTTTTTTTGTTAGAGATGCACTATAGCCCAAGGATAGGTCAGCCCGTGGCCTAACGGGCCATTGGGGGGTCAGGTATTTTTAAAAGAAAATTGTTAAAAACAACGTTATTTTTGAAATAACGATAGGGCCGCGGGCCGGGTCAGGCCGACCCATAGCCCTTAGCCTAGTTGGGCCGACCACTCGTGGCCTGCCTATGGCTTGGTCAACCCGGGCTAAAATTGGGCCGAGACAGGCCCTTTTTGACAACCTTATTTTTTATTCTTTACGAGGGTCAATAGTGAGTCCTCATAAAGAGCAAAACGAGACAAAATAAGGGCCTTTTTGTAGCTTTTTAAAAGGGTCAAGAATGAAAAATGGGCCATATTTTATTCTTCATAAGAGTGGGCCTTGGGCAGGTGTCCTGTCTGCACTTGCCTAGGGCTGGGGCTATCACTACTAGAAAAAGTCTAGCCATCACATCTCTAAATGCAAAAAATGACTTTGACATAATTATGGACAAAATAGTTCTTCCAAGCCCCTTAAGCCCTCTGCTACTACTACTATTATTGCTGACGCAGAGGGTCCTGTAGAGAATACTTCTCCTAAATTCTCTTTAAAAGATCTTCATGCTGTTTTCTAGCAACTTTAACTTGATTATGATACAATCTTCTTATCTTCCTTGTCTATCACATCAACTATTTCATTGTCATAGTACTTTGATTATGCCTGTTGCAATCATGTAACTTTTAATTTATTTATTATTGCATCCCCACAAACACCATTTATTCCATGTATTGATTATAGTGTTCACAATTCTACTATGCATGTTTAAAGTATAGGCACTGCCCAAACACCTAAATTAGATTTGTCTAATACCTTTTTTGTTCTTAAATTATCCTTAAATCTCATATTTGACTATTTGTTGGTCAATTGTGTGAATTTGATGTTGATTTGTCTTTTCAATTTATGGTGGTACTGTGCAAGATGCACAAATAGGCAAAATCTTTGAGACATATATAGCTAAGCTTGGGAGACTATTTGTTCTTACTTTCTTTCATTTTCTATTCAAAATTGTTGTCGAGGATGTCACTTCTCATCTTTGGCATTCTCCTTTTGATCATATATCTCTTACTAAATTAAAATCTTTAATTTCTAGTGATTCTTTAAGTTTGTTAAAATTAAAAATTGAAACTATAATGTGTTTCATGTCAATTTTTTAAAAGTCATACTTTATCTTTATCTTTATCTTTTAATAATTCAATTTCTTTAGTACTATTTGATATGATTCATTATGATATATGAGGTCCTACTCTTCATAAGATTATGAAAGGTTTAATATATTATGCAAGTTGCTTACACAATCATAGTAATTAGTTGATTACTAAATGCTTGAATCACGGATGAGATTATTGTTAATAATTTTTTTTTTCAATCGTAGGACGCTTTTATGTAACCACCCAAAGTCTTTTATTGTTGCTTTTGTTTGACTTCGTATCCTACTATAGAATTGCTCATTTTAAACTGAACTAGCTTTATTGATTCTTTTACTGTAATGAAGGCGCTGATCAATGTGATTGGTCCTTTTAACTTGCAAGCAGAAATGTGATCCATCTACTTCTGTCACGCTTCTAAAAACAAAGATCAAATGACCTAGTTTATATACCGACAGTACTAGTGTCGGTCTCGACTCGGCTCATGTACTCGACTCGTGTCCTTAAATTACATATAATCCAGGTAGATGATAGAACGTACATCCGTCCACAGGGTCTGGTTATACCGCCGCACTCGTACGGTGCGTATTATTCTAGTAGCTTCCTTCCTAATTCGGAGGTTATTTTCGTCAATGACTAGACCCAGTCCACGAGAAGGAGTGACGTACAGACGATTCTTCGCTTTGGTTACTTGCGGGACATCAGAATCACTCCCCCACCCACCAACCACCAAGAATCGGCCACGTCAGTCGAAACTCAACTCAATTGATCGACAGATGATTCCTCAGCAGTATGTAGCCCGCATAGAATCACAGCCGGCAGAAGAGACAAAAAGCAAATAGTTTGTTCTGTGGATGCGTCTAAGGACAGGCGAAGATTCCAATGTCTGAAAAAAGCTTTGACCTTGAGCTGCCAGGTAAGGTATAGTATCCAACGAAATAACCTCTCTCTCTCTCTCTCTCTCTCTCCCTTATCTTCAATCTCCAAAGGTCTCGCCCCCCGAATCCCAACAATAGCTCCTTCAATTTCTTGCTGCCCAAACCAAAGCCCTCTCTAACCCGAGCACCAACACATTTCAGTCTCATTTAGACTGACTTGTATGGACCACGATGCCGGTTAAATTAGTTTAGCCGTAACCGGAGAGGAGAAGAATCGGAGATTAGGTTTAGCATCGAATGGCTTCTACAACCCCTCACTGCTCTATCACAGCCTCTAAACCTTATCATCAAACCCATCAGTATCCACAAACCCAGTTCAACAACAACCGTCATGGTCAACCTCCTAATCCTCACCAACGCTGGACCCATCAAAAGGTCGCTCTCACCAAACACCCTCGTTCTCCGTCAACGAAACCTGCCTCCGCCACCCGTTCCCAGACCCATTCAACGTCCTTCCCCTCTCTGTCTACTAAGAAATCTGAACTCGCTGCTGATTTCTCCGGCCGCCGGTCGACCCGATTCGTTTCCAAGATCAACTTGGGTCGGCCTAAAACGACTTCGGGCACCCGACATACCTCTGTTGCCGAGGAAGCGCTCCAGCAGGTGATCCTGTGTGGTACGGACCATGTGGGTCTTGAGGATTTGTTGTTTAAATTCGAGTCCCAGCTTTGTGGCTCTGATGATTATATTTTCTTGCTTCGCGAGCTTGGTAATAGGGGAGAGTCTATGAAAGCTGTACAGTGCTATGAGTTTGCCGTGAAAAGAGAGAGGAGAAGAAATGAGCAAGGGAAATTAGCTAGTGCCATGATTAGTATTCTCGGAAGATTAGGGAAAGTAGAGTTAGCTGAGAATGTGTTTAGAACTGCTCTTGATTATGGTTATGGGAACACTGTATATGCGTTTTCTGCTATAATTAGTGCTTATGGGAGAAGTGGGTATTGCCATGAGGCTATAAAGGTTTTTCATTCTATGAAAGATTTTGGCTTGAAGCCCAATTTGGTGACATATAATGCAGTGATTGATGCATGTGGGAAAGGGGGCGTGGAGTTTAAGCGTGCAGTAGAGATATTTGATGATATGTTGAGAAATGGAGTGCAGCCTGATCGAATTACATATAATTCTATGCTTGCTGTTTGTAGTCGAGGAGGACTATGGGAGGCTGCGAGGAGTTTGTTTAGTGAAATGGCAGATAAAGGGATTGATCAAGATACATTTACTTATAATACGCTTTTGGATGCTGTTTGTAAAGGTGGGCAGATGGACTTGGCTTTTGAGATTATGTCTGGGATGTCTGCAAAGAATATATTTCCTACTGTAGTTACTTATAGTACTATGATTGATGGGTATGCTAAGGCTGGTAGATTAGATGATGCAGTTAAATTTTATGATGAAATGAAGTATATTGGTATTAATTTGGATAGAGTTTCATATAATACTTTGCTTTCCATTTATGCTAAACTTGGTCGATTTAAGGATGCTTTAGATGTTTGCAAGGAAATGGAAAATTCTGGTATAAAGAAAGATGTTGTGACCTACAATGCCCTTTTGGGTGGGTATGGCAGACAGTGTGAATTTGATGAGGTTAGGAGAGTGATTGAAGAAATGAAAGAAGAAGCTGTTTCCCCTAATTTGTTAACTTATTCAACATTGATCGATGTTTATTCCAAGGGTGGTTTGTATGAAGAAGCAATGGAGGTTTTTAAGGAGTTTAAACAAGCAGGATTGAAGGCTGATGTCGTCCTTTATACCGCACTAATAGATGCTTTATGTAAGAATGGATTGGTGGAATCTGCTGTGTCTTTACTTGATGAGATGACAAAGGAGGGAATTAGGCCTAACGTTGTCACTTATAACTCCATAATCGATGCCTTTGGGAGGTCGGCAGCTGCAGAGCATGCTATTGATGATGTTGATGAAACCAATGAATTGGAAATTGAAATCTTATCACCATGTGGTATCAAGAAAGGAACTCTGAATGAGGTGGCAAGTAAAGGAGATAACCAGATAATAAGGATTTTTGGGCAGCTTGCTGATGAGCAGACAGGTCACACAAGGGTCAGGGGGAGGCAGGAAACTTTATGCATTTTGGGTGTCTTTCAGAAAATGCATGATCTGAAAATCAAACCAAATGTTGTCACCTTCTCAGCTATTCTCAATGCTTGCAGGTATTGTTTGTCGTATATGTTTTTTTTTTTTGCATTTCTATTTAATACTTACAGAAAATATTCTTATAAGGAATCATTGACAAGTTGAAGTTTAACATTTCTGAATTTCATTGCTTTGGGCCGAACATTTTGTTTCTGAACTTACTATGGTCTTGGATGTAATGTTAGACGGAGGAGAAGTCTGCATATATGAAAATCTAACCTGCAACTTGTAAGTTTGTAAATTAGGGTATGGCCTCAGTGGGATTTGATGAGGACTCTGGTATTGAAGATCTGTACTCTTTCTTTACTGTCAAGTCAAATTAGAGAGGCTCAAATGCAAAGTCACTGCCAAAATAGTAAGCTATAGGGCGATTGAGTTCAATGGCTCAGATTAATGGATTATGTAGATGTATAAATTGGAAACTCAAACTTGGGGTACATGTTTCTCAATTGTGTTGATTTTGTTGCTTTTTGTTTGCTGTAGTTGACGGCCAATTTGTGGCAGGATCAGGTTGGCGGACTGGACTATTACACTATGTCTTCCTAATAAAGATTAGCTCGTGTATAAGTTTTCTATCTTGATTTTTGGGTGTATATAAGCCCAAATTTGGGTACTTAGTATGAGCTCCCCGCTGCTGTTTGTTTCCTATTGTCCTCAATGTTCAATTTACATCATTGCATTATTTGAATGGTCATTTAATTACAGCAATGCCTATAATTATCTCTGGACTTCTTCTGGTTGCAGTCGTTGCAACTCTTTTGAAGATGCAGCAATGTTATTGGAGGAACTCCGGTTATTTGATAATCAGGTCTATGGCGTCGCACATGGCCTTCTTATGGGCTATAGAGAAAGTGTTTGGGTGCAAGCACAGGCCCTCTTTGATGAAGTAAAGTTGATGGATTCTGCAACAGCATCTGCCTTTTATAATGCTCTAACTGACATGCTGTGGCACTTTGGTCAGGTAGTTACTAATATCTAACTCTGTGCTGAAAATTTCCTCAATAATGATGAACTGTGTTTCTCTGTTTCGTGTGCTGAAAATTTCCTCAATGATGATGAACCGTGTTTCTCTGTTTCGTGCATCTTTCAGTTTTTTTTCATGAGAAGGTATCCAATTTATCTTTGTTTTTAGAAACGAGGAGCCCAGCTGGTCGTGCTTGAAGGAAAACGTCGACAAGTATGGGAGAATTCACGGTCTGATTTTTGCTTAGATTTGCATCTGATGTCTTCTGGTGCTGCACGGGCAATGGTTCATTCATGGTTATTGAATATACGTTCTATTGTGTTTGAGGGCCATGAGTTACCACAATGGTTAAGGTGTGTAAACTGGTTGCTTATGTCTTTGTCAGTTATTATTTTCTAGCAATTCAGTTTCCTTTATGGAATTGAAAGGGAAAATTTTGAACCCTTCTTTCTTCAGCATTTTGACAGGATGGGGCAAGCATAGCAAGGTAGTTGGTAACAGTGCATTGAGGCGAGCAATTCAGGCACTTCTCACTGGCATGGGTGCACCCTTTTGGGTAGCCAAATGCAACTTAGGTCGATTTATATCAAAAGGACCTGAGGTTGCTTCCTGGTTAAGAGAATCTGGCACAGTGAATGTGCTTGTACTTCATGATGATAGAAGTTATGCAGAAAATATGGTGTTGGATCAAATTTCCAATTTGCAGACGATTCCTTTGTAATTGTTTGTGTTGTGCATGCAAATTTTTGTCAGCCTCATTAACCTGTAATATATGAAAGATCTTAGAAGGCTGCCTTCCAGTCTCTCTTTTGTCTGCACATAGTGCTTAAATCCTTTATCTTCAAGATAAAAGATTCAACTGCTCAAACATCTACGCCCTGATTTATACATATTGCATAGATTAGAAAGACATGCAGCTGCATTACATACCCACATTTTCGGACAGCTCACACTCCGAAGGTACTGCTATTCCGTTATAGATCGGGCGTGCTAGAAGTGTTGCTAGTTAAAATGTTTATTGGTGTTTCGCCTACTATTTTTAAAATCGAGTTCCTAGAGGGGTGAGTTCCTCTGGACCGTGACTATCAATGAGGCCTAGGTTGTGTGTCTTACATTCTTGGGACACGGGGGATGGTAAACGGGGCTCTGCAACCTTGATTTCGAGTTGGAATTTGACTTTTTTAAGGTTGGATACAGCGTTGTGTATCGAAGCGAACAGGGATGTGTCCCCGATCAGCTATATAAGCTCGTTTTCTCCACCCGGGAATGGTGTTAAACTTAAATACGGATGGGGCATTCAAAGTCAACCCAGGGCTGGGGGTTTGATGCGAAACAAGAAGGATATGTGGCTAGTGGGTTTTAAAGTTCACCCGGGAATTTCGTCGATGAGATGCAGGCTTTGCAGTTTGGACTACTGCTCGTACGGAGAGCAGGGTATAAGATTGTGGGGAGTAAATTGGAAGCCCAAGTAGTGATTGATCTTTTTAGAACAATTGATGTTTGAAATCGCCCACTAGCTGGTCTAATTTTTGACATACGAGAAATATTAAGTTGGCGTTAGTCCTGCTCACTGCAACACATCTTGAAGGAAGGCAATTTTTGTGCTGATGGTCTTGCCAAAGCGGCTTGTAGTTTGGTGGTGGAACGTGGGATCGTAGCTGAGCCTCCAAAGGACCTACCTCCTGTTCTATCTGTCGACGCCAGCGGTGTTGCATTCGCCGGAGGGTATCCTACCACTTAGCTACGGCTCTTCTTTTTAACCCAAAAAAAAAAAATAGATATTACTTTAAAAAATTAAATATGTTATTTTAATTTAAGTTTTTAGATTTTTTTTGTTAATTTTAAGTTTTTTAAGATTAAAAAAATATCATTTTAAGAAGTGAAATCAAATTTGACTCTATATAATGATTGACACTGAATCACAAAAATAATAAATCTTACTTTGAACTTTTCATTTAATCATGTTATAGAATCTAACATTGAATTGCAAAAACGTTTGCAAATTTTATGTCTAATGTTTGTACTTTTTATCTAAATTTAAAAAGAAAATACCTTTTTTGAAAATTAAAAATTACATAGAATTTTTTTCGAGAAGTTTAAAAATTATGAGATTTTAAAAAAATTTCATAAATTAAGTGAGAGGTTTATGCATTTTATTATATTTAATATCACTACATAAATTAAGTGAGACGTTTATGCCTTTTGTCCTTTTTATTATATTTAATATCACTATTAACATTTCCTTTTTTCTACTAACTTTTTTTTAACCATTCCGAATCTATTTTATAATTAAGGTTTAAATCTTTATAATTTATTATCTATATGAACATATTTTTAATTAATTTTTTGTAACACTTCATATTTTATTTGAATATATTTTGAAATGAAAAATTTATTCCATAATAATCATCTGAATTTTTTGTATTTGTAGAAATTTTTTGCTTTATTTAAATATAATTTAATCAAACTTTATATTAAAAATTAAAATTTTGTTATACAAATATTATATTTCTTTTTAAGATATTAAAAATTTTCTGATATCTATATCTCAACTTTAATATTAAGACATTAGGTTACAAATTATTTTTTAATATACAAACCATGAAAGTTATATTAAACTTTTGGCCAAAATCGCAATTTCAAACTCAAGGTTTTTATTAAAGTACAATTCAAACTTTAACATTTCAGATGTTAATGGGACCCAATATTTATCATATTTTAAAAAATAAATTAACATTTTATTTATTTAAATTAGCTATACAAATAAATTTCATTTCCTCAAGACTATAGATATAATTTTAGTGATTATAATCCTAATTTTTAATAATTATTAGTAGACATTATTATTAAGTACAAAATTATTTTATTAATTATTAAAATTTGATGATAAAACATTTCAGCATGCATAGAGTGCAATAATTAAAATTTTCCTTATTATTCAAAATAAAGAAAATAATTTGGTGTTTCAAGGTGACCAACGTAGCTGTAATGGAAATGGAAAGCCGGAAAGAAACACTAACAACCGAAACTTGATATTGCGCCAAACAGAGAACAGAAGCACCTGCCCTCGATTGTGAATACGAATAGGGAGGCCTGACAGAGATGATGATTTGGAAATACAAAGACGGCCCAGGGAGGAGAGAGGCATTGCTACTGCTCGCGGTGGTTCCCGGAAGACTAGCCATAGTCATACCCATAGACTGCAAGTTGGCAACCTCTGTATCTCTGATCATTTTTCCACTTAAAGTGGCATTTCATATTAACATAACTAATGCCATTTAATTAGTACTACGAAATTGGTAAAACCCCGTATTCTGGGCTCAAGATTTACGGGCCTTTCAGCGATTTGATTTTAAAAATTTTGAATCGATTAATTTTTTAATTTAATTTTTAATTCAATTTATTTTAATAATTTATATTGTTAAAAATCGATTAATTTAGTATTTAATTGATCATTTTTATAAATTAATAAATTCTTATAAACTAAAATAAATCAATTATTTTTTATTTAACAATTTTTAATTAAACGTTAAATTTTTTAATAAATAAATATAATCTCTTTCAATTATATTTCAAAATTTTAAATTTTATTTAATCTTAATTAACTTTATAATAATCTAATATCAATTAAACCTTTTAAACATTAAACTTTTTTATTTTATCATAGCGTACCATTAAGAGCTTGAAATGCATTGGCCATTACTTGTCGTCGATAGACAAAAGAATATTTAATAACCATAAAATTAAAATTGAATTTATTAAACAAGCTTCGCTTTAAATAAGATAATCAAACTTAGTGTCATTTTTGTAAAATCTATATAATATGTGGCTAATTGCTTGATGAATCTATTGGGTTATTATAAATTTCTTCATATCTCATGTTTTGTTCAGTCGCATGCATCAAGTTTTTATGACATTAATTGTCTCGTTCTCTTTCCACTTAAAAAAAAGGAGATATATTATGTTTATGCTTGACTGCCATATATATATATGCCGCTTGCAAGCATCGAGATGGTTTTATGAAAGAAGATGACTTTATAATTTTTTTTTCAATTTCCTTATATGCATTGAATAATAAATGGGCCAAATTTTAACACCTTACTCCCATATGACACATGCACTAACGCTCTTCGATCACACGTGCATATGCTTGACAAAAATGACGTGTTAACTATCACACTTTCACTTTATTATATGGCATCATAATTAAAATCACAAATCACACATTTGCTAAAATCTAAAATGTTCTCATTTTATATCATAAACATAATGTATATTGTAGCCCTAAGTTCGACATCCAAGTTTATATAACACTATCCTATGAGCATAACAGCTCAGTCTACACAGTACACTTCAAACATGAGGAATAGCAAAAAATAATAACAGACTATGTCTTCAATTCCCAGCTGATCGACCTTTGAGCCATATCTGATCGTCAAAGTTACACAAAATATGCTTCTATGGAGTTTTAGAAGCTAGATCATTTCACTCTCGAACCTATGTTTGAGCTTTAAGCTCTTTTTAGTAGCAGTCTCAGTCAGTAGCAACACCAATCACAACTGTCTTTATATTACACGCATTGAAATGAAATGCACGCCACAATTTATTCAATACAATCAATCACTTTCATTCACACTATCTCAGATAATACAGTCAGTTATAACATTCAGTCACTTTTAATTGAGAATCACTTAGGTAATTTCATTCACATACAAGTAGCACTTCCAATGATATTCACATGCATTAAAACTCCTTGGACATTTCATGTCTGAAATCCAATACACAATCAGTACATATTCATCACATATCAAATTCAATTCAGTAATATCATATCAAATTAAAGTGAGACCATGTTAGGTTACTCACAATTGCTCCTTTAAGCCTATTGCCTTAATGTTCTGACAATATCTGGAAGTGGTCGCACTACTTGCTCTCCTATATACATTAAAACATTTTCACATTACTGTGCTATTTATGTAATTGAGTAAACACATGTATAAATGTATCATGTATCATGCATGTGCAATGACAAATTCTCGGGTATATTTCTGTAACAAATTGATGTACTCCAATTGTGTCAAAATTCACACACTCATTCCCTATTCCAGCTTTTACTGACAACACCTTATTCGGGTCAATTTTGCATAACCCATAAGATCAAGAAAATGATGTATTTTTGTAACACTTTCTTCTAGAAAATTGTTTCTTTGTGTCTTAATTTTATAATGAAACCAAAATCTTTCAATTTGGTTCATTATTCTATGAGTTATGCTCAAAATACCACAGGCTGAGTACATTTGAAATTTTGGCTAGGGCATGATCATGCATTCAAGTTGTACAACCCATATCTCTCAATTCCAATATCCAAAAATTACAAAATTTATATCAATTGAAAGCTAAAAGAATAAGCTATAACTTTTCTGAAGACACCTTTGTCTGATTTAGCCTACATCAATACAGTTGATTCAATAACAACAGGACATGATTTCTGTCTCTAGTAGTGCTACAACCTAAGCCAAGACTCAATTTCATGCCAAATTTTAAAATTCTTAAAGACAGAACTAAAATTATACTTCTTCAAGAAAGTTGTAGGCATATGTCTCTAGTTGAATTTGAATCAAGAATCAATCCATTTATAAATATATAGATCAAGATATAATGAAAATACCGAAGCATGTTCAATTAAAATTCTCCAGTTCATAACATTCTAACACATTTCCTCACTTTCATCCTAAATCCATTAATCAACTATTTCCCGAACGAATTCAGTGTTAAAGTAGTGCCCTAAAGGCAATCGTCTTTAGCGCGTTTTGTACAAAGTGGTGTACAATCTTTATGTATGAATAAAGAAA
>JAOTAX010000004.1:6077871-6096827 GCA_025629825.1 Erythroxylum guanchezii | reverse complement strand
CTCTCAACTCTCTCTTAACTTTGAATTTTCGATTTTACTGTTTTCATACGAGAATTTTCAAAATATTTCACAACTTTTATTGTTAGTAGTTTGTGAGTAGAACAAGTTTCTTTTAAAGAAATTGTTAACAAGGGGATCATCGAAAAAGAAGACATAATTCAACCTCCCCCTTCTTGTGCATTCATATATCGTTTATTAAGTCTTGTATTAACGTGTGATTTACTTCAAATTGATTCTAGTTATACCACTTATGTTTCGAATACCTTGCAAGGATTCCTTATAACCCAAACTACTAACCCAAATGAAAAGTTTGTTTTGATAGGAATCTATGTCAAAGCTCTAATTGAAGCGACAGAAACTTATTGTTTGATTTTAGATACTGAATATCATTTAGATTTCTTTCAGACACTTTATATACCTTCTATTCCCGTAATTTAGTTTCCTTATCTAAACTTGATTATGTTGGTTATACTTTCAAATTTGGGAATGGATATTTCAGTTTATTTAAAAACAATGGCATTATTAGTTATGGTATTCTTTATGATAACCTATACAAGTAAAATCTTGATAACTTTTTTATTGAAACCCTATTACTAACCATGCATCATAATGTTGGTACTAAACGTGGTTTAATTAATGAAAATTCAACTTTCTTGTGGCATAAACTTTTAGGTCATATTTTCAAAGAAAGACTACAAAGACTGGTAAATAATGAAATTTTACCAGATTTGGACGTTACTGATTTTGGTGTGTGTGTGGATTGCATTAAAGGAGAGTAAACCTAACAAATAAAAAAAGGAGCCATAAGAATCATACAACTTTGTGAAATTATACACACTGATATATGTGGGCCTTTTGATGTTTCATCTTTTAGTGGAGAAAAGTATTTCGTCACATTTATTGATAACTTTCATGTTATGGATGTGTCTATTTATGACATGAGAAGAATCAAGCAACAAATGTGTTAGAGGTTTTTGTTCATAAGGTGGAAAGGAAATTAGATACAACTGGTGAAAATTGTCAGATATGAGCGGGGTGGTGAATTTTACGGCAAATATAATGAGTCAGGACAATACCCATGTCCATTGGCCAAGTTTTTTTTAAAAACATAGTATATGTGCTCAGTATACAATGTCAGGTACATGACAACAAAATGGTATGACAGAAAGGAGTAATCGTACATTAATGGATATGGTTAGAAGTATGTTAAGTAATTCATCTTTACCTTTATCATTGTGGATGCATGCAATGAGGTCCGCAGTTTACTTGTTAAATAAGGCTCCTAGCAAGGCAGTTTCAAAAAATCCTTTTGAATTGTTAACTAGAAAGAAGCCTAATCTAAGGCACCTGCATATTTGGGGTTGCCTGACGGAAGGAAGAATTTATAATCCACATGAAAATAAATTGGATACAAGAACAATTAGTGGATTTTTTGTTGGTTATCCATAAAAATCTAAAAGGTATAGATTTTATTATCCTAATCATATAACAAAATTGTTGAACTGGAAATGCTAGGTTCATTGAGAATGGTGAAACTAGTTGGAGTGTTGAAAGACCACATAATGTAGTTATTGAAGAAATAAAAGTTCAAGTTCCCCTATCGACTTCTTCAATACATATTACTCCTACAGTTGTAGAACAATTTGACAATTTACAAGCGAAAAAATAAATAATCAAACACTTCATGAAGAGCTTGTAATGAACCTACTGAACTTATAATTAATGTTCTAATTGTAGAACCACCACAAGAAATAATGTTTAAAAGGTCTCAAAGACTTAAAAAACTAGTTGTTTCTAATGATTATGTGTTACAGGCTTTTTGTCAGGCTTCTGGCCAGCGCATCAATCAAGCTAAGTCTCGGTGTTACTTTTCCAGCAATCTCTCCTCTCGGATGACTCACTGCTTGAGCAGCGGCCTGGGGTTCTCGCAGACCCATGACCTTGGTCGGTACCTTAGCGTCCCCCTCTTGCATGACCGTGTCAATCGGCACACGTATCAACACATTCTGGATAAGGTACATCACCGGCTCACCGGTTGGTCTGCCCGTCTGTTGTCTTTCGCAGGCCGCCTTACTTTAGCCCAATCGGTCATTGTAGCGCTGCCTAGTTATACAATGCAAACCGTTCGCCTTCCCCGCCGCCTATGTGACGAGTTGGAACGATAATGCGACAATTTGTCTGGGGGTCCTCCAATGGGTCGAAGAAGATTCACCTAGTCAACTGGGAGGCCGCCTGTCAACCTAAAGAGTTGGGAGGCCTCGGTCTCCGGCGAATTAGACAAACTAACGATGCTTTTCTCACCAAGCTGGGCTGGACGATGCTTACCCAGCCTAACTCCTTATGGGTGCAAGTCCTCGCCGCCAAGCATCACACTGATGTCACTACTCTCCCCTCTTCCTTTGGCACCACCGGAGGCTCCATGATCTGGCGAAGCATACAAGCAACGTGGCCCTAAGTTTTACAGGGCCTTCAATGGATGATTGGTGACGGTAGACGTATTCGTTTCTGGTTAGACCCTTGGCTGGCGGGAATCGGTCCCCTCCGATCCCAAGCTCTTCTCCCAATTCCCGATTCCCTTTTACATCTTCGGATCTGTCACTATATCGACTCCTCCAAGAACTGGCTAGAGCACGACTTTCAACTCTACCTCCCGCCTCACATTTCCCAGATGATAACCAGTACGTTCCCTCCCAACCCGGATCTAAGCCCTGATCAAATAATTTGGGACGGCACCGTAACAGGGCATTTTTCGGTTGCTTCCGCGTATACCATGAGCATGGGCCATGACGACGCTTCGGGTCATGCGATCTGGAAGACTATCTGGACGTGGTCGGGCCCCCAACGCATTCGTTCCTTCCTCTGGCTTTTAGCCCACAAACGACTCCCCACTAACTAACATCGGGTCAGGATACATTGTACTTCCGACGCCTCCTGCTATCTTTGCGGATTGGAGGAAGATTCTATACACGTAGTCAGGGATTGCCGACGAGCCCGTCAAGTTTGGAGCCTCTTCCCTCCGCCCACGAATCAGAGTGATTTCTTCACCTTGCAGACTCAGGACTGGCTGCTTTGCAACCTCCAACCTAGCTGTCACCTCCACGGGCACGCTTGAGCCACCTTATTTGGCATTTCCTGTTGGTTCCTCTGACAATGGCAAAACCGGACCCTGTTTGACAGTGGTTTTACGTGGCCTTCCTCACCTCATGATGTTATTTTGTCTTATGCAGGTCAGCTCCAGACTTCCACAGGTAGTCCCCGGTGCGCCATTTCTACAGGGTATAGCGTGCGGCAGGAACAACCCATTGGGTGGCGACCTCCCCCTCCCCGGTGGATCGAGCTTACTACAGATGGTTCCAGTAGGCGGTCATCACAATTAGCCACAGCTGGCGGGATCCTTCGAGACAATGATGGCCGATGGCTCGGCGGTTTTGCCCAGAAGCTAGGTGGGTGCTCAACGTTGATGGCAGAGCTATAGGGTGTATATATCGGACTCAATATAGCGTGGAACCAGGGTCTTCGCCATATCGAGCTGGAGTTAGACTCTAAAGCGGTCTTTGATATCCTCTCCTTCTTCGATCGACGATCCCGGGCCCTTAATCCCCTCATCCGAAGTATTCATATGCTACTCACCAAAAACTAGATTGTTGTTCATCACCTTGTTTATCGAGAGAGCAACAGATGTGCAGATTGGCTAGCCACGTACGCAGTGCAGTTAGCCCTGGGAGTTACTTATTTTGCTACCACACTCATTGGGTGCCACTTGATCCTCCTGGAGGATTTATCGGGCCTCTATCGCCTACATTTTGTTACCTAGTTTGTCTTTATCCTTTCCCTTAAAAAAAAAAAAAAAAAAGCCGATGAGGTTGACACAGGTCTAATTCATGACACAAATTGTTCTTGTAAATACATTCTAGATCGTCGAGTGTGGATGTGGTGATATATATTTAGTGTTTCTATTTGGATTAGTTTCTACTTTTCCAATTTAATAAAAGGTAAAAGACCTATTGGCGGACTTAGAGTAAATTAACACCGACAACTTGTCGTTTCTTTGTTCAATAAGATTAAATTTATATCTCACTAAAAGCAAAGAAAGTGAAAGAGGCTGTTTCCGTCGTCTTCCAACTGAATATCCATTAGAATAAGGTCGGTCGAAAGGTAGACATCCCAAATTACCAACCGGACCAACCAACCCTGATCGAAGTAAAGCTGAAAAGGTTGCTCCTTTACGTGGAAGGTAATTCCCCAACAATTGAGGATGGACCATTTTGTTAACTTGGAAACCAGACCTAAGGTTACTTTTGTTTACAAGTAAAGCAAGTGCACGTGAACCTTTCAATGGTAACCAGAAACATTATGTACTTATCTAATTGCTGTAAGATTCAATTCAAAGACACACCGTAACATAAAGCGACCAATAGTTAAAACTTGATCCTCAATCCATCAGAATCTAAACAGAAACCAAAAAACTAGGTAGTCTTTGGTTCATGTAACTGCATAACCAGAATTTGACATGGGCTCTTACATGAGGAAGGAGTCGAAAGGAAAATAGATTAAAAAAAGAGTCCCAAGAAACCGAAAAGGGGAAAAGTTTATAGAAAATGCCTACCAAACTTCAGCGCATCAGAATCATGGCCGAAGATGGCTAAGAAACCTCAGATTAAAGGTCTAACCTTTTACGACAAAACCCAAATCTAAAAAATGCTAAATTAGGGTTTGAGAGAGGAAGAGATCCACCTGAATTATTTGCAGAGATGAGCTGAAAGAGAAAAAGACAGATGAAAAGAGAAATATCCCACCAAAGATAGCAAGGTAACAATGAAATCGAAAAGACGGATCACGAGTTTGTGCGTGAATCTAACGCAGTAATCATGGAGGACCAACCCAGTTTCATCTGGACAAGACAAGGAAGAACTAGGTGAGCATGTCTATGTTAGATTCACACACAAACGTGTAATACGTCTCTTCCTTTTGGGGGGTTTCATGTTTAACGTTACTGATCCAGTCCCGCCCCAGGGGGTTACAGATAGATGCTGTGCGACCATTCCCTTGTTCAGTTCTGGTTCGGTTCATATATCTAAACGTTGGATCTTGACTAACTAAAGCCCATATTGACCGTCGATCCTTGTCATGGAGAAGATGTGTCCGAAACCGTAGACCTAAATCCACCATCTCAAGTTTAGCTGGAAATTAACTCTTAAAATGAATCAATGATGTAACCTAACTTTGGGCTAATAACCATTAAGGCAATACCCAATTTGAAGTCCGAAATGGTTACGCTAAAAACCATATTTTAGGCCCTTTGGGTTATTCTTATTTACAGTCGAGAATAAAAAATTATTAAATTTGTGAAACTGTCACATGTTAATTAATTACCATAACATTTAATTTGTATATAATATCTCAAATTTTTTTCTTCATATTTTTAAAAGTTCTCTCTTTCACTTGTAAGTTATAGTAAAGATTACATCAAACAAAACTAATTAATTAGGTAAGATAAAATATATATATTATGTACGCAAAATTCTCTATTTTGCGAGGACGAGAGAACGTCATCAATGTATGTAACTTTTTCTAAAAGTTTTTATAAAAAGGTTGTTTTCGTAATTTTAAAAAAAGTAACTTTTATTAATTACTTAAAAGCTTTCTTCTTAATTAATGACTTAGAATACTAATTATTAAATATTAAAAGTAGACATCTTGGTCCTTGAGAGGCACGTGGTGAACGTGGCGGCATACAGGGAAATAGTAGGATGTGAACATATAAGACCCACACATGGGCCACATGTTTAAGCCCACATGAACGTACACTAGGGCCTCTCATTACATGATAATTACGCTCCACGTGGTAGTGGTCCAATAGCCTTCTCTCCATGTGCTCAACATTTGAGGATAATTAGAGTTCCATGAGAAGATGTTGACGCATATGTTTCAAACATGGCACAATTTTGTCCACGTACAAGAATATAAGAAAATGAAAGCAACTTGAATTGTTTAAACGGGTCGATAAAGGAAAAGGAAGGAGAACATAGGTTTGGTGCTTGCCTAGGGTAACTTAACACGTAAGTTCCATAATGTCTTGCCTAACCGAAGTTTAAGAAACATGTCGACTAATAATGCAAACCCAGTATGAGGCTATGGATTAATCCATGTGCATAGCCGTCATGGCTTTTGTTTGTTATATACAATAGACTTATCAACTACTCTATTTGTTTACATATATGAAGAAGACTAATGGGTACCCAACAACAACTGGTTGACACATCTACATGATGTTGCTGCCTAATGTGTTCAATAATCGTCATATTAATTTTTTAGTATCCTAGCTACTCCCTACCTTTTAGGGGTATAGTTTGATGCTAAAAAATCGAGCCATGTTTTATTGGATACGAACGAAATAGCTTAATTTGCTTAACAGATTATTGAGCTTTCACTCGATCAGGAGAGCACAGGAAATGGCAATTACCGATCTAAAAATATATTGGCTTTCACATGCAACCTCTATAGTTTAGGGAACTAACCTGGTAAAGACGAAGTTACTACCCTACTTATATCAATCTCACATTCGACGTGTCGGGAACTAAGCCATGCATTGGACGATTCTCTGCGAGTATATGCAGTTAAAGAATCTTCGATAAAATCTTAAAACATGGAGCTAATGTCCTCGGTAGAATCGGTTGATGAATAAGGATGCATGCATATATATATAGATGCTGTCTCTAAGATTGTACGAGTTTAACTTCCATAAGTCTGTTTTTGAAGCAGACATGTCAGGAACATGTTATGCTCATAAATCCCTTAGTACAACAATCATCACTTGAAGGAAAATGCGGTTCATGGATGTCAGAAGAAAATGTACCTTATCCTAACATCAAGATCCGAATGTCCACATTTGCCAAGACAAAGTATTGACAGCAATAGTCAGCTTCTTCGATATTTCTTCTTGTCTTAAAAAAAGGGCTTGCCCATTCAGAAACATGGATTTAATAACATCCACGTAATAAACTAACTAGTTATGGTTCGTGCAATATCACATTGGAGAAGCTGCCATGTTTCTTGAGCTGTAACGAGAAGAAAAAGAGGACCCAAAACGAAGAGAAACATATATGCATTGAATTTGGAAAGTGGTGGAAGAGGAATAATCCAGGGTGTTTTGATGAGAAGGAGATGTGTTGAAAGATGGCGGGTTTAGAGGACGAGAGTTTGGTGGTGGAGAAGAATCATGTGGTTGCATGTGCATTGAGCTGGAGAACACAACAAGCAAACCTCTTGGGTACATTTAGCCTTTCCTTTCCTTTCCTTATTCATCTATCCGATTCCCCGATCCCTTGGAGTCCTTCTGTGAAACCGTGGTGATGGTCCCCACAATACTCAATCCTCATTGGTCACTAACCCCTAATGCACACTCTATATATAAGACCCCTAAGGTATATCTCCTACACTGAAGTATTGTCAGGCAAAACCAACATCTTGCGAGCTGCAAAACTATCGAAAAGATTCAGAAAGTTGAGAGCTGCGATTGAGATTTGTTGAATTATGGGAGTTTCTTCAATTCCTCTTTCTTTGATGAATACGGTCCAAGGAAAAGTTGAAGAAGTGGGCAACCAGAGTTACCGTGATCAGTACTCATTGTGGGACAAAATCTTGGAAGCACAAGCCAAGAAACGAAGTCAGGTTAAGAAACAAAGGTTCATAAGAAGATGTGGCGGAACACTGAGGGCTAGAAGGATGTCAATGAAGAGAAGGGCACGACTAGAGTGTGGTAGAAGAGACGGAAACGGGATCGAGAGAAGAGTAAGAGCATTAAAGAAGCTAATACCTCACGGAGATCAATCTATAGGATTGGATGGACTCTTCAGAGAGACAACTGATTACATATTGTCTTTACAAACGAAGGTGAGATTGATGCAGATAATGGTTAAGGCATTAACAGGTTCTGTTGAGGACTGAAACTGATTACTGTCTATCTGTAAAGAGTATCGTCTTTTTCTTTCTTTCTTTTTTTTTCCCCCTTTCCTTCGCTGGGGTATTATTATTTATTTCTTCTTTATTTGTTCTTTATATGTTATCCTTATAAAGGATAGAACTAGGCACGCTTGTTTTGTACGTCCAAGCATGTTTCACGATGTCTTGGGAGGATTTACGTACGAGGCTTCGTTCATTACTCTGTTGTGTAAGGAGTAAATTCGAAGGACAAAGCCAGTTTGGTGAATTATTGTCTTCACGTCCTCTGCTATTTTAATTTAGCTGTTCCGGTTAATTGGTTTCTATAATTCAGTTTTTCGTCTTCAATTAACTGGACTTGCAATAATTACCAGCTCTTAAATAAAAATGACCATAGTTATAATACTAGTGCAGCCTTTTCCTGGAAATGAATATGTAGGATTTTTGTTGGTAAGTAATGAATATGTAGGATTTGTTAGCTTTACATCTAATATACCAAAATCGATGCATACTGTTTGTCTGGATTTCTTTTATTTATTACTGTTTAGTTTTTATTTTCTCACTTGATATTCATTTGTTAATTGGAAAGAAGTAACTCTTGAACCTAATTCGAAGATGGTTCAAAGAAAAAATTAAATTCAAGATTAAGAAGTGGAGTTTGAATCTTCTGTCTAATTTTATTCTATCCAATCATGTCCAATGGATAGAGTAAAATTAGACACGAGGATAAAAATTTATATTTTTTGATATATTAAAAAAGGAGTAACATCATTTTTTTAATACCCAACACAAATTCTGAGAGATCATGGTTTTTAACTTTCAGAACAATACCTTACGATATCAGTCCCATGGTAATATTGCTAATGCATGCTTTTCGCTTATTTAGACAATAAATCGAATAGTTAAGAGAGTTTGTCTGCACAGAAGTCTCCTAAATGCACCCTATCTTTGTCTGAGGCCAAGACTAGCTTGAACTGTTAAAAAAGAAAACACGGAAAGGAAATAAGGAAGAAATTAAAGAACACAAGAAATTTATGTGGAAAATCCCAATAGAGTAAAAACTACGGAGAGAAAAGAATTTCACTATAAAAGAAAATTATGGATTACAAAATTAATCCTCTAATTTATACATAAAAGTGGAATTTTGTTTTGGTACATTGAAAGAGGAGTAAACCTTCTTTTATAGGCTTCCTTCCTCCTCTCACACTCTCATCCCGCCGATGTGGGATGAGTGTCTTAACATTCTCCTACTTGAAGATTGAATTGGATACCAATTAATCTTCACCATTCTTTCTCTCTCAGCTCCATACTGCTTATGTCTTTATCAGGCCACAGGAGGAACGACATCATATGAACTTATTTGTGTTGACAACCTTAGTCAGAAAATCTGCCACGTTCTGCTTCGTGTTGATCTTTTTCACAGTAATCGTACCTTCCTCCACTTTCTTACGAACGAAGTGGTACTGCACTCAGATATGTTTGCTTTTGGCATGAAAGGCTGGATTGTTTGCAAGATGCAAAGCACTCTGGCTGTCACAAAATAGAGAAATTATCACCTATATATGCTCGAACTCCTCCATGACGAACTTCAACCAAACTGCTTCCTTACTAGCTTGTGTGGCTGCAACATATTCTACTTTTATTGTTAATGTAGCCACAACTGATTGCAGCTTAGATACCTAGCTTACAGCTCCACTAGCAAGTAAGAACACATATCCAGTGGTGGACTTGCTTATGTCGAAATCACTTGCATAATCTGAGTCAACATAACCACAACTACCTGTGTCTGATCCTCTGTAACATAATGCAACATTCAACGTTTCTTTGATGTAACAAAGAATTCTTTTTATTGCTATCCAATGCTCTCTATTAGGATTTGCCATTTACTGACTCACAACTCTCACTACATGTACAATGTTTGGTCTGGTGCTGATCATGGCAAACATCAGGCTACCCACTACTGATGCATACTGTACTCGAGAGATCTCTATCCTCTCTGCTTCACTGCTAGGACTCATCTCAGAGGACCACTTGGAATTAACAGGGAGTGGGGTAGATACTGGCTTACAGTCCTGTACGTTGAAGCGTCGCAAGACCTTCTTCAGGTAATTTATTTGAGAAAGCCAGATCATCCTATTGTTCCTGTCTCGGTGAATCTGCATTCCAAGAATCTTGTTTGCTGGTCCCAAGTCTTTCATCTAAAACTCGCTAGCCAATTGAGTCTTTAATTCCTGAATACGATCTTTGTTGGCGCCTGCAACCAACATGTCGTCAACATACAGTAGCAATATGACAAAATCATCACCTCCAAACCTTTTGTAATACGCACAAGAGTCTATGTATAATCTATTGTATCCCAGAATTATGATGAAAGAATCAAATCTCTTATACCAACACGTTGGTGCCTGCTTGAGTCCGCATAGAGATTTGTTTAACCTGCAAATCAATTTCTCTTTTCCTTTTTCTTCAAAGCCTTCTGGTTGGAGCATATAAATCTCTTCTTCAAGATCACCGTGAAGAAAAGTTGTCTTTACATCTAGCTATTCTAGATGTAAATCATGCACTGCTGATAATGCCAGAACTATACAAATGGTAGTTAATCGAACCACAAGTGAGAATATTTCATTGAAATCAATGCCTTCTTTTTGAGCATATCCTTTGACCACCAATCTTGCCCGATACCTCTCCAACTATTCATCACTGTTTCTTTTGATCTTGAACACCCATTTGTTGCCAATGGGTTTCCTCCCTGATGGTAGCTATACAAGGTCCCAAGTTTGATTCTTATGCAGAGCTTCTATCTCCTCCTATATTGCTGCTATCCATTGATACGCATCTGAACCGCCTACTGCCTCCTGGAAGATTGATGGTTCTCCATCTTCAGTGAGTAGACAATATGCTACATTGCTATCCATAATATAATCAGAATGCCAACTGGGAGCTTCCCTTGTGCGAGTTGATCGTCTAATTTCATCGACTTCAGTATCAGATCGTCTAATTTCATCGACTTCAGCATCATTCTCCACAGGATTTTGATCCGGCACTAGTTCAGAAGTATGTTCGTTCACTTGTATCACCGTAATATCTAACCCTGATATACCTGCATCTTCACTACAATGCTTATCTTTTATGAAGATGACAACCCTGCTGATAACAACCTTGCGGGTAGTGGGATCTCACAAGCGATATCCCTTTACACCATCAGCATAGCCTAAGAAAATACATTTCCTAGACTTCGGATCCAACTTTGAAACATTCTGGGCATGGTAAATCACATATGCAGGACTTTTAAAAATATGAAGGCTAGAATAATCAACTGGTTTACTTGTCCAAAACTCCATTGATATTCTCAAATCAATTGCCGTTGACGGACCCCAGTTGATCACATAACAAACGGTGTTGACAGCTTCAGCCCAAAAGGACTTCTCCAGACTAGTTGTCGCCAACATTGCCCTGGTTCTCTCCAGTAGCATTCTATTTATCCGCTCTGCCACACCGTTCTGCTGTGGAGTATATGCTATTGTAAACTATCGCTTGATACCATTTTGCTTACAGTAACTATCAAACACTGCACTAGTGTATTCTCCTCCATTGTCTGTCCTGAGACACCTTATCTCCTTTCCTGTATCCAACTGGACTCGCGCTTTGTATTCCTTAAAGGTCTGAAACACGTCTCCCTTGCTCTTGATTGGATACATCCAACATCTCCTAGAATAATCATCAATGAATGATATGAAGTACTTTGCTCCTCCTAGGGACACAACTGGTACTTGCCATACATCAGACCGACCAGTTCTAGAATATTTGTGTTTCTAGAGCCCGATGTGTTGAACTTTAACTGATGCTACTTGCTTGTCGTGCATTGCTCATAAAATGGTAGTGAAACTTTTGTGAGCTCAGGAAGTAGCTTCCATTCTACGAGAATCTTCATTCCTTGCTCCAACATATGATCAAGTTTCCTGTGCCATATCATCGAAGACCTCTCATTGTTACTCAAGGCAACTGAAGCTTCTCCATCCACCAAAGTCTCTCCCTTTACCATGTACAAGTTGGCAGCTATCTTCTCTACCTTCATTATCACTAGTGCTCCACGAACTACCTTCATGATTCCCCTTTCACACTCCATCTTACAGTTGAGGTCGTCTAATTGCCCCAACGATAATAGATTCTTCCGAATTCCCTCAACATGTCGTACCTGTTGAATGGTACGAACAGTTCTATCGTGCATCTTCATCTTGATAGATCCAATTCTAACAACATTCATGGCCTGATCACTGCAGCTATATACAACACCTCCTGAGACTAGTACATAGTGACAGAACCATTCTTTACGAGAGGTCATGTGATAGGTTGCACCAGAATCAACCAACCACACATCCTATGTCATCCTCTTGCTATCATGTGTTGTTGATGCTTCACAGGTCAAGGCGTTATCGACGCCTGATCTGCTTGCAACATTTCCTTGAGGGTCGGCAACTCTTCCCTGAGGACCAGAAATCTGTTTCAGGTTCCAACAATCTTTCTTGTAGTGACCTTTTTTGCCACAATTATAGCACTTGATATTTTCTTACTCCAAGATTTTGATCTACCGTGTTGTTGACTCCCACTGGGACCACGTTCCATCGATCTATCTCTTGTCCCTGCCAATGCCTCTACTTGCTGTGAAGATCCCTCTTTATTCTTGCGTCGCTTTTCCTTATCAATGATCGCAGCTACAATATTGTTGAAGTTCAAACTTTCCACAGGCAACTTGGCCGTCAAGTTGATGATGAGTTGATCGTTTGAATCCGGTAAACTCTAAAGTAGAATTTTCACTCGTTCATTAGTCCCTATCACACAACCCATGTTTTTTAGTTGTGAAAATAGAGAATTCAATGTAATGACATGCTCGATCACCGTCGAAGATTCTGACATCTGTAAAGTGTACAACTTCCTCTTGAGAAATATTCTGTTGTGTAGAGACTTTGTGTCGTATAAACTTGTAAGATAATCCTAAATTTCTTTACCTGTCTTCTTCTCCTCTATACTTGACAATATCTCATCTTTCAATCCGAGATGTAAATTTGTTGTTGCGTTTGCATCCATTTCTTGCCATTTTTCATCGGTGATATTATCTGGCCTTCTGACAATCACTGCGAGGCACTTATCTTTCACCAAGATAACTCTCATTCTCATCTTCCAAATCGAGAAATTTTTGTCGTTGAATTTATCCACCTTATATTCTCCTTTTACTTCTGACAGTCTGCTAAAAAGCTCCTCCTACTATTTCACGTAAGTCGACCTCACACGAGAATAGCAACCTCGTGGGCCTCACACAAAACAAGCCTCACAAATGATAACACTGAGCAATTTAAGAATATTAGGGGACAGTGGGTCCCACTAGGTATGAAAATCGAAAGGGTGGTCCCACAAGCATACCGTACACACCCAAGGGTACCACAAAATCTAATTTACTTTCTGATGTGGAGGATCCACACTAAGTGACAACCACTGAGTATACGGTAAATAGATTTAAACTTAGCCCAAGCGTGACTCTGATACCACTTGTTGAAAAAGAAAGCAAGGAAAGGAAAATATGAAGGAAATAAGGAAGAAATTAAAGAACACAAGAAATTTATGTGGAAAACCCCAATAGGGTAAAAACTATGGAGAGAGAATTTCACTATAAAAGAATTAGGGATTACAAAATTAATCAACTAATTTATACATAAAAGTGGAATTTTGTTTTGGTGCATTGAAGGAGGAGGAGTGAGCCTTCTTTTATAAGCTTCCTTCTTCCTCTCACACTTTCATCCCACATGTCTTAACATGAACAAGTGTATATCAAACAATATCGCAAACATATACTTCCCATAGAAACAGAAGTGAAAATAAAATAAAAGGAAAAACCTCTTCTTTATATTATGTGGATGAAGCAAAATATTTCCTAATTGTCTGAAATTATCCAGGGTACTGAGGTACATGATCCGAGTGACCCAAACCAACCTTCATACTTATACACAATTATTAAAAAATTTAACTAGTTTGGCCGATTTAATCGTAAAATTATTGAACCATTCAATTATTCGGTTCAGTTTCAACTTTTCAATTTGGTTTACTACAATAACTCTTCTAATTAAAAATCGATCAATTTATTAATTAATTAATCAATTTATTAATTAATAAGTTCTTATAAATTAAAATAAATTAATTAGTTTTCATTTAATAATCTCTTTTTTAATTAACCTTCAAATTATTCGATGGGTAAGGACAACTTTTTTTATCATATTTTAAGTTCTTTAATTTTATTAAAATTTTAGCCGATTTTATGACAGGTTAATATTGACCGAACTTTTTAAACTTTAAATCTCTTATTACTAGTTTAACTTCTGGTCTGGTTTTTAAAACATTGCTTATACATTGTTAATATCCATTTATTTTCATCTTTGATACATCATAAAATTTAAATATTTATAATTCCTCATTTATTGCGTCTAACAAAAGCTTAAGCTCTATTAAGGTAACCCTCCTTTCTTGATTATTTACAGCTGTGATATTTTACTAGCTATAATTAATTACCTTAATTTTGGAGAATCCATTTCACTTGCATTTCCAAGTATCCAAATCATGTTGGGCTTAATTTTTTGAAATATTTTCATTTATTTATTTATTCCTTTCTCATATTGGCTATTAATTATTTCATATTTTATTTACTAAACATTTATTATTATTATTATTATTTTTCCTTCTTATGGGTCATTTAAAAACAATATCTCTACTCATTAAGAATATGGTTGCGTGCTACTGAACCTCTTTAGATTCTACATGTCAACAAATTTTGTATTGAATGTTGTTGTTATCGTTGTTGTAGTTCTGTAGTGATTTTTTACCAACTATATAAAAGATTGATGGAATCGACACATAATATAATTTTAAAATGTCATATTAATTCCATTGAAAAAGGTTAACAAACTAATTTAATGAAACAACTTAATTTAGTAATATAAACTAAATTAACTTTGTACATCGATCATTAAATGAAATTTATGATATACAAGAATATTTTAATCAATAATAATTATAGTGACTGTAAAAAACAATTTAGGCGTGTTTCTTCCTAATTTAAATGACGTGTGACAATTTAACAAAGTGTAAAAATATTTTTTAAAATACTAAAATCAATTCATATGATATCTGCATGTCTTTTAACTTTTTTTTATTTTGTTTTTGGTCTACGTGAAATTCACAGCTAACCAAATCTTAATTCACCCACACAACGATTTCAATGTTTAAATATAATATTAAGAATGAACCGAATGCTGTACTGTTCCGTACATAGTTTGTTAATTACGATACAGAAGAGATCAAGTTTCCCTGGTACCTAATTCGGTTCTTAGAATGGCGACATTAGAATCTAGTTCCCTTAAACATTTTCATGTGCTCAAAATGAAAACATCTTATGCTTGATGCTTGTTTTGTATATGTTCTAGTATCGGGTTCTTCCTTTACCTTCCTTGGTATAATTCAATCATACTAAGTTTGCAAATACGGAATGTGAAGTAAAAAGTTTTCATGATCAAGTATCTTATATACCCAATTTGATTGAGATGATATGAGAAGAAGCATATATCTTAATGGGATTTTATCATAGAAAAGTTGGGACATTAATTATGCTTTTCTTATAATGTTTGTGCAATAAGTTTGATTTAATGTTTGACCTTTAATATGATTGAATTGGTTTTAAATTATTTGTTATTTCTTATTTTTGATATTACAAGGTATTTAAATCTTGTTTTCATCTTCTTCTTATCATTTTATAATGAAGATGGATATGTTAGTGAATATATAAAACCAATTAAATTCGCCTCACACAACAGCTTAAACTATTGTAATGAAATGGTCACTTAACAGGATGCATAACTAATATTCAATACAATCAATAATTTTTTATAAAAAAATTAAAATTTGGATCTATCATTAAGTAAATATTAATGTATATTTTATTAAAAAATAAGAAAATAAGGTTTTTTTAGTTTTTACTCTATGACACACAATTCTCATTTATATGATAATTTTTACAATTTAGATCAGTTTTTGAAATTTTACTTATACCTATTCTTTTTTTAAAATAAAATTTATCTATCTTCGAGAAAAACTTGAAGAAGAAAAAGTGCATGCAACTTGAAATGTTCAAAAACCTTGTTCGAATCAAACATGAACAACTTTACAAAACCCTCAAAGTAGTGATTTTGTGGACCTGCAGATCAGCCCAGTTGATGTGTGCTGACCTATCCCTCGGCCTGTCATTAGATTAGTGCATACTTCCGTTGGGTCAAAAGTTGCCAATCGTGCTGCAGTTCGAGTATTGTTGTCACGCTATAGCGAAGTGAATTGATGATGTTATTTTGTGCGTGTATTCCGTAAACAAAAATAAAATTTGGAATATAAAATCATATCATTTCAGTATAGATTTCAAAATAAATCATTTTAAATTAGATAATTATTGCATATTGACGTCATGAACTGGGAATACTTGTTTAATTGTAAGTGGTCTCCACAATCCTTGAGACAAAGTGGGTCCAGGAGACCATCTTAGCACGCAAAAAAATTTGTTGGCCGGGCCGTAACTCAACCACAGCACCAAAGATGTCGACAGGCTTCCCATAAACTGACCATCTTCAATTTTCCCTTTTCATATAATTCCCACACCTCCTTCCTCCATGTGGGGCATCTAAAATCTTTTAGTCCCGATACATTACACATTTGCATGGCTCGGCCAATAATTAGAACGTGAAAATTTTCAGTGATCTGTACTCTTTTGTCGATGATGCGTGAATGTCCATAGAAAGGGACATTACAACATCCTAAGTCATTAGAAAGTATAAGGTTTAGAAGGATGGCTACATAGAATTATGGCATTGTAGGTGTGATATGGGAATGGGATTGATCAGGAAGCGTGGGGCTCCAATCATGAAAGATTTGAGGATGTTACTAATTACTTGACCAAAGATTTCGCAAGAAAATGACCAATGATTTCCCAAACTTGAGATTCACAGGTTCAGCGCACCAATGAGAGAAAGTGCAGAAGTGACAGCCGAAAGGGATCACCGTTTTCATGTGGGTGGGCTGCTCTTTTTTTCAAGTGAAATAAGCGTGAGCCTATCCTCGGACATGGAATGGACAGGCGCCGCCTCGTAGAGCTTCTTTAAAATTTATTTATGAGTCTGATTCAGTAGCAGGAAGGCATGTAAATTTGGCTGTTGGTAGATGACATACGTTTCACTTTTACTTTGTCCGTGATGGCCAGGGCACTTTCGCTCTTTTTTCCTCCCAGAAGGAGCAGACCTTCCACAGTTTTGACATGACATATATTATTGAAGCAAGTGCTTAGCTGTATCTAAGCTGGTGTAGGTAAGGGCATGGTAGCACATGAGATAAGAACCAAGTCAAGGGAACAGCACTTCCACATGTAAATTTTTGTATTTATGTTTCAGACGTTTTTCTTAATAATGTATTAAAGAAAAAAGAAACATCCAAAGTTCTTTAACGATTCTACTGCCGATTCTGTTAGGGAGAGTTGTTAGAATTTACAATGGACCTATGGGTTCTCACGAGAAGGAAAGTTAGATTATATATAAGTTCAAGTGAGGTTTCATCTTAAAATTAATTGGTGATAGGTGGAGTAGCCCACTAGATTTATATGTTGATCTTTTTTCCTCTTTTTTTTCAATGTGGGACAAACTCCCACTCTTATATTTCAACACACACATCTCAGAGCAGGTTACTCTTATGTTAGTTGTTAACACCTCCGAATGATAGATTATATCACGTGTTAGACCCACATGTTAGAATTTACAATGGACCTACGGGTCCACACGAGAAGGAAAGTTATACCACATATAAGCCCAAGTGAAGTTCCAATCTAAAATCAATTGGTGATAAGTGGAATAATCCACTAAACTTACATGTTAATCTTCTTTCCTCTTTTTTTTCTAATATGGGACAAACTTCTACTCTTATATTTCATCAAAGAGTTGGATTGCATTTCTTTTTCCCACACGTAGAGAGACGGAATTGCGAACAAGGACTCCCAATCCCAAGAAAAGACTTGCTCATTCATCGTTAAAGCGACACGTTCAAGTTGGATGTTTTTTCTAATAGAAGTATTGGTTAGGTGAAACACGTTCTTTCTTAAGAAATACCAAACGACAGGATTGAATTAGCACCTTTTTAATTAGCTTATAACGAATCAATCAATAATGGAGAATGGGAATGTGATCAGTAATTAATACAAAATGTCATTTTAGTATAATTTAGACACGGATTTGGGAAATGGTAGAGCCAAAGCTTTCTATTATATTTGAAAGCATTTCCTTTTCGCCTCGAAAATGGTGGACCCACGACTGAAATGAATCCAAGTTCACATCTACACTTGACCCATTTAGGGCTGACAGCATTGTAGAGTCAATAAATACATTAGAAAACAATACGTTCATACTAACTTGATGGAAACATAATTTTTTGAGTTTTTTAACATAAAAAAATTAAGGACGATAGTATTCTATGAGGTTTTCCGATTATTCAGAATTTAATTTAAATATTATAATTTATTTTAAATGTTTTTAATTTGTATTTTAATAAAAATAAATTAAAATTACTCCTTTTTTGCTTAAAAAAGAAAAAGGAAATAGGCTTATAATGTGAAACCAAAACGAATTCTCCCTCTAAAATCTGACCCCAACAAGTCTTCTCCTTCTGAAGACTTATGCCGCGTATTTTGGTTTAGGCGTCATATGTTACTTTCTACACTTATAAAGTGTCACTTACTCCTTCTTAAGAATTGTCCGGATTGTATTTTTCGAAAATTGTATTGTAATTTTTTTGATATATTTCATTAATAAAAAAAAAAGGTGATAACAGTCAAGGTATTGGGCGTTGTGTCCAAAAGCAGGGCTGGTAACGGAGGACAATGACATCTTTGTATTAAAACAAAACAAACAGTTCGCTTCGCTTGTTTATATTTAATCCCTATTCAG
>JAOTAX010000004.1:6043068-6056395 GCA_025629825.1 Erythroxylum guanchezii | reverse complement strand
ATTGATTAATGAAAGAAGTGATGCATTGGATGCCTCTCTCTTCTTCCATTCATGCATAACCGAAATTGGTAGGTAAAAAAGACATCTTGCATGTTCTTGGAACCTCCCTCTCCTTTCATGCAAGGTAGAACTGAAATTGCTAAGTGAAAGAGTTTCATTTTTTGTTCATCTTCTTCTAAGAAAATCTCCTCCAAACATTTCTTCTCCTTTCCCACAAAAGGATTTTGTTAACCTAGTTGTCCTTGAATAACAAGAGGTAAATCAAATTGGTTGAGGATACAACAACAAGGAAGAAGATAGATTGCTAAGATAAAAGATTGAAAAGCAAAGGATTTGGATACAAGAAGAAGGAGAGGATAGCGCAGCGAGGATTTAAAGCTGTAGCAAAGGAGTCAGTAATACTCTTCATCTTGTTCATGTTTTTATTATCCTTATACCATATCATGTATGGATTGGCCTGATGATTTGGATATGTTGCTTCTGCTGCAAAATGATTTCTTAAAAGTTTTGAAATCTACCGTTTCTCCAAATAATGCATGCTTTCTTTTTCCGATCCAACAGATATATCTTATTTAAGCACATTTTCCAGGTCTACCATTAGATTGCTTAGTTTCTAAAGATTATGAAGGTTGATTGATCATGAGTAGAAGTGTTGAATGTTGAATTCTTGCTATGGTTTTTGAAATTCATTCATCTTTGTTTATGATTATGTACTCTTGGAACATACGGGAAATGAGTCAATGTTTTGGGAATATGATCTTAATTTTGATGTTTTGCCCAGGGACAGTCAAAAGCTAAGTGTGGGGGAAATTGATATGTGCTTAATTGATTATGAATTTATTCTATAACATTTAGTGATTATTGCTATGAAAATGCTTAAGATACTCACTTTGACTCATATGTGGTTTTAGGCACAATTCAGAAGCGAAAGAGCTAAAGTGAGTCGAAAGCACTATATTAGAGTCATTTTTTGAAGATTCACACTCACTTGTCTTCATGGAGCAAGAAAAGGAAGATTAAATGCAAGAGAAGACAAGAAAATGTCAAGAAGGATCAGATATATCAAATAAGAAGAAGTTATGAGGTATTCGCAGCCATGCATGAGGTTGCATGGGTGTAAGAAACTTCCCATGCCCATGCAACATTTCTCATGGTCGTGAGAGGTCTCTTACAATTGTGAAAGGGTTTGTCACCACTATGACACACCCATTCATGGTGGTGAGAAGCCATGCATAGGTGTAACAACCCTTATTACACCCATGACATAATGCCATCTCATCTATTTTTAACCTAGTTTTTAGTATAAAGAAAAAGGAGGTGTGACGGCTGAAAGTTATGAAAGGTTTTTGGTTTTTTTGGATGGGAAAAGAGGGAGCTTCAGGAGAAGATGAGAAGAAGGGGCAAAACTCTCAACCGTGAAAGACCTACGGAGACCTAGTTCCCGACGCTGATTCGGAGGTGACATCGATGCCTGTAAACCCGATTAAGTGTATTTCTCACTTAGTTTGTTGTTCTTTCTCTTCTTAGGGATTGATTGTCTTATCCTATGTTTAATATTTGGGTCTTGTGTGAGAATGATTGAATGCTTTATTTGATTATTTTTATGTAAAAACTCATTGTTAGAATTTCAATATAATCTATAATTGTTATATTTTAGATTCATTTGTAGCGACTAATGGTTCGCAATCATTAGGGATAACATAACATAGGTTAAATGACCCAAGTGTATGTGATTGTTGCTTAGATTGGTTGTTTTCCTAATTCATAATGTCACTGTCTGGATAAACTTAGAGAGCTTGTTCTAGGTTTCCTGATAGTTAGGGTTGATTAAAGAGCTTGTTTTAATTAACTACTAAAGAAAAATCAGGATTAATAGAGCTTGTTGTTAATCTACGAACAATAGTTCAAGAAGATGTAAAAGAACAACAAATTAACGAAATATGTTTAATTAGGTGTAGGCTAAGATTGTACCAAAGAACTAGATTCCTAACAAATTCATCACTTTCATCAGTTTTACATGTTTTCCTTAATTTGCTTTTGTTAGTTACTTTAGTTTTATCTTCTTATTTTAAACCAAACCAAATTACCCCCAAAACCTAAACACCAACTATTTTCATAATAAAAGATAACTGAACACTCTTTGTGTGATCGACCTAGACTCACCACTGATACAGTAGTAGGGTTAGTTTATTTTGTTCAGTGTTACAACAAGCTACTGTTAGGAAGAAATATAACACATGCTATTGATACATGTTAATTAACTATATTTTTATTGTGACCCCCATATACCCCATGGGGGGATATACAGATGCTACATAAAATAGAACCAAAATAATCCAAAACATACCAAGCAGTCCCTTACATGCATTTTCAAAAACTCAAGTAAAGATACATTACATATCATTATATGTTATTTTAGAAGCAGATCATATCATACATACTGTGCTTAACATAACAGATGCCTTAAATTCAAAAGCCAACATGTATTAAGGTTATTACATACCATTTACATCAAAATAAAATTTGGCTAATTACATTGAAATACAAAACAAACTGAACATTTCCAGAACAAAACACATTCTTCTTAGCCACTTCGATTGTTTATGTCCCAGTCTTAAACCTTCTTATCAGAACTTACATGGAGGCAAAACCACCGTGCTAAGCATATAGCTTAATAGGGAATAGTTAAACATGATACATAATGGTGATTGTTTCTAACAGTCATCTAACATTCACATGCACTGAATTAGATCATACTATAAACAATCTGTAATTGTGCAACTTAAAGAATAAGCCAAACATTACTTGCTTAATAGCAGAATATAATTCATCATAATAGAATTTCATTATTTCAAAACATAATATACAAATATCAGAATATGACATATTTCTTTCAGATTAGAATATAACATATATCAGATCAGTTCATAATGTGTGTCAGATCAGAGCTTTAACTTGTATAAGAACATAATTTAACTTATATCAGATCAGAACTTAATTTACATTGTAACTGAGCATATATCATAATACAAATAGGTTAGCTTGCTAATTCTTTTTACAAAAGTGGGTAACAAGCCTAGAACAGAAGATACCATGATTGGTATCACAGAATAAGAGAGACTTATATCTCAGTATCAGAAGACACTATTGTGTCAAATATCAGGGGGCACCAAAGTGTCAATATCAGGAGACACCTTAGTGTCATAGAAGCAGCTACAGACCCTTCTAGGCATGCCTATTTACCCACAATTAGGACTTAACAGTTTTAAAACAATCCATTTCAGATTTCAGAATCACAAGCAAATAATGTAGTGTATAACATATGTCTTTATTTCATTTTTCTCAAATTGAACATATTCACTCCCTTTTGATCAATCTCAATATGCCTTATAAACATAAACATTTGCGTCAATATATCAATGAAACATTAAGTCATTACATATTACATAATATCATAGAAATTCCCAAATCACAAACATCCATATCTAACTCACATCACATAAAACCCTTAGAACACATTTGTATTCTTAAGAACACATTCATCCTGAACATACCACACATTTTAACATTAGACACATTATTAATTAATTATGCATTCTTTATGTTATTGCCTCAATTAATAGTCCATAACTAGATTAACTTCTACTCAATTAATCTAACATCATTTATGTTCATTTTCAACCTCAATTAAGTTCAATTAAACGATTACTAAGTACCCTAACCTTATATATATGCCCTAACCTAATATCTAATGCAATTTAGGTGATCAACTTATTGTGATTCAATTATGCGTTTATATTCTTTAACTAATACTTCCGAAATATTAGTTCAATATTTGATTTCTTATAATTAAGATTGATTCGTTTTAATAGATATATCATAATTTGAAGGAGTTGCATGTAAACCTAGAGATATGTCAACATAAATACTCTAGACTATGGTTAAACCTAATAGTGAAATTTATGAATCGAGTAATGCAATCTTAGGGGTTTTAATTAGAAAGAGGTTTCAGTTAATTCGATGATGGTTAGTTATTAATAGTCTTGAGAAAGATATTAACATAAGATAGGAATTTCCATGGTCTAAATAATCAATAATTTAGTTGTATGAAAACAGGGTTAATGTTTAAGATATCCATCACCTAGGTACTAATTATTTGATATTGTTTAATCGAGGTACTTTCGATATCCTAGTTCATTCTTATGTTAAAATTTAGTTTTGTTGGTTTCATTTAGTTTTAAATTAAATCGATAACTTGATTTGGTGGTTAGAAAATAGAAAAAGGATTAATACTAGTACTTATAGTACTTGTAAGATCGACCTATACTTGCTATTGCTAGCTATAACTACATAGTACACTTATAGTTAAAACATATAATATCACACTCTTGAAATTTAAATTTTTGGTGCCATTATCGGGGAATATAATATTAGGAAAACCTACCTTTTATTAATCTAGCCATTATTACTTATTTAATTTTTCCTCTTTATTTTTAGCCTATTATTTATTTTATTGAATTTTTTGTTTTTCTCATTTTTCACATATCTTGAGGTTAGTTTATTGTCCATAGTAAGCCTTCAAACTTATTAGACAAAAATCTATAGATTAAGTGAACAACTTATAAAAATCTTTGCAAATCCCTACTTATAGAGTTTGAGTTAGATTGTCAAATAGATGACTTGGAAGATCAAACTGATACCGAAGAATCAAGAACTATTGTAAACTAACCAAGAACTATGTTTGATTACACTAGACTAGACTTGATAGGAGTGGAGTGATTGAACCCATGTTTTGCATATTATTTAGTAACATTTTTATGGTTTTTGTTATATTTTTCAGCTCTTTTTGTTAGATATGGTGCTTGTTTTGAATTAATGTAGTTTGAGGGTAAAATTGTCATAATTAGTTAGTAATTGCACTCATTTGGTTCATAGGACAATTGATATTTCAAATTGTTGCTTTTCATTGCAATACATTCAAGAAGTAGAGGCAAAAGTGAAGTGCAAGAAATTACTAAGTCACAAGCTCAAGTAAGAAGTCTTTCAGGTGACGTTCATTGCGGCGAAGAAAATGTCTCGTCACAGCGAAACCAGGAAACATCGCCAACACCTTTGACATAAAGTTCATCATGGCAAAGTCAATGATGTTTGTCGCGACGAACCTTTGAAGTAGCATCTAGACCCAAACCATTTTCGAAAATGTTAATGACCCATTTTGCAAACCGACCCAGAACCTGTTTTAGAAACCCTATTTTGAGATAAATGACAAAAACATAAGCAGCCTCCAGAGGGGGATCGAACCATCTATCATTTAGCACCTATCACCGTGCTCTCACCTCTCTCATCTCACTCTCATAATTTCATTATTTTTCCACCGTCCAACCTCACCATGCCTAGCTCAGGTTCATTTCCGGTTGTGAAGTTTCCGAGTTCAATGCGTGGCTAGGTGTTTCTTCCCTCTTGAAGATGTAGCAATGGCTGGAGTTCAATGTGCTTAAAAGGGGAGTAGTTCAATCCATAGTTCAGCTATCATTTATGAATTCCTAGGTCTAGGATTTGTAATTTGTAGTTGAGCTACTTGATTATGGTTTAATCAAATGTTAGTTATTCATTATGTGTAGTTTGGATTGGTTGATGTAGAACTTTGAGTTTGAATATATGAAGTCTCATATATGTTCATTTGTGATCTTTTTGATTCTCTTTTATCTTGCATGGCTTTGTTTGATATTAAGTTGACTAAGATTTCATTTGACCTATCACATTGGGTGATCCTACTGCACACACTAAGAGCACTTAACAGGATCTTGAGAAATGGAGTCCCATTGATTAAGATCCTAGACTTAAAGAGTACTTTAAGGTTTATCATTTTGAAGCTTAGTGATCTCTACTCCAGCTGCGTCAAGGTCTTACGTCTGGTCTGTTCTCCTCTGTTGCTATGTCTCCAGCCTTCCTCGCTGCCCTCTGTCGTGTGCATTGTGGTTTGTTGAGCTGCGTGCGTTGGCTTCTCCGTGCCTTACCTCCATTGCCCAATTGCGTCCCTCACTGCTACTGCCACAGTCCAAATTCGGTCCTTGTCATACTCACAATTTTGCTACTCTAATTAAGTACCTCTATTGCCACCCCCCTCTATTGTGCGTGCCTTTCAATTAAAAATAACCTAAACATCAAACGTTCTTTGCCTTCAAAACGTCACCTTCAGCTGCGTTTTGGACTCTTCATATGCTGCAGTTTTTTATTTCTTTCTGCTACGTCGTTTTTCTCACGCTTGTAGACTTATTGTTGTGCTTTCTTTGTTCTTTCATGTGTTGATGGAGTTGTCTTCTTTTTTATTCACCTACAGCTGCAACTTCTTAGGTTTAATTTAAGGCCAAATTTCATGCTTTTTATGAAAAAAATCAGAAAATAAAATAAATAACAAATTCAATAAACATAAATAAATTAACCTAAAAATGCCACTAAAATAAACGAATAAATATGAAAAATAAATGCAAATATGACCTAAATACCTATATGAATTGGACTAAATAGGTAGGAAGAGCAAAACCATGAGGGGTTTGGCCCAAGGGGTAACCCAAAGCAGACAATATCTGTGGACGGGTGGTTTGGACTATTACAAGGTGGCATTGTGTCACTGGTGTGACATGAGCTGTCATACCTGTGCATGGCTTCTCACCACTGTGAATGGGTTTGTCACGGTAGCCGTGAACATCTCATGCCTTCTTCTTCTTTGATATATCTCATCTTTCTCAATATTTTCTTATCTTCTCTTGCTTTTAATCTTCTTGTTCTTGCTCCATGAAGAAAAGTGAGTGTGAATCTTTGGAAACGACTCAAATATAGTGCTTTTGACTCAGTTTAGCTCTTTCACTTCTGTATTGTTCCTAAAACCACACATGAGTCAAAGTGAGTATCTTAAGCATTTTCATAGCAATAATCGTCAAGTGTTATGGAATAAAGTCATAATCAAGTAAGCTCATATTAGGGACCAAGTACCAGAGAAGTTTCTTCTAAAGCACTTCCTACCAGTAAAGAATGCTAAAATGAGGAATCACATCTCCTCTTATTCCTAGGCTGACTTAGAGACATTATATGACACATGAGAAAGATTTAAGGATATATTGAGGAAATGCCCACATTGTGGTATATCATTATGGATACAAATTTTGACCTTCTACAATGGGCTAAATCAGACCATGAAGTAGATGATAGATGTAATAGCTGGGGGTGCTCTAAATAATAAGACATCAAAAGTAGCTCATGACATAATTCAATACATGCCTATGAATAACTATTAGTGTTACTCTTCTAGAGCATGACTTAGCAAGCCAACGAGGTATATAAAGTAAATGCAGCTGTGTAATTGGTAAGCTAGGTTGAAGTTCTAAGTAGGTATATTAATGGATTAACAATGAACCCTTAGTTCCAAGTATTATAACTTGAGTATAAGGATTATATAGGGAATGCTCTTAAATCTTAAAAAATCCATATAGAAATATATACAATTTAGGATGGAGGAATCATCCAAATTTCTCTTAGTGGAATCAAGGTATGCAGGGAACAACCCTTCACTAAGATTTTAGCAACATCGACCTTAGGATAAGAATCAAATCTAAAAAAAATTGATGTCCAGACTTGTTCAAGAGTTAGACTTAAGAAATCAAAGAATAGATACTTCCATATATAATTTGTAAATTTACGTTGGGCAGCTTTTAAAATTATTATATGAAAGACCACAAGGGAGTTTTTTGACTACCATTAAGTTATAAAAATTGTCTCATGACAAGCACCCTTAGAAGTAGAAAAGAGCTGCAAGATAAAAATGAACCGCAAGAGAAGAAGGAGAGTAAAACCAGGAGTTAAGAGAAAGTTGATGGTGAAGGGAACCTTAAAAAGGTCAATGAATTTTTAACTTCCATCCCTTATCTTACCAAAGTGAAGAAAGATCTAATGGATGAGCAGTTTGGTAAGTTCTTTGAACTGTTTAAGCAACTTCATATTAACTTACCTTTTGTTGAAGCTCTTGTGTAGAAGTTGGAGTATTTGAAATTCTTAAAGAAGCTACTAACAAATAAGAGGAAGTTGGAGGAGTTTATAACTAAAACATTGAGTGGAAGGTTCTCAACAATTATAGAAAGTAAGCTACTAGACAAGCTCAAAGATCCTGGGAGTTTTACTACCCTTTGTCAAATTGGTAGCTTAAAAACATAAAAGGCTTTACTCAACCTTGGGACAAATATTAATATGATGCCTTACTCCTTATTTAAGAAACTAGGATTAGGTGAATCGAAACCTACTAGAATAAGTTTATAGCTAGTAGATAGATCAGTAAAACATCCTAAGGGTATATAGGATATGCTTATTATGGTTGATAAGTTTATCTTTCTGGTGGATTTTGTGATTCTTGACATAAAGGAAGATGTAAAAGTACCTCTAGTCCTTGTTTGAACCTTTTTAACTACTACTGAGTTGATTATTGATGTTGGCGACGACAAATTAATACTAAGAGTTAGGAAGAAAGAAGTTATATTTAAAATGTCTGATGTCATGAATCCCTCCCTTAAACTTATTGTTGTTAATGAATCTAGTGATTATGTAATGACTCAATTTCGTGTATGTTGCAGAACTCTTCTTTTAAAGGTCAGGTTAAGGTAGTAAACAAAATGAAAAATGTGATAATAAGAAAAAGTGGGTAAATTACTTAAAGGTTATGGAACCCATGGTAAGACAATAAGAAATTAATATTTATAAACCACCTTAAACATGAAAGGTATGTCAAGTTAAAGATGTTAAATAAGTGCTACTTAGGAGGCAACCCAAGAACTAGGTTATATTTCATTTTCATTTTATTTTTCTATTTTATTATTAGTATAGGATTTTTTTAAAATTTTTGGTGTGTTTTATGTTAGGATATAGAGCATCCTCATTTAATTGTGCAATTTTTTATGTTACTATATGTGTTACTTTGTGACTTTAAGTGAACAGTTTTTAAGGTTTTATAGATTTTTTATGGTATATGATAGTTATAGATTACATTATATTTTAGTTGGTAATTTAGTATTTTTTTAGTTATTAATGAGATGATTTGTGCATGTTTAGGTTTAGAATTATGTTAGTGTGATTATGTGTTTGTGTTTTTGAGTGCTATGTGGTTTAGAGCATGTTATTGGGCTTTAACTTTGTATGTTTAACGTGTTTTGATAAGTTTGTTAGTGATTGAGATCAGGTAAAGAAGATTAGAGAAGATTTGGAGAAAGCTCGTAGGAGTAGCCAAGGCCACGATCGTGATATACCAGTCATAATCGTGACAAAACCAACCCAGCAAAGGCGACAATTATGACTCGTTTGCTACGATCGTGACAGAAGCCAACCAGCATGGGTGACAATCATGACTTATTGGTGACGATCGTGATGAAAGCCCAATTTTTAGTTTCACAATTGTGACTCATTGGCCACGATCATGATAGACATGATAATAAACACAGGGACTGCTTTCAAACTTTACTTTCCGAGGGTTATTTTGGACATTTAGGTTTGGGTAAAACCTAGTTTTTATCCTAAATGGAAAAGGCATATACATTTGGAAAGAAGTGAAGGAAAAGAGAGAGAGAGAGAAGAGGAGAGAGGAAAAAGGAGCTACTGCTACTATTGCACTCCAAGTTTTATTTGTTATTTATTTCATTTGATGTATAAGATGGGTATGACGATGGTGAATTTGGGTTTAAGGATGTTCTAAACTCTTTTATGGATTTGTTCTTGAATCAATGTTAATTTGATTGATTTTGATGTTAATGAGTTGGGTATTGTGATCGTTTGTTGTATTTGCATGCTTTGGTAATAAATTCAGAGAGTGAATTAATAGCAAAATGAATAGATTGGGTAATGAAAGTTAAAGAATCTAATTGATCACACAAACAATCAAATCAGTGATTTATATGAAGAGAGATCTCATGTGAGGATCCGAATGCTGTTAGAATGCTTAAGATCTAAATTAGTTATGGATTGTTTTTGTTAATTATAAGATTACAATTTTAGTAATTCAATTCAATTAGAGATTATGATTTAAGGTTTAATGATTATAACTTGAGAGAGAGTAATCCACCCTTTGAAAGTCTAGGACTGTAAAAAACTCAAAAGTAATTTAGTTAAATCCCCTTCTCTCATAATTGGTTAATCTTCCTTGCGTGAAGTTTCAGTTGTTAATTGGTTGTGCTCAATTTTGATTTCTTTATAGGTGTGATAATTTTACAATCTCACTTTCAATCAGTACATATTCAATTTCTTAATTTTCTGTTTATTTTCATTTTTATTTTAATTACACTTTTAGGCTTTAGATAAATTAGAATTCGATTAGTTCACTAATTCCTTATGGCATAGACACCTCATATACTACACCCGTGCGCTTGAGAAGTGTTAAGGATTTTATAATTGTAAAAGTAGCTCAATAAGTTTTGGTGCGGTTATCAGGGAAATAGTTAGGATTAGTTGAATTCTTTTAGTTTAAGGAATTTTTGCCTCTTTTGAGTGCTTGTAGTTGTATGAACATAAGCATTACTCGAAGTTCAAGTAAGATCATCAAAACATTAGAACTTGACATCACTCGGTTAGAGTGAGCAACCTGAAGAGCAAGACATGAAGAAGAAATATAAGAACTAATGGCAGATGAATTCAATTAAGGAGGAAATCAAAGAAACTAGCTGCGAACTCTTACATATTTCATGAGAGTGGTGTTCAATGCTGTGAATCAAGGCTTGATTCCATCACTGGTATAAGCACCCTCATTTAAGATTAAGCTAGTTTTGCTAAACATGCTGTAAATAAATTTACAATTCTACAAATCGACTAATGAGGATCCTAACACTCATTTAGTTAACTTCCTAGAAATATGCGATACTTTCCGGTATCATAGGATGTTGGAATATGCTGTTAAGATGAGGCTTTTTCCTTTCACACTAAGGGATAGACAAGGGCATGGTATCATTCCTAGGTCCTGTAAATGTCACAACTTGGAAGTAACTGGTGTGTACGTTCCTAGATAAATACTTCCCTCTCACGAAGACTATAAAATTGATAAAGGAAATCACGAATTTCCAACAAAGTGATGGGGAGTCACCTTATAAGGCTTAGAAGATTTGCGAAGAAGGTGCCCACATCATAATCTACTAAAGGATTTCCTATTACAGACCTTCTATAATGGCATTAACCCATCCATATAAGGCATCATAGATGTAGCATTTAGCACATCTTTAATAAGGAAGAAGGTTGATGAAGCGGGGGATTTGTTCGACGAAATGGCAAGTAAAAGTTGTCTTTGGACAATGGACAGGAGTAGACAACCTACAACCCTCTGAGAGAAAAAGGGACATTGTTGACCCAATAACGGAGATGTAAGCTAAGATTGATAACTTAAACCAACAATTGAATAATATGAAAGCCTCCTCTTCAACTACTGTTAAAGCAATTCAGCAGAGATGTGAGTTATGTGGACAAGACAACTATAATAACATCAATTGCTTTCTGATGCAAAACAACAAACCAGGGTAGCTCAATTATACGGGAGCACAGTTTGGTCGAGGAGGGGGGAACAACCCATACTCAAAACACGTATAATCCGGGATGGAAGAATCACATGAACTTCTCCTGGTCATATAATGCAAGAGGTCAATTCCGACGCCAAGGACCACTTGGATTCCAGCAGGAAAAACCCAATTCCACGAACTTTGAGTTAGAAAAACTCTTGAAAAAGATTAGGAGCATATAGGATGCTCACAAGAGGTTGGAAGGATGATTTGAACAAGTAACAAAGAACCAAGACTCTTCCATTCACAACTTAGAGGTTCAAATGAGCTAATTGGCAAATGCATTATCAACACGAAGTACGGGAAGTCTTCTGACCAACACCGAGACAAATCCAATCGAAATGACAATGGTAGTCACCTAGACCACTAAAGAGAAACTCAACTAAGTTAAAAAGGAAAGGGAAGAAGAAAAGACAAGGGCTAACAAACATTCCCTACAGAGTAAATATAACCTGACGAAAATTAAGGAATATCGGCCTACAATTTCATACCCCACCCTAATGTAGAGGAAGTCAAAGGAAGCAATACTGAACCAAGTTCTTGATATAATAGAGCAACTAAAAACTTGACTCACTCTTTTGGAAACCATAAAAGTGAAATTAGTAAACTTAAGCGACCTGAAAAAGTTGTGGAGTGAAGTAGTAAGTAAGGAGAACTTTAACAAAGTGGCAGCACTACCACGGAAGCAAGAAGATCCAGGAGATTTTTACATTCCATGCATTATTTGTAGTGTCAAAGTGGATAAAGCTTTTGCGAAATTAGGAACTTGTTTAAGTATGATGCCTTACACTTTATACAAAAGGGTAGAGTTAGGTGAATAACAACAATCAGGATGTGTGTGCAGATGAGTGATAGATCAATCTAATGTCCTAGAGGTGTAGTTAAGGATGTTCTTGTTAAAGTTGACAAGTTTGTTGCATCGGAAAAAGAAAGCATGTCATATTTGGAGAACCGGTAGATTTCAAAACTTTTTAGAAATCTAAATTGCAGCGAAAGCAATATATCCAAATCATCAAGCTAATATATACATGATATGGTATAAAGATAATAATAAACATAAACAAGATAGTGATATTACCGACTCCTTCGCTACAGCTTTAATTCCTCGTTATGCTATCCTCTCCTTCTTCTTGTATCCAAAACCTTTGTTTTTGAATCCTTTCCTTTGTCAACCTATCCTCTCCTTATTATTGTATCATCAACCAATTTGATTTACCTCTTGTTCTTCTAGGACAACTTGGTTAACAAAATCCTTTTGTGGGAAAGAAGAAAAGTTTGGAGGAGATTTTTCTTAGAAGAAAGAAGGAAACAATGAGACACTTCTCATTCTAGGTCTTATCCATGCATAGGTGAGAGAAGAGAAATGGTCAAAGCAATGCAAGAACCCTTTTTTACACTCCTAATTTCGGTTATGCATGAAAAGAGAGAAGAGGGAGAGCATCCAATGCATCACACCTTTCTTTAACAAAACATTAAGAAGCCATTAAATGAGACTCTTCTCATTTGTTTTAAGATGGCTATATGAAAAGACCAATCATCTAAAATTAACATGCCAATTTCGGTTTTTGGAAGATGGAAGAAGGAAAAAGGTCCATCCAATGTACTTCTTTCTTCTTTAATCCAATGAATGCTAATAGGTTATATGCTAACAATAAAGTAATGACCCACTTTATTCTTAAATTGTATGTTTTAAGATTAAAGTAATGACCCACTTTATTCTTGAAAACATACTTGATTCCAGATTCATTTAA
>JAOTAX010000004.1:5993218-6016247 GCA_025629825.1 Erythroxylum guanchezii | reverse complement strand
CCACGCCGCCACCGGGTGGACTCGCCTCAATACCGATGGCGCTTGTACGTGCATTTCCCATACTGCTTCTACGGGAGGAGTTCTTTGGGACTACGCCGGGACCTGTCTCGGAGAATTTGTACAAAATGTGAGGTTTACTACCTCGATCTACGCGAAACTTTAGGGTGTATTCACGAACCTAACACTTGTATGGGACTTGGGCTACAAAAGGATATAACTGGAGGTGGATTCTCTTATAGTTATCAATCTACTCTCGTCGCCAGGGCAACAACAGGGCATCTGTAACTCATTGATTAGGGTCATTCAAGAGCTGCTCAGCTAGAAATTGGATAGTACGACAAAGACACATATATAAAAAAGCCAATTGCTGTGTGAATTGGCTAGCCAACTCCGCTCAATCCTTTGAACCTGGGACAAACACCTTTCAACGACCTCCTTCAAGCTGAATTACCATCCTCTTAGAAGATACCGCGGAGATCTTTTTTCGTCGTTTAATTCAGCAACTTTTGCTATACTTTTTTTATAGTTTAAAAAAAAGAATATTTTCTCAGAATATAAAAGTTTCAAAAGATAAAGTTTACTTTTCATTTGTTGACGGGACTCGGGTGTTTGAATTTGGTAAAAAGTAGAATTTAAATATTATATACAATCCTTTTTCTATTATACAGCTATTAATTCCTTTGTGGATTCTATTAAGATGAGATTCTGTGTCAGAAACTAGTACAGAAAATCTCATTCCGGATCTGGGTGAGACAATTGTTGTCGGTCAGCACGATCTCCTTTTCTTCTTCTTTTTTATTTCCTTTTTTTGCTTCATAAGCCCCTGAATTTTAAAAATTTACCAAAAGTAGTCTTCCTCTTTAAACAGGTTACTTATTCTAGTCTTCTCCCGAGTCCCATCTCCTAACTCCCAATTCCCAACATTCTCGTCAACGATGGCGTCTCTAGCTTCGATGGCAGTCCGACCGATTTTTCGGAAAATCGAACTCTTTCCTTGCCATCACCGACCATCCCTAGCTCTAAAACAGCGCAACCCCTTTCCAAAAGAAAGGGTCTTGCATAGAAATGCCATAAAAGCTTCGAGCGCGAGCTCACCAACTGGTTCCTCATCGCTGGGCCTATACTCTGCCCACAAGCTCGAGCTCACCGTACAAAACGTGGACCTGGTTCTGGAGGACGTTCGTCCATATTTAATTGCTGACGGTGGTAACGTCGACGTTGTATCCGTCGATGATGGCGTCATCTCTCTCAAACTACAAGGTGCTTTTCTTGAGTGGGATCTATTGAAATGATTGCCTTAGTAAATTGTGTGAAGTTGAATTTAGTAAGATGTTGAGTTTGAAGAACAGGAGCATGTGGGAATTGTCCAAGTTCAACGACCACCATGAAAATGGGGATCGAAAGAGTGCTCAAAGAGAAGTTTGGGGACGCCGTTAAAGATATTCTCCAAGTCTATGATGAGGAAGTGAAGCAGACTTCTGTGGAGGTAAATCCTCGAACATGGAAAGCTGATTATGACAAAAACTTTAAGCTTTGGACTTGCAATTTTGTTTTGTCATGTTAACAATTGTTGTGGACGACCTAACTTCAGGCTGTGAATGGTCATCTTGATATATTGAGACCGGCTATAAAGAACTTTGGTGGAAGCGTGGAGGTGGTGTCCGTTGAGGGTGGAGAATGCCGTGTAAAGTATACGGGACCTGAGTCGATTGGATCAGGAATCAAAGCAGCAATCAAAGAGAAGTTTGCAGATATAAACAATGTTATTTTTGTGGGCTAGTTCAAGCCATATCGCAGAACTTTCGAATCATTCGCTACTCATCATTAGACAAGCATAAAAAGCATGTATCATATATTATAGCTTAGAAACCAGGATTGGTGTTTGCTGTTGTTACTATGTCCTAGTAGAAACTAAGAGAATTGCATCGAGGTATTGAAAGAAAATAAGAGCATTCTTGCACATGTTGATCTTCCATTCAAGGCATACAGCTTCTTTCGTCCCAAATGGACACAAACTCTGGTTCTTTTGCACCATAAGTAAATGAAAGATCAAGACTAACATGATTAATTTGTTGTGGGATGAGTAAACCCCTCCTGTTGCCAAATCAGCATATATATGAAACTTAAAACACCTCTAAGGTTTTCCTAAGAAATAGTAGGAAGTTATGTCCACCTGATCCTGGATCTTACTGGCAGGGTGACTTCTTTAGGTAGATTTGTCTGCAGCAGTTAGTATTGATCTCAACCACCTCGATAAACTGATAAGGAATGGCGTGTAAGCAAAGTAGCAAGTGACTGTCCAAGTCACAAGTCCCTGCATGCCACCACAAAGGGTCTTATTTTCTGAAAACAGCCAATAGTGAGGTGTTTCCAATTGGTATCGACAGTATCGTAATCGATTACCTGACCAAGGATCTCAATGTTCGCGTGTGGGTAATGCCATAGGTGAAACCACCTGGATACGGGCAGAAAAGTTAGTCCATTTGATGTCTTTTCATGTTTAACTTTTTTTTTAGAGTTGGCAATATTTACTTCATTATGGGGATTTCAGCCAAAGGACAAGCTATGCCAATAATAGACGCTAGAGCAAACCCGCGCCATGTTCTGTCTAGTGTAAACCAAATGAATTCTGCTCCAGCAAACAATATGTAGGCTTCAATGTTGGCTGCTATTCCAGCTCTATACAATTCTGCGCTCAATTCCAGTAGTAGCACTAATGCTCTGTCTTTGAACAACAAAGCTAAGAGTTATAAGATGCATGGCATGAAGCATAATTCTAATTTCCGTTGCTGTTCATCCTCAAGTTTCTCATATCTAATTGATATTCTTTGTTTTGCTTGGTGAGAACATACTAGAGTTCAATTGTTAAAGAAACCAAGACTAGATACTTACATCAGTGAAGCAGCTACTTTCTGTGGAGTTCCCTCATGCACTTTTGAAGATACTCGTGCATCCAAGAAGAGTTGAAGCAACCCGACAGTGCAATAAAACAATCCAAGTATTGGAGGTACCTACCCAAAATCCAGGCAGCAGACATAACATAAAATCTAAAGTTGAAAAATATAGTAATACAAGAACCAAATGCAATTCCGTTTTACCCAGACGTTAGTCTGAAGAGGACCAATGTTGATGAACCCATTCTGGTATACTTGAAGGTTGACCCGTGAATGAATGCCGTCGAGTAGGGGACCCAAAACAAACCCTACACCAAAAAGCGAGAGAGAAATTGAGGGCCAACTAGTTCTAAAGCTTGCTGGGCTCTTATTTCTCAAACTGCAAAACGGTTTGGATACGAAGCGTTTTGGGGGGTGATTGGAATGGTAAGCTCGAAGCAGGCATGGAGAAGGAGAAGCCAGGCATACAAGAAAGTTTTGCATAGTTCGAGGAGCACGATCACATACAAGAAAACACATGGTCGGGGTATTTAAACATTTTTCAGCCACAAAAGTGTTAGAAAATTGGAGGCCATGGTCGGTCGTCGACGCGTGACTTAATCACAGGATAATGGTAGTATTACCATTTACCACTACCCCTACAACACTAGTTTGCAAATTTTAAAGGTCGCGAGGTCCAAGCTCCGCAGCTTTTTTGACTTACGCCGTTGTTTCTCTAACCTCTATGTAGTGGTGTTCTTACACAATCATTTGACCTATGTTATAGAAGAGATAAGTGGGGGATTCTTCACATCAGGCAGCTATAATGATGATCCAATGTCAACTAACAGTTGTTAAAGATCAGTGTTACATGTCAGGAGCTCAAAGACAGAAAATAGTCAAAATGAAAATTGTACCGCCTAAATCAACTCCTAGCACACAAGTTCCCTCATTTAAGCGAAAGCCACAAGCGCAACCCAATAGTGAGAACAGCTTACTTGGCCTAAACAACCATACTTCTGATTGCTAAATCTTGACCGTCATGCATCGTTACTGGAAAGGCACAAAATTTTCAGGAGACATTATATTTTTGTTATCATACAGTGCATCGACAAAGAGCAAATTGAGCTTTCATCAAGCAAGACGTTAAATAACTATTCATATAAGCAACGTTCTAGGTTTGTACAAAGTCAGTCAGGCTCTCTTCATAGATAGGTGGATTCCAGAACCCATTGTGACATTCATCTACATTGGACATACTTCTCCATCTGAAAGAATTATAATACCTTCCCCTAATTATCTGCTAATGACAGCTCTACTAATTACTCCTAAAATTGTAGCGTAAATACTAGGAACTACATCTCTGCCTTCTGTATCTTTTCAAAAAGTTAACAATTCTGCCTCTGGGCACATAACGGCTCCCATCATTGGAAGCATTGATCCTGAAAAAATCGAGAAGAGACAAACACCACAAACAATTCAGATAACTACACTTGAGGCTTCTTGATTCATTTGATTTTTTGCTTCCTCACCCCTAAAATCATAGATCTGAAGCCTTCATTTTTCTGGGTCTTTTATGAGCTGGTGATGATGGACCCTCCGATACCCTTCCAGGTCCCTTGAATGTCAGAGGTTAAGACAATTAGACTCCAAAAGGTTAAAGAGTCGGATAGAACTGAGGACATAAAAAAGTGATATTTACCTTGCGTTTTTGTTCCCGGCGGACGACCCTTTCCCCTATTTTCTCAATCAATAGAACATTGTTAAGTCCATAAAATTACCACAATTGATAAAAGCAAAGGCAAGGTAAAGAGCAAATGTACACATTATAGATATACATTACCTCCAAAACTCATGGAATCTGGAACAAATATACGATCCTGATCACGATGTGAACCCTGTTACAAGTTATTAGTAGCAAAGTCAAGATATAATGAATGCATCATGAAGGTCCTCAATCAAATTTGCTCAATTATGAAATATGTTGCAGAGACAGATGTACACCGACCTTAGGCGTGGCTGGCATTTCACCATATGAGCCTTCACGGAAAGATGAACCTTCTGCTTCCTTGTATTGCAACTGAAAATCGAACAAAGAATCCACACATCAAAGCAAATGAATGAACTTTTAAGTATTAAACCAAGATCTCTTTTACTTTTGTGTTGTTTGAATGAACATTATCGTTAATTCCTACCTACACCTGTATTCATTTCAATATTCCCCTTAGATACGTACACCTTAGCCTTTATGATGGAAGAAAGGTGACCAACATCATGCCTTCAGTGGCCAGTAAAAAATTCGACGAGAATAATTGCAATACATTTAAACGGTAGCAATCCCAGAAGGCAAAATGTATCCTTAAGTAACCATCACTAGCATATAAGCTATGATGGCAACGAAAATTAGAAATGAACAAAGGCATTAGATGAGCCAGTTGGTTCAAAACTAATGCCAGATAAAGAAAAAGACCAATGCCTCAAATACAAGACTGTCAACTATGGGAAACCATGTTAAGAAGTGCAGCTCCTTGTTAGTGGCATATTTACCGAGCAAGATATCAATCTTTCATTATTGACAATCATAATTATCAGATACACTACTGTAATCTAACCAAAAACCATTTGTCAAATCGTGTGACTATAATTCAGTCGAAAAAATGGGAAGATAAAGTTACAAGTGAAGACAGCAAAATAAAAAAACCAAAGAGTTTTTCCACAAAGTGGACTCAGGTATGCATTACCTGTTTTTGAAGGTTCAGCAGGGTCAGAATCTCTTTCCTTAACTCAAGGTGCTCAGCACAGACAGCCTTGGTTGGCACCCTTGGTTTTAAATTAACCTGCAGAAAGAGAAGTCGCCACATCATCGTATGTTAATAAAATGATAACCTCAAGTATACATGAAACAAAGAATTCAACTGCGTTCACCATTGGGAATGCTCTGAAATATCAAGCCCTTCATCTTCATAAGAAATTTGCAAAAGAAGCTAAGCATATGGAAAATATGGAGAATTTGCACTGATAAGAACATCAAGAATATCCAGAATCCTTTCTCATACAGAGAAAATAAAAATTAAAGAAAAGAAAACCCACATCTCTTTCTAAACAACCACCTAACATCCCCATCCAAAAAAAGAAGAAAAAGAACAAGGGAGACACTACAGAACTTCACAAATGGAGCAACATAAACCTAAAAAGACCTTGCATCTTCATAGAACACATAGCCACAGAAAGAAAAGGACATTAAGTATGCTGCTAAAGTAAAACAATGGCAGCAAAAACATAAATCTTCGAAGTACAGAAAGGAACCAAAAGTGTGGTAGACAGACCCCAAGATCTTGTAATGTTTGTTCAACCCGCTTGATTGTCCGTAGTCCTGCAGATGAGCTTGCAGCTTGTACCATTTGTTCAAGTGCATATGTTCTCAGGTATACCCGAAGCTGAAATGCAATTCAATCAGATTCACTGTGCTTGTACCCAAAATCAGTGTAGCAACAAATTGCAGACCGAAAGTCCTAGCAGTTACTAATAGTGTAGCAGGTAACAGAAAGGAAAAAGACAAATTGAGCATTTCTTCAATGGACAGAAAGATACTCATTTGTCTCAGTCAACCCTTGTCCGTGGGCATGCGCATGCACATGTGTGTGTGTGCGTGTGTCAGAGAGAGAGAGAGAGAGAACAAAATGATTAACATACCATACGAAGAGAAGTTATAATAGAGCTATTATCCGCAACTACAAATGATGAAGGCGCTGCAGCAGAGGGAACTTGGGCATTGGACAAAGGTGAAGCATCTTCAGGATTAACAGCCATATCACCACTTTCTGGACCGACATTAGATGCCATAGGCAATGAGGGTTCTTCGGCACCCTGAAAGAAGAGCAAAATCAATTTAATGGAAATGCCACTAACCTGCACAAAACACAAAAAAGCTGTTCTAGCATCCAGAATCATGAAGCCAGCTTAAGGCATATCTTCCCTTCGTCTCACTTCTTCCAGAGCTATTGGTATATAGTCAGCATCCCATAGTTCATAAAATAGACAGAACAGCACATTTAAACTAACACTTTACCCGTGCAGCCATGCGTGACTCAGCTATTCTCTTTGCTTCAGCAAGAACCTTAGACAAGAAATAGAAGATGAAGAAATAAGCAACATCTGATAATAAGCAAGTATCAAAGGAAAAGCTTCCCAGAAACATTAACCACCAATAACTGTCAATATAAGGTGCAAACCTCAGCATCTTTTCGTTCCTGCTGCTTTGTCTGGGACAGGACCAAAGATAATGCACGTTTACGCTCTTTTTCTTGTGTAATATTGTATGGTTCCTTCAGAAAGAATGGAATATCAAAATACAAACTAAAGAAAACATACTAAGCCAAATACATAAGTTTCATTTGAAAGAAAAATGATTTACAGTTATAAGGAAATATTAGCATTGTTTCCCAATGTTCCCAACATAAAAGAGCAACAATCATGTAAACTTCATATTCAAAGTTAGGTCACCTTCACAAGAGGATGTCCTGAAACATCTGCAGGAGATGGAGCTCTTGAAATCAATATAGCTCGACATACTGAACAAAACAATGCAATAATCAAGATTAACATTAATATCAGCTTTAAAACAAATTAACAGTTTTATTTTCAAGTCATAAAGCAATAACTAGAGATGTTTCTTGATAGTAAGCAGTAAAACACAGCTAAATACCACTGTAATATCGATCTTTCAGTTCCTCCACTGTTTTAGATGAGGGAAACCTATCAGCTACCACGACGAAACGAAGATCAAAGCGTTCACACAAGTCAAATAATTGATCTGTCTCTTCCTTGGTCCACATCTAATGAGGATAAAATTAAATAATGGAAATTAGTCCAATAAGTCTCCTGAACAGGACTTTAACTCTCAATTTATGATCGAATTAAAACTTTTAACATGCAAAAATCAACAAAAGAGGCCACAGGAATGATTTGGCACCTACGGGATCATTTAAGTACTTCTCATACTCTTCCTCTGTATATCTGATAATATCGACAGACTGTGTAATGCCAGATAAACAAGAAGATTAAACTCCCATAGTTAAAAGAAGAAAAGACAAAGATTAACTGCAGGCAGATATAATTACTTGAGCAATCCATAATAAAACTTGTGCGCACCTTGTTATACTTGGCGAACGAATAATCACCAGTTGGCGGAAGACCATTGACAACTCTGACCTGGAAATCATACGACAATCCAAGAGCTCTTTCAAATGCCTACCATAATAAGTGAAGCCAATCCATGAAGAGATGACACTCAGGTAGCAGAAAACTTACCCAATGGTAAAGCTGCAAATTATCCTTTCTTGCCGAACTGGTAAAAGGAAGCCACTGCCAGGTGATCTGAATTCGTGGTTCCGAATTTGTTAAAAAGAAAACAGATCCTATTTCATAAATCGAACTGCTACCGAAATCAATAACCAAAACATGCCAAGGTTTCACATTTTATCAATTTATATAAGACCAAGTCGAGAAGAAACACAGATGGGAAACAAATTAGAGAATTGCACTAAAATGACAGCTCTCTTCAGCAATGCATTCTTTCAGTTCCCTCCCTAATCAAACCCATTTGACACAATCAAACCCTAACCTAAACAACCAATTCTCAAATGGCGAACAAATGATAGAACCGATATCAAAACCCTAGCAAAACAGGAAAATAAAATAAAATTAAAAGACCTTCTCATCAGATGGGGGGCGTCGTTTCAATTGAGACGAATCAATCGATGGCATAAGAGGTGCCAACCCTCCTGTAAGAGCATAAACCTACAATTTCACAAACAAACCGTTTCTGGTCACTTAATTGAAAGATGACAGTTAAAGAGAACAAAATAGGAGCAAAATTAGTGCTCGTTAACATGCCTCCCGCGAAATGCCATCCGGTTTTCTCTGGGAATCTTTTTTGGGCTGAGATTTCTTTTCTTGCGCTATTGGTAATTGGGTTTTGGGCAAACCCAGGATGTCCTTGGCGTCCATTTTTCGTATCTCAAAATAAAATTAGGGTTTTGGTCTGACGGAGGTTATATAGTCAGTAGCTCGAATTTAGACCACATGAAGTGATCAGTTAGCGTTACTGCACGTCTGGTTTCGATTCTGAATACCTCTGAATTGAGCAGTTAGGGTTTTGTTAAATTGAAAATTGGGACAAATCGAAATCAGGGTTTCCACGTTCGAGCGCGAAAGAAAGGAGCTGAAGGGGTTTGTTTAGATTACAGGCGGGTGACTAAAATTCTCAACTACAAACCGGTGACCGGTTCTCCCTGTAACCACTTATGATCTGTAGGCCAGAGCACTGACCGGATACCGATTATACGTCAGTGTCGCCCACCATTGGGTTTCTGGATGGAGCATGTTAGTTTTGGGCTTCTCAAATACCTGATCCAATTTTTCACGCAATATCAATAAACCTACATTACACAATTACAATTTGCAGCTCCTGGAGGCTTTTCAATGCAGGCAGCCGAAGCACATTTGTTGCCAATAAAAATAAAGAACAAAAGAGAAGAGTCCAGAAAGAGAAGAGAAGGCACAGAAATTACAAATGGAGAGAGAGAGAGAACAGTAGAATATCAGAGATAATATTTAGAAGGAAAGACAACTGAATTCTGTTTTTTGCATGCCCATGTAGTTGTTCTTTGGACATTAATCAAATAATAGAGAAAAGACAAATCAATAAAGAGGAAGCAACTAAACCCAAAGCCAACAGGCTTTACCCCATACACCCGACCTAGACCTCCTTCGAATTAATAAAAGAAAAAGAAACATTAGAAAGAATAAAAGAAGAAATATTACTTGGCAACAAGTGCCAAGTAAAGTGATCTACATATAACAAAGCTATTCTTGCCAAAGAATGAGTGGCTCTATTAACATTTCGAGAAGTCCACAGGAAGGACAGATGTTGGAAGTGAGTCTTCAGCTCCTGACAATCAGCAAACACTAAACCAACTTCAGAAAAATTAGAAGAACCAGAATTAATCCCATCGATTACCTTTAAACAATCTGATTCTAAAATAGCATTATCCAAATTAAGGTTTTTGATCCAGGCTAAAGCTTCTCTAATAGAAATGGCTTCTGCTAGAGTGGCATTGGAGCAAAAGGGAATATTCCTCGAAAAACCCAAGATAAAGTTACCATGGTGGTCCTAAAGAATTGCCCCAAAACCTGACTTGTTCCCTCTTTTAACAAACGAAGCGTCAACATTGCATTTGACCCAACCGTTCGAAGGTTTCTTCCAACATAGACTACAACTTAGCCTGTTAGAAACAACCTGCACTTGAGCAGACGTAGTTTTCGCTTCTTTCTAATCTCTAAGATAGTCATCCGCAAATGAAACAATAGTATTCAGGGAGTATCTTATTGTTTCTAGCAAAAGAGATTCCGATAAAACCAAAGACTCCAGCAGATAGTGAGGGCTCTATCTCTAAGATCCAAATTATTGCCACACAACCAAGAGATAATACAATCCTTAATAACAACACCAAATAAAACAATACTTGAAGACATCCATGTATTTCTAGTTTGAGGGCAAGTAAGCAAAACATGATCCATTGTCTCCATTACACCGCAACGTGAACAAGAAGGATCCAAAGTAACACCATACGTCAGGATGCACTACTTGCAAGGAACAAAGTCATGCAAGATTCTCCAGGTAAACTCTTTAATCTTTAGCGGGAGATGAGCACCCCAAATAGCATTCCACAGGCCCTCCACAACATGAGCTTGAATATTCGAAAAATAAGAAATAGCAACTCTATATCCAGACTTCACACTATAAATCCCATTCCTGAAGTGATGCCAACAAAGAGTATCTTTCGGCATAAAAGGAGAAATGGGAATTTGGAACACCTGCGAAGCCTCTTGAGGAGCTAAAATGCCATTAACCAGAGAATGATCCCAAGTCGAATTCCTAGCATCAATCAACTCATTAACTTTCATCTCAGTCATACCATGCAAAGGATCCGAAAGCACAAAAAAATTAGAATCATTGATCAACCAAGGATCTTTGAACACCGAGATAAAAGCACCATCACCCACACGCCATCTAACACCCTTATCCAAAAGATTTTTAGCTGAACAGATACTTTTCCAAATAAGGCTAGGATTTCTTCCTTCCTTTGCATTTAGAAAATCACAGTTCGAAATATACCTGGCTTTAAAAATCTTGTTCGGTAAAGAATCTAGGTATGTTAAAAATTGCCAACCCTGTTTGTATAACCTTGCAAGATTAAAACACTTCAAATCACGAAAGCCCATATCACCTAATTTCTTAGGAACATAAACTCTCTCCCATTTAGCTCAATGAATTTTTGCACGGTCACTCGTAGATAAACCCCACCAAAATGAATTCATCATTTTTTGTAAATCATCACAAATGCCTATAGGAATCCGGAAAACGCTCATACAAAAAATAAGAAGAGCTTGAGTAATTGTCTTCAAAACAATTTCCTTACCTGGTCTTGAGAGCAACTTGTTCTTCCAACTAGAAATTTTTTTACTTAAGCGATCTTTTAGGAAAGCAAAAACCTGCTTTTTTATTTCTCCCAACCAGCGAAGGTAACCCATGATAACGACCATGCGTAATTGGATTAGAAACCCCCAAACTAGTAGTGATAACCTGTCTAACATCTTGCTTCGTATTAGAGCTAAACATAATGCCCAACTTCTACAGATTGATTGCTCGACCCGAAGCTTTTTCAAAGATAGAAAGGATATTCTTAAGGTGACCACATTCATTGGGAGAAGCTTTAAAGAAGAAAAAGTTGTCATCTACAAAGAAAAGATGAGAAATAGTAGGGGCACCATGGCAGATACTAACACCATGAATATCACCTCTCAACTCTGCTTTTCGCAAAAGAGCAGAGAGACCTTCAGCACACAGAATGAAAAGATATGGGGAGAGAGGATCCCCCTGTCTAAGACCCCTTCTCAGATTAATAGGGCCCACACTATTGCTATTGAAGGCCACAAAATATTGAACAGTAGTCACACAAAGTTTAATCCATCTAACCCACTTAGCATCAAAACCCAATCGAAGCATAATAAATTCCAAATAACTCCAATCAACCCTGTCATAGGCCTTGCTAATATCGATTTTAAAAGCAACATCCCCATTTGAACCACGTCCTCTATTTTTCATATAATGAAACAGCTCAAAAGCAACCATAATGTTATCAGATATTAAACGACCTGGAACAAAAGCCGATTGCATAGGAGAGATAATTCTAGGCAAAATAGTCTTGAGTCTCTTAACTAAGACCTTCGCAATAATTTTGTAAATCACATTGCACAAAGGAATAGGCCTCAAATCCTTCATACCACTCGCATTATCTTTTTTCAGAATAAGAACAATAGTAGTATTGTTTAAAGAAACAAGAAACTCACAATTATTGAGCCAAGAACAGCTTTGAGCAAAAATGTCTCCTCCAACAATATCTCAACACTTTTAAAAAAATGTAGGATTCATGCCATCAGGACTAGGAGCTTTATCCGGATGCAAATCAAAAATTGTTTTATTAAATTCTTCCATGGTGAAAGGAGCAAGAAGATGAGCATTATCTCGATCATTAACAACAGAATTAACGCAAGAAAATTCTTCAAAAGTATGATTTCCGGTAGGAGCTGCAAACAATTTTGAAAAATAATCCAAAACAATAGCATTCATAGTATCACAACTCGAAAAAGAATTACCAGAGTCATCCTCCAAGACAGAAATTTGATTAATCCTCCTGTGCTTCAAAGCTTGAGCATGAAAAAATTTAGAATTAGCTTCACCATAATTAAGCCAAAAGATTTTTGAACTTTGCTTCCAATAAATTGCTTCTTAGGCCAACAAATTAGATAGCTCAGATTTAAAATTCAACAAATATGGTTCAACAGCATTAGTTTGGCGCAACAAAACCATCTACTTCTTGATTTCATTAATCCTGATTTTGACATTGCTACCTAACGTTTTATTCCAAGAAACAATAGAGGTGTTGCACGCTGCAATTTTCTCCATAACGCCAGTGTTATTACAGATGGTCCAAGCATAGGAAACAACATCCATAAAATCATTTTCAGCTAATCACTTGTTCTCAAACTTAAACCTACTAACCTTCTTGACAGGAAAACTGGTATTCGCATAAAGTTTAATGGGATTATGATCAGAATAAGAGCTTACTAGACTAAACAGCTTATAGTAAGGGAAATGACAAACCCAATCAGCCAAAACAAATGCTCTGTCCAAACGTTCCATAACCAAGTTATTCGGACCTCACTCACGCTCCCAAGTAAACCCGAAACCAGTCAAGGGAATTTCAACTAAGTTACAGTCCAAAATACACTTCCTAAACCCATCAAAGAGCACGTTAGGATACTCATTACCTCCAACCTTCTCATTAGCAGACATGAGATTGTTAAAATCACCCAAACAAACCTAAGGAAGGTGATAAAGACGAGAGAGAGATTTCAACAACTCCTAGCTAGCTTGTTTTCTATTATTTTCAAGAAAACCATAAACCCTAGTGGGTCTCTATTTAAAATTGTCCGAATTAACAATCTCCACATCAATGTGATTACTGGAATAACCCAAAACAGAGACGTTTTTATTCAAATTCCAAAGGAGGGCAAGACCGCCACTACGACCAATCCGGTCTACACAAAAATAATAATCAAAATTTAAAATAATGCGAATATCCTCCATTCTACTAGTCTCACTAAGAAAAAGAAAACTAGGCTTATTTTGTCTAACAATGTCCTTCAATGCAGTGACTGCAAGAGGGTTGTCTAAGCCTCAGCAGTTCCAAGCAATACAGTTCATGGTGCTCGGTGGGTCTTTTGATAGAGACCGGCTGTTGGAGTTGCAGTAGAAATTTGCTGACTTATCGAAAAGGAGGAAGCTTTACTACCATTCATCCTATCGTCTTTATTGTTATTGTCTGAAGAAACACGAAGGCACATTTTCGTTTCATCAACTTCCATAATTGAGGTTTCCTTAACTATATGGGTTTCAACAGGGTGAGTAATACTGGGTGTTATATCTGACCCAAAAGCAGGAAGGTCCGCATTAGAAGGCCCACTAACTGGAAGAAATTTAAACTGTTATGGATAAAAATCATAACTGTTGACAACTTTCACTTTCGTGCTTCCTTCCTTATCAGCTTTTTGAAATACTTAATTCTTGGAGCTAAATCCGCTAGATCCCTGATTGGATGGATCACATCTCCATTGATTGGGGAGGGTTCTATTTTGATATCGGATCTCTGACCAAATATCCTCCATCCATTCCCGTTTGATCTCCTCTTCCGGCAGCTCCATGAGCTTTTTGCAGCTAGTTTCACTGTGCCTAATAATACCATATAGATAGAAAATAAGGGGAATCCTTTCATAGCTAAAAGAAACTTCAAAATGATTTCCCCCTTCTTTCCTAATCTTTTTGGTTCTCATTAAAGGTTCAGTAATATCCAACCGAACCCGAACATGCATGTAGTTAATCGGAGAATTCCTCCTGTTACCAGTATCATAATCCAAGAACTTACCCATCAGGTTACCAATATTTCGAGCAAGGGTTTCGGAAGCAAAACCTGGTGGAAGGTCATGAACTCTAAGTCTCTAACCCAGAAATCAGCAGCATTAAACTCAATGTCTTCAAGATTCTCACCTTCTCGTAATTGATTAATTAACAAAAGACAATTATTAAAGCTCCAAGGTCCACCAGCAATCATCTTACGCATATCGACTTCATGAAAGAACTGACAAAGATATAGACCATTGCCTCCAAATGGTTTTATACATGCACCCTTAATAGGCCTCCAAAGATTAAGCAATGTCCTTTCCATGGCTTCATAGTTAACCACTCTTTCACCTACAAAACGACCTACCAGACTAAGCCTATAATCGATATCCAATCCTTCAACATCAGAAGATTTAACCACCAACTCCTCACTTTCCTTCTCATTGATTGACAACCGATGAAACTCCGGCTCCATAGACACACTAGAAGAGAAAGCAAATGAGAAGCAGAAACAAAACCTTGACTAGCAAGACAAACATTCACTAGGGCATGACTAACCTAGCACTCGAGAGAAAAACGAGGCAGACAAAGTCTCTTTTATGTCCATATAGTTGTTAGCATTTGGTTTAAATACACGTGATAGTAAAGGGCTATAATGTAGAAGATAGTAAAGGGCTATAATGTAGAAGGATTTTTGATAATAACTAACCCAATAACCAAACTGTTGAAGAAAGGAGTCCAGTTTGAGTGGACCGATCAATGTCAGAAGAGTTTTGAACAACTTAAGCAGAAATTGACTTTCAGTCCAATCTTGGTGTTTCCATCGAGTGGTGGAGGTTTTAATGTATATATTGATGCTTCGAGAATAGGATTGAGGTGTGTACTGATGCAGCATGACAAAGTGATGACTTATGCCTCTTGTCCGTTAAGATTGCATAAGTTGAATTATCTCACCCATGATTTGGAGTTAGCGGCGATTGAGAGATTTGGAGACATTATTTGTACAAGGAGACATTATAAATCCTTACAAATTATAAAAGCCTTAAGTATATCTTAACTCAAAGGGAGTTAAACTCAAGGTAGAGAAGATGGATCGAGTTGTGAAGGATTATGATTGTACTACTGATTATCATCCGAGGAAGGCTAATGTAGTGACAGATGCTTTGAGTAGGAAAAGCTCAAGCATAATAGCTAGTTTGAGTGGACACAGTATGACACCATTGGTGGAGTTGAGAGCATTGGATGTGAAATTGGAGATTGATTATTTGAGTGGTTTATTGGTGACGTTATAGGTCCAACGAAAATTGGGAGATAAGATTAGAAAAGCACAAGCTTGGGATTCCTATATAATGCAAATGAGAGAGAGAGTGCAACAAAAAAGGGAGACTAACTTTTCAGTAAAAGCAAATGGAGCGTTGGTGATTGGGAGGTGAGTTTGTGTACCAGATGTAGATGGATTATGAGAGGAGATTTTGAAGGAAACTCATAGTGTGCCATATGGAATGCATAATGGTACTACAAAAATGTATTGAAACTTGAGACCTTTTTACTGGTGGCCAACAATGAAGAAAGATGTAGCAGAGTTTGCGTCGAGGTGTTTGACGTGTCAACAGGTTAAGGTAGAGCATCAGGCCTCAGCAGGGAAATTAAGACCATTAGTCATTCTATCGTAGAAGTGGGAGAAAATTTCAATGGATTTTATGGTAGCGTTACTGAGGACCAGACGTAGACATGATTTAGTTTGGTGATTGTGGATAGGTTGACTAAATCAGCTCATTTGTTATGTATAGCAGACAGATTCTTTGGATAAGCTTGCCAAGTTATATGTTGATGAGATTGTGAGGTTATAGGGGATTCGAGTGTCAATTGTATCATATAGAGATCCATGATTTATTTCTCGATTATGGAGGAGTTTATAGACAACTTTAGGAACTAGGTTGAATTTGAGTATCGCATTTCACTCTCAGTCGGATGGACAGTCGAAGTGTACGATTCAAACATTGGAGGATATGATGAGAGCTTATGTGCTGAACTTTGAGATTGATTGGGATAGATATCTACCTTTGATGGAGTTCGCGTATAACAATAGTTATCATTCTAGCATCGGCATGGCACCATTTGACGCATTATATGGTAGGCAGTGTAAAGATCCAATATGTTGGGATATAAAGGGTGCTAGATTGTTAGAGGGACCGGAGTTGGTTCAGGAGACAATGGAGAAAATAAGTGTCGCAAAGCAATGTTTGGAGGCAACTCAAAATCGACAAAAGAAATATGCCGATCAACATTGTCAGGAGATGGAGTACAATGTTGGAGATATGGTATTTCTTCGAATATCACCTTGAAGGGGAATTGTGAGGTTTGATAAGAGAGGGAAGTTGAATCCAAGATATATTGGGCCATATGAAATTGTACAACATGTGGAGCCCTTAGCTTACATATTAGCAATACCATCAGAGTTATCACAAATTCTTGATGTGTTCCATGTGTCAATGTTGAGACGATACTGATCGGATCCTAGTTATGTTATATCGAGGCCTAAGATCGAAATTACAAATGACATGACTTATAAGGAAGAACCAGTTGAGATACTAGATAGACGAATTAAGAAATTAAGGAGATGGGAGATTCTGATGGTGCGAGTTTTGTGGAGTCATCATCGTTCTTCAAAAGAGGCGGCTTAGGAGGTAGAGGATGAAGTTCAACGTTAGTATCCTCATTTATTTGGATCCTCAGGTATGTAATTTAATTTTAATGACGAAATTCTTTTAAGAAGGGGAGAACTGTAAAGTCCACAAGTAAATTAAAACAACCCAGCAACCTAACCCAACCCACAAACCACTAAACATGTATAAGAAAACCAACATATGGAAAATAGAAGATAACCAACGAAAATCACCTTCTTCTTCATTTTCTCTCAAATTTCCAACTAGCAAGGTGTGTGGTGACTAGGTATCTATCTGTGGAGCAAATATTGGGGCATCCTAAGTTCCGAGAATGTCCTATGCCGATGGCTAGGTACTGGAGTCGTACCGATATATCCTGAATCTTGGGGATATTATGTGTCAATGGCTAAGTACTAAAGTAGTATCGAGGTATCAAGAGAGATTGAGAAATTGAAGTGCCCTATGCCGATATTTATATATTTAATTATGTGTCTAATTGGTGAGTGATTATAAGGAGATGAGATACGATGAGCCAACAAATCATTGGATGTAAGCCTACTAAGTTAAGCTGGACCCAAGCAATTCAGTTAATTATCAGATAAAACATAAATAGCAGTTATGTATTAATTTTTATGTTAATCATCATTTGGTAAAATTTTTGAGATGGGAGTTAATTGTTCGGATTAAAATGAGAATTGATGTGTTTCTTTGTATTATATGAATGTTTTAATCACTTGACTCATTCTTTTAATTTTTTTGAGTTATTTAATTTTAAGAGTATAGGCGGTTATCTTTATTGAGTAAACAACTCACTCTTGCTTTTTTTTGCCATTATTTTTTTAGGAGATCGAGTAATTACCGATAACTCAATGTACAGGATTGACCAAGTAGAATTTAGGTGGGGCCAATAAATTAATTGAGTTAAGTTGTTCGATTGTATATATTTTAAAATATAACAATTTGGGTAGTTGTCTTGTATATAATATTTTTGTATTTGACAAATAATCCTCTCTTTTTAATCTAACGGAGAATTAGATAATTAATGTTACGTTTTGGAAATTATTTGGTTAATTATTGTATAAGAATTCCAGAGCGTCTCATCGTCAATCATCTTAGCTGTACCTGCTCTCTTTTTCCAGTTTGCTTGTATGCCAGAAAAGTTAATAACAACATATGAATTTACGTTGGCAAGAAGAGTGCCACTGCAAACAAGGTAGATGACATTTACTTGGTTCACTCCGTTGAAGTGTTCTTTTTTATTTTTTTGAAAAGGTAAAGAATTGTATTAAAATAAGAGGTCTTTACAAGGCCTAGGAAATGAAACCATACATCCCAATGACTGCGTTTAATCAAGAGTGTAACACATGCCACAACGACGGCGTTTCAAAAACTAAGCTTCTTTAGATAAAAGATAACCCACCAAACAAAACGGAATGTTTGACAAAAATAGAATAAGCGCAAATCGCGTTGTCGTTTCCCCAACCCTACCAAACTTGATGAAGTAAAGAAGATGTCATTTATTGCATAAGCTTTTTTTTTTCTTTTTTGTTGTTGCAACGTGTTTTAGGTGGGTCTTAATTATGAAAAGACACTTTTAAGTTATCCACATTCAGACTAATCTCCGCTCGAATTGGGTAGGTCCTTTGTAGGAGACAAAATTCTGACCCTAAATTTTAAACGGCTACATACATAAAGGGGGTTCAAACCTGCGACCTTACTTAAATCAGAAAAGCCCCTTACCAACTCACCTACGCCCTAAAATTTATTGCATAAGCTTTTCGATGTAACGTCAACAAGCGGAGAATCAGAGTCGCAGGATCCAATTATTGGTCTCTTCACGTATCTTGTCCAATTTTGCAGCCCATTGTTAGCTTTTCAAATCGACCTACTGTCGTTATCAATTGAAGACAGTGAATTTCTCTCCTTATCATCAGAGTCAATTTTTTTTTGAAAATTAGGTTATTAATAATTAATTTTATTTTAACAAACAAAATAATTACGTTAACCCTAATATGGCAGTAAATTCAAAAAAAAATTTATAATTAAAATCCTAACTTATAGTTTAAAAAACTAATTAACCTGTAAGAAATAATATTTACGAAAAATAATGTTTCTATTTAATGGATATTGACAATACTGTATTTGATTTTACTAAATCAAACTTAAATAGGATATTTCTCTTCTTTGACTATGTATTAAAGTTTTTTGAACTAAAAATTGAATTTTTAATTTCATAATTAAATTTGTAAATTAATGCAAGATATTGATCCTACTTCTATCTTCTAATTATGGGCTTTTTTTAATAGGGTTAATTATCAAAAAAAACTAAACTTTACTCGATTTTTCAATTATAACTTAAACTTAAGAAAATGATAATTAAATGTTCAAATTTTTAATTTTTTAAATTTTATCCTGATGTCAGTATCTCCGTTCATTAAGGTTTTTTAATTACAAAACGTCATAGTTTAGTTAAACAATTTAATTAGTTAGTTTAATTTAGTCTGACTTGTATAAGTATTAAGAGTATCTGTCTTATGCGACAAGCTATGTCAGAAACATTAACAAAGATACTAACGTCACACTGTATTTGAAAAAATTAAACATTCGAGCATTTAATTCCTACTTTTTAAAATTCGGATTATAATTACAAATTTGAATAAAGTTTGATTTTTTTTATAATTAACCCTTTTTTAATAATATATTATCCAGCGATGAATTGGGAAGTTTTTTTCGTTGCAAGGAATCTATTATGTATAAGAAATAAAAGTTAAATTTATTATGGTCCATCTAACAATCACATAATTTTGCACTCAACTAGACTGTCTATGTCATGAAGCGGTGATAAAAATTGAAAAGCAAGCTTGGACTGGATTGCAGTATACTGGGCTCTCCCTAATTGTCTCCACGAAGAGTCCGTTCCTTTCGCCTTCCTATCTTGCTCGTGTTTGGGTCGAACTAAAATGCAAGTGGTTCAGTTGTCTGTCAAGGTTAGAAGTAAGGAGCATTTGGAGCCAATAACTTTTTGTTTTTGTTTCTTCGTTTTTTGCCATAACTTTTGGTTTTTATTTTTTATTTAATTTTTATATATTGAGTTGTTAATATAACTATAATTACACTGTATTATTAGTAATAATTTAAAATTAAATAAAAGTTAGATATAAATTTAATTAATTAATTAATTTTATTTTAATATCTTATATAATATTAATTCATAAATATTAATAATGAATTCATAAATATTTTGTAAAATTTTATTTTTAAACTACTTTTTCTATTAATTTATTTTAACTATTAAATTAATTTTATTATTTGGGATTAATTTTAAATTTTATAAATAAATATTTATAAATTTTAAAGATAATTAAAATATATTTATTTATTAATTTTGAAAATTATTGGACAAGTGATATTCTCATTCATGATTTTAATGATAACAAAGCATGTTACTAATAATATTTTTATCTTTAATGATATTATTAAGTTACATTTCAAGTTCAATAAAAAAAATGAAGTGAGCAAAGAGCCCAAATTGAATCAATTGGACCATCAATGATTAAAAAAAAAAAGTCAGCAAAGTGGAACACATATATAACTTAAAAGAGGTTAAAGGGAATTTTAAGTAAAGAACCTAAAACCAAGGAGGAATAAGCATACTAAGATTTAACCAAATCATTGTATTCCCTCTTCTAACTTTATCTTGGTTATTTTAATGAATTAGGAGCTCAATCATTGCATGATCATTTATATATTGAGCATAATGCATAAATTATTTTATACTAAAGAGAAGTTTGTATAAAATTTTAAGAATAACTCTTAATGTTCAAATAAACGAAATTTAAAAATAGTTTGGAGCCAAGTTTTTGTCAAAGAGTGTATTTTGATTTTTAAAAGAACTTGAGAAATTTTGAAACTTTTGTTCCAAGAAGTTTAGTCAACCAATATGTTGATTGGGCTATCAATATTAAGATTTTGGATAAATTAGTTGACTAATATGGCAATATAATCAGCTAATGTCCTTTGGAAATATGTGTTACGAGTTTATAACTACGTCAATCAATCAATATACTAAAATAATCAACCGATATTGTTGTTACTACATGTTATAATGACTAGTTTTTTTAACCGATTATTATAAGTATAAATAGATGATATATTTATAGGAGTAATTTTGCACATATTAGTGAACTACTAAGAGCATTGAGAGGTTAAATAGTGCATGTGTTCTTTAACATAATATACATTAAGTCTTGTTCATTGTTTTGAGTAAGAGAGGGATGTTTTGAGTTGTATGGATAAGCAATTGGTGAAATTCCTTATGATACACATTGTGAAGGTCCCTCTTTAACCTTAAATAAGATTTGTAAATGGTTAATCTATACTCGTGATAAAGCATGACGATTCTAAGGATTCCTTTTCACTTATAGCAAAGAAGATGTATGGAGGATCGTCTCCCGTTAAAGAAAGAAGATTCTCAAATGGACTTGAAATGAGATATAAGTTCATTGTTGTTTAATCAAACTAATGCCAACCAATTTTATCTCTCTTTTCCTATACTATTTGATTATTATTTGGATTGCTTTGTAATTATAGTATGTGAATTTGTGCAATTATTTATTAGAATAGACAATTTATTTAATATTTTTTAAATAATATACAAATTTAAATTTATCAGTACCAACATATTATGTTATCATTAAAGTTATAGGTTAAAATCGCAATTGGTCGATAAGTGTTGCTGCTCACCCGAATCTCTTCTCCTCCTAACTTTATGATGATATCTCACTCTTTGTGTCTCTCTATGGAGCAATCAGAGTATTTGTTGAAAAAAGACTTCTTATTGTTAGATCATATTGCTAGGTTTGTAAAATTTTCCCATCAAGTTGTGAACTATCTTTACTTATATTTAATATTGACGGCTCCATCAATCTTTTTATTATTGTCAACTTCATTTGAATCATTTCATTTTTTAAGAAAACATGAAGTTCTTTTATTATTTATAGCTGATAATGTAATTGAAATTAGGAAATTTTGGTTGTTTGGAGTCAAGTACTTAACCATGGCATACTGCCAGTAAGCTAACTAAGTGTTAATCCTTGGTAATTTATCCACTGCTTCATGATCTACAAGTATGCCATATGTACTGATAACAATAAGTCATATAAAGGAGAGAAGAAGAGCAAGAGAGTCATTGGTTGGGGTATGAAATAGTGAAATCAGAATTAGTCCCAAAATGGTCTATCTTGATTGAGTTTTAGGTCGGGCTCAGATTTAGGAAAATGGCTTAGGTTTAGTCCAACTGGTGGGAGTCGAATCCACCAGAAATAAAATCTACTCCTGAAAAATCAATTAAATTGTAGCTAAAGCGAGTAGAGTCATATCCACAGAGACTGGAGATTAATAAATCCTATTGACAACCAGGGAATCAAGAACGAGGAAATAAAATGGGGTTTTGTGACTGATGAGTGAAAAAACTAAATTTAATAAATGGCAAGCAGATAAATTCAAATTGAAAAGAAATCAGATTAATAACATCTAACAAAGTAATCTCATTCAAGTTCTATGGTTGATCATTGAAACAAAGAATAAACCCGAATCCTACAGTAGATTGGTTATGATTATTGAAAAGCTTCTAATAATCTCATCCTTCCCTAATTTTAGATTAGCCGAACACGCGCCTATAACTATCACCTTATCGACGAACAATCCTGACACGCGCTTAGGATTTAATTCGTTAACAACTTTAAGAACTAGAAAGACGCAACCCTAATCAACAGGATCAACAAACGTGATTGTTTAAATCAGATTATTCATTCCCATAATATAACTCGAAAATTATATTACCTGCTACTATTATCAAGATTAACTAGACAATTACGAATCTAGAAATCCTGATTAGCTAATTACAACCCTGCCAATTGCACAACGAGCTCTTATTGCAACAACCAACAAGATAATAATATGAATAA
>JAOTAX010000004.1:5887907-5921678 GCA_025629825.1 Erythroxylum guanchezii | reverse complement strand
TGGGGGGGTGGGGGGGGGGGAGGTTGGCCTGCTATGGTTCAGAGTCACTAAAAGAAGCCGGTGATCCGATTTAAGGAACGATAAGTGAGTAACAGTGGTGTGGGGGAAGACAGATTGCCAATTAGGCAAACAGAATGCTCGGTATAATCTAGCGAGAATCTGTCTTCTCCTCCAAGTGAAGCGAGGACCAGAGAATTCGAGATCCTAAAGCTGACAGCTATGCACACAGTCACGAAATTGGGAATTAACTACCGGTTGGAGCCTAGACCCTCTGCATTTATCCGTGCTTTCCAATTTGGCATTAAAATCGCCACCCAAAAACCAAAGTAATATGAAATTTTGACCTCAAATCTACTTTTATGAACTTGTTATTTCTTTCTTTCTTTACTCTTGATAAGTCTCATATTATCTTCTTCATATTAATTTGTTCTGTACAACTTCGTGTTTTACTTTCTTTAAATATTGTTCCTACAATTTCCTTTAAAGTCTTGCTTTATTATTATTATTGCTACCTTTTCTCTTTTAAATTTGTTGCTTGCCTCATGCTTACTTATTTGTCTTCATTTATGGTTTGAAATACTTTACATAAACCAGTGTAATTCGCTCATTTGCATGAAATCCCTTTAGATTTTTAATTGATGTTAGAAATGCTAACATAAAAAAAAAAATAGGTTATGTAATGCACACACAATAACATAGATATAAGAAGGAAAAATAACATGATTGTTACTCCTAACTACTTCCTTTCTTCTAAAAATAAGGTTCAACTGGAGATTCAATTTCAACTTTTCCAATTGGTTCATATTTTTCTTTAATGTTTTTGAGATTGACAAACCCGTTGATACCATAAAGTTATTTTAGAAATCTAACCAATAGAATCTTTCCCTTAGAATTAGAGATAGTGAAGTTTCCCATTAGCAATCATTCTCATTCATGAATTTTGTGTGAAACAATTTTAGCTATTGAATTGGAAATATACCATTTCCACTCCCAAGTTATGGACAATATTTTCAAATGCAAAAAAAAAAAAAAGCAACTCTTCACTATGGGGTAGGATTTAAACGAGGTAAATATCAACTAATACAAACAAGTTACTTTCTCATATAGATTAGGATGGTTCACTTATACTATTCCTATTCATTAATGTAGTAGTGCCAACATTCAAAATACAAGTAGTTTCTTAATTTCAATTGGTTAGGTATTTTGATTCCAAACCCTTTTACTTAGGAGAACAACATTACTATAGAACTATTGATAAAATTTCTACTTCTTATCAATAGTTCAAAGGTCAACTCGTTGGACTTATTGATTGGTCTACTTAACTATTGTTTGACTCATCTTTTTCTTACTGTCCCATATAGATATAAATATAGGATTTGCCTTCCAACTACTTTACTTTAAATGTTGGAGAAATAATTTGGTAACAATTTTTTCTACCTCCATCCTGAAAGTTTAAAAAATTATGTTTTTCTTTAATCGACCTTGGCGAGACTTAACTTTAGCCAAAAAAAAAAGCCATAAACTAGCATATAATCTGAGAATTTGTAATAAGTTTCCCAATATTCCCAGTTTCAATTTAGCTAAGGAGATGATCTTACTAGGCTAGTGTTTGAAGTTTCTCCTTTAGGTTTATATCATAACAAACTTTTATTCTTGTCATAGTTAATGTTTATGGTTTTTTGCCAATGATTTGTTGCAAAGTCTTATGGCTTTGTTGCAAGGTCGATTCTTAGTTCTTGTATTCACTTATTTTCTCAATTGAGGAAATGAAAATAACATGTTCGTCTAATAGTACAACCAATAAGATTGAAAACCATTTACATTATTATTATAATTGTGGATTGATCGTACATATAAGGACTTTTTAGTCCAAGTTCAACCCAGGAAGGCGATTTTATGGATGTGCTCAATTTAGGATAAAATTTAAATATAAATTTACTTTTAAAAAATTGGATTTTATATGAATGGATTGCTAAATTTGTCTTATATGTTATTTGTAAAGAGATTACTTTGCATGGCATGACGAAAAATTCACAAAAAGAAGTGTAGATATTATCAATGAGTTTGGGAGATCAACAACAAATTAAAGAATCAACGAGACTACTTATTATTAAGAAGGTTGTTGATTTATGGTTGGGTCATCTTTATTGTAGTTGTTAGGTGTTAATTAGCAATGTATTTATAAGAAATACATTTATCATACTAATGTATGAATTAGTGTATTAGTATTATCTCATTTAGAAAGGGCTATGAAGTTTTTTTTTCTCCTTCAATTTATATAGTTATATGCTTTGTTAGTTAGGAATATTGCATAATACGAGAAAGTTGTGTGGAATAGTAAAAATTTCAAAAAGGAAAAAGATAGCTAATTCCATCTTCCCTGGAGAAAAAAGGTCCGACTAGGATGCTAATTTCATGAAATTAGATCAATTAACTTAAGTTATAATTTCCAACCAAATGGAAATAGATATTAACTTCATGGATTTCTATAATTGAAAACATGAGCAAAAGGACGTAGATATTAAATAAGCCAGAACAAAATCCTTCTAACCTTTAAGTTATAATTTCCAACGACTTAGGCAATGATGGCCTTTAGGCCAATTCATGTCAATATGTTTTTCTATTACAAGCTCCACCAATACTAGGACAAATGAATATATATTAGCTTTATCTATTACTTAGAATTTCTAATCACATGATCAATAGATCAACAACAATTTAAAGCATATACATAAACTATAATTCATCATTTGAGTAAGCTTTAAATACAAAAATAGCTAGCCATAATAAACACAACATACAAAAAGTTTCTAGCCAAAATAAGCTCCATATACATAAATTGATAGTTTGAATATGCACCATATACAAAAATAAAGTTAGTTGTTCTTTTATTTTTACTCTGTGCTTGTTTTTGTGTCAAGTGGATAGTTTGACTATTATGTATTCTCTTAAAAAATGTTATTACATTGTGACTATATTGCTTGCATATTTCACATAACATCTAAAGTCCTTTCTGAGTAGTTTTATATAGGTTTTGTTCCTCTCTTAACTCCTTACCCCTTTCCTTTTTAGTCTTATAGCCCTTCTCTTGTATTATGGTGGATATATTTTAGAGCTATGAATCTTGCTCAAGTTTGGTCATAAATCATTGCCAGGAATATGAAAAATATAACATGTATAAACAATAACAATTTTTCTTTTCTATACATCAAATCCTCGTAATCTTTTGGTTTGTCACCATTATATCTTATTGCAGCACACATATGTTGACAAAGAATTCCACTTAAATCCCATCTCTTGCATGTGCAAGTCATGTTAACTAAATCAACAACATGTTTAAAATTTATATGCTTAACTTTAAACCATATCCCACAACTAAATTGTGGCGTCCAGTTATTGAAAAGTTGTTTAAACTTCTCCTAGTTTTTAAATCCTACTATAAATGGATCTATTATATTTCTCCATCCCCTCTTTTTTCTTATTAAGTCACTTCATCATTGCTCTTTTATCATCTCAAGTATTATGACAATTGGTTTTTCCCTAGCCTCCTTGATGTAAGCATTGAAGTTTTCATAGTAATTGTTCAACAACATGTCACATTTCAGCTTAACACTAAGAGTTTCCTTGCACCACCTGTTGATTGGTATCATATCCAACCAGTCATAAATAAATTTTCAATACCTTCAAATTACTTTATGTAACCGTTCAAGGTATATGACTTGAATAATCATAAACATTAAAGTTCAGCTGTATTTAAATTAAGCAATCATATACTTTTCGAAGTCATTGAAGGTATATCTCTAGCTACATTCCAAAATATATTATTTATAAACTTTGTTGTCTTAAATTTAGATTGAAGTTGGTATAGATATGTCTATCACAATTTCTATATTCAACACCAGTTATATCAATATTGAAGATATATTCCAAACCTTGTTACAAATAATCGACAAAGAATGTTAATGCACTTAGAGAATGTCTATAACTATAAATGAATGTTTATAACATAAAAAGAAAACCCGATAAAATTAGTTTACCTTTTGTTGATTGGAAATGAAAGCCTAATTACAATCCTTGTAATGTTCGATGTGTTCTTGCAAACATTCAAGAAACCACTTCCATTCGGTTTGATTCTCAATTATAACTACAACCCACTCTATTGTAAACATGTTATTTGCATTTAATCCAATGGTTGATAGCAATTTCCCTCTATAGTTGCCCTTTAAGTGACAACTATCGACACATATCATAAATGTACAACCATCCAAGAAACCCTTTCTACAAGCATCTAAGCATATGTATATGGAATCAAAAGTATCTTTTGGACACTTGATTATAAAAGTAATACAAATTGAACTTTGATATAGCTAATTCATAGCTCTTCAAATTCTCAAATTGTTTTCACTCTTTACCCACCAAATGATCTAATGTAAATTTCTTCTCCCTGCATGCCTTCTTGTATGTAATCTTAACATTGAAGTCCCTTAAAAGTGCACCCTTAAGCTCTGTAATACCCACATTAGATAAAATCTAAAATATGGGAGGTATTTCTTTGCAATCCAAAATGCATTACATTTCTACTCTAGTATTCTCCAACCACACTTATAGTTGGATTAAAATGTTTTAAATTGAAATGCAGTCCCATATTGTGTTAGAGAATCATGTATTCTCCACCCACAACCCTTCTTACATGCAATAGTTAATCTACATTTCTCATTCTTTACATATCCATAATCAAAACCCTTCTTAACATCATATTATACTATAGTTTGTCTAAGCCCATTCATCAAATCAAATAACATACGAACCTTTAAATTAATTAGCCTTATTATAACAATATATACATTAAATTATGGGAACTTAGACCTTCTTCTCCTTTTTTTGTCCAAACTAGCATCCATGCTCTTAAGCTTATCAAAATCTTTATATGATGAACATATATGTATATCTGGTATATTATTTGTTGGGACATCTACAGCACTGTAAACAACCTTATTCATAGCCTCTTCACCAACTACCTCATCAAATATATTGTCAGAATCAACTGAACTAGAATCATCAAAGTCATTAATTTTTCCCTCCTCACCCTCATTTATCGAATCATCAAATTCACTAGCCTCATACTCATTTGTAACTATTCATTTATCCTCCCTAAAAGTAGGTTGATCACTCTCTATGACCTCATCATCAACTTGTTCACCCTCTTCTAAACATCCTTTATTATGTCTCAGCAAAGGATACACAACACTATCTAAAAATATCTCCACAATCTCATAGCCTTGTTTTTCAATTAAATTAATCATGACGATGATGTCAATGTCACTTCTCAAGTTTCTAATGCTATCCTCAAAAGAATTATGAGGAAATTTATAACTAAAAACTTTAACCCCTCCATATCCCAAGTGCATTGTTGTGTGTATGAATTGTAACACCATCAAATGATCTAAATCTTCTCTAAAATTATACACTTCTCCCCTTTTATAATGCATGGTAGGGTAAATTTAAAGGTCCCACCATGCCAAAATCAAAACTCAATTCCAGAGTCTTTCAAATAAGAAAAACAAACAAATATACAAAATAAATTATAAAGTATTTAATTAAAGATCCAACCAATCTTAAACAAATATAATTTCAAACTTAAAACATGTTATTTGATAATTTAATTAAATATCTAACCAATCTTAAGCAAATATAAATTCAGCCTTAAAAAATGTTCTTTAATAATAATAATAATAAGCAGGAAATATTATATAATGGTGGAGAGGTGAATATTACAAATACCTTGCATAACTTTTTCAACTCCAAGTTTTTCAAGTTTTATTTCTATATGGTTTGACTTCACATGCTTACCTATAAGCGTTAATATTAATAATTTACCTTCGCAATCAACATAAGTAAATGATAAAAAGGTTTACATTTCAAGTAAACTACTATCCTCGAGATTATTATTTGCTATGTCAACTCCACCTCTTTCTTTAAGAACTTAACAAAAAAATGGAACAATATAATGCAAAGTTAAGTAACTATTAAGTTCGATAATGTAGAGAAAAATAACTAGTCAATTCATAAACCAAACAAGTAATAAAAAATTCAAATAGGACATTGTCAAAGAGAAAGAGATAGGCATTTCTCTTCATCTTGTTCCAAATAGGAAAAAGGAAATATAGAAATATTGTGCAAATGAAGATTCACTATGTGATAAAGAGAACAATCATTCCTAATCAACATTACTATTTTTCATAAAGATAACATCACATTCCATAAGCAAAATATCTCACAAGTTCAAAATAAGAATGATTATGTCTATAAGAATACATACCATTTTCCTAGTATGTGCATCATTAAATAATGAACTTCTACATTATTCGTATAAGACATTAGATATTGTTATAATCAATACAAAAACATATGCCCAACAAATAGCAACTTAGTCCATACTTGCTACTATTTGTAAAAGATATAGCAATGGTTCCCACAAAAAGCTTAAGACAATAGCTAGTGAACAACATACAAACATTGCAAAGCAAATGGACCAAATTGAAAAAGAGAAAATCATATTATATATTTAGATGATTATAATGCTTGACTATAACAATTACCAAAGTTACATTTCCAAGTTCCATTTTGTAAAAAACATCAATTGTTATGCCTTTATATAAGCTAATGTTGGATTGAAGCAAGTTTAACAAGTACAAAAAACAACAAGCATCGATTCAAAATATTTATCTCCTCAGACATGGGATTTGTAGTTATTAGATGTTTGATTTATTTCTTTTACTTATTCTTTGAGTGTAACAAAATAATACTTGACGTGATTATTGATTAGCTTATCAGTTGGAGATTATAAGGTCCATCTAGGATAGATTGATATCCCCAAGATCAAATGCATATGATCACTGCATCAAGCTACAACTTTAATTTCTCATTACATTGTTTCAGGAAATAAGGTTTTGCCACATAAGAAAAAAAACAAAAGAGATGATACTAGCTGTAATTGATACTTGTTCCAACGTTAGTGGAGGAGAAAAAATCTCAATCCTAAATGAAACTTTCACGATTTAGAATCTAAAATCCACATGAAGTTAATGGAGGAGAAGGTTGAAAAATGCATGGGTCCATCAAGAACTTGAACATAACATAAAACAAGAGGTTATGAAACAAAGAATTAATGCTTTAATCAAAGGACAAGCCAAGCAGATATAATATAAACAACTAATAGTCCCAACTAGATGAAGAAGGCAGCACAGTTGAATAGAACATGATTAAGGCAATGTTATTTTCATATAAGGGTCGAGTTAAGATCAAGTTGGGTCAGTTTAAATTTGAGTCCATGTCACTTTATTTTGATTGGTTTATGTAGATCAATTTTGACATGTCGAAAGTTCTATTACTTTTTTTAATAGAAGTCAACTTTAGAGGGTTTTTCAGGACAAGGTTAAACTATATGGACTTTTTTATAATTTCAAATGATAGGAAGTTTTTCCAAAATTTTCCTAAATACATGAGGTATTTTTGTCTTTCATCCATTCAATAATTCTTTTACCTCATCATTGGTAATCATTACATAATTCTGTTGAGATAAGACAACACCAATTCCAAGTTTAGAAGCATCAATTTAAAGGATGAAGGGCTCGACAGAATTAGGAAAAGCCAAGATCAAAGCTTATGTAAAACCATATTTGAGCTTATCAAAAGTTTCAATAATATAATCTATAAAAATTAAAAGCATATTTTTGAAGGAGCTATTTAATAGGTGTGCCCATAGAAGCATTTATGTGCAACAAATCACTAATAATATCCAGTTAGGTCAAAAAATCATCATAAATCTTTAATTGATTTTGGTAACAGCAAGTCCATAATAGTCATAATTTTCTCAACGCCCACTAAGACACCATTAGTATAAATAAAATGGCCCGAATTTGTAGCGATTGACTACCTAAAAATTAGTGATGGATAAAGAGAACTATCTCTAAATGATGTAGATTTGTTCCTACAAGGGATTATAAATTAATAAATCATCGAGGAAAACCAATACAAACTTATGAGAAATAAGTCAAAATATATGATTCATTACTCCTTGGAAAATATAATAGGCATTTGAAAGCCCAAAAGGCATTATGAGAAATTCATGATGATTATGATGCGTTTAAAATGTTTTCATCTTATGTCATCATTTTCTATTTTGATCTAATGATACTCTACCTATAAGTTCAACTTAGAAAATACCTTTGCATCATGGATTGTCTAATATTTTTTCTATGATAGGAATTAGGAAACAATCTATGATCGTCACAACATTTAAGGCACAATAGTAAACACAAAAGCGTTAAAAAGCCATCTTTTTTCTTCATTAGCATCATAATAAACAAGAAAAGTGTATTATTTAACCAAATAATGGTCTTGTTGAGATTTTCTTGAATTAGATGCTCCATTTTTATTTTTGGTAATGGGGATATAATATATATATATATATATATATATATATATATGTGTGTGTGTGTGTGAGAGAGAGATAGAGAAATTCATGATGATTTTGGTGTGTTTAAAATGTCGTCATCATTTTCTATTTTGATCTAATGATACTCTACCTATAAGTTCAACTTAGAAAATACCTTTGCATCATGGATTGTCTAATTTTTTTTCAATGGTAGGAATTAGGAAACAATCTATAATCGTCACAACATTTAAGACACAATAATAAACACAAAAGCGTTAAGAGCCATCTTTTTTCTTCATTAGCATCACAATAAACAAGAAAAGTGTATTATTTAACCAAATAATGGTCTTGTTGAGATTTTCTTGGATTAGATGCTCCATTTTTATTTTTGTTAATGGGTATATATATATATATATAACAGTTAACCTTAATGGCAGTTATGCCTAATACTAAAAAGATGGCATGGTTATAAGGGCAGGATAGGGGAAGACCCTTGGGTTCCAAAAAAAGCACGAGCAAAGTAATCAAGTAAGATTTGTAACTTGAGAATTATATAGTGAGATGAGGCTGAACTGAATGGTGGCGTGAATTAAAAAGATAAGGGAACCATCTCGATCTAGGAAAGGGAGATGATGACCTCAATTTTATCCTTGTGTTTGAGCTAATTCATAAACACATCAATTTTTAGTACTCAAAGACGACTTTATCCAAATCCTAACCATGGATCCCCAAGATCAAATCTACAAGATAAATCGAGAAATAGGAATCAGCCAAATATAGAAAGAAAAAAACTTAGGAACAAAGGCCTATATATTAAAGAGAATCAACATTACATATAATGACATTTAAGTGAGCAGAAGGATGGCCCAAATGTTGGGCCATACGAGTCTCATTAAAGTTGTGGATTGATTTGCTATATACCGAAATGACAACCATTTGACTAGAGATGGCATTTTGTTAAAGCCCAACCTATTCCAAGTTGATTAAATTTCAAGCCAAGGTCGAGCATTTTTTGAAAAAAAAAATGATTTCAAGCTAGGTTGAAGCTCCGGTTGCCCAATTTGGATCGAAGTCTGAATATGTTAAATATGCCGTATTGAAATGATGTGATTTTATTAGTTAAATTTTTTTATAAAAAAAAAGCTTAGTATTAAACTCGATCAAGTTTAGGCTCAAGCCACAAATTTTGGGCCTCTAGCGTAAACTTAAATTTTATCAACCCAATGTCAAGTCTACATTTGACCTAAAATGGTTCCTTACAAATGAAGGGTTACAGAAATAAACCTCCCCTTAAGTGCATGCAGTGAGATCACTGGGAGCTCTATTGAGGCAGTCGATGGCATGTTCTCGATCACTAGTATAGGAAGAGTTGAAGACTCAAAGGAGGGATCTAAAATAGATGAAGAAATTTTCTAACCATCCTCACCTAATAAACATTAAAATGTGGCAATTTACAATAATTCCTGGTGGGCATATCTCATTATAGTTAAAGTATCGTCGCTTTTTGCAGTAAGTCACCATATCTATTAAAGTTAAATGCTAAATCAAGAGACAGTTGATCTGAAATGAGAGGTCTTATAGTGAAGAGGAAGTCATGGTAGACGATAAAGAAGAGAAACATAAGATGGGGTTAAAAGATGAAAATGAATGAGTTGTCACCACTTTATCCTTGATTAATTTCGCTATGCCCATTACCTTAGGTATGGTTGATGGTTTAATTAAAAAGAATTCACACTTGATTTCCTATTATAGACTTGAAATAAAACAATTCAAAAGGTTGACCTTGGTGAGGCCAATAGAGATTTAAACTCCAGTATGTAAGATCTCATATTGGTTATGAGTTTAAATAGAGTAGCCTCATGATTTTGAAAGGAAGAAGGACCAAAGCAAATTTCTAAAGCATAGGCAAAAGTTTCCCTAGTAATAAGTCGTCGAGTCGAGTACATCTACTAAAACTAGTCAAGAGCTAACCTTGCCATATAATAAATGATTAATCTAATAGTGTGTTTTGAAAAAAAAAATATTTGAAATAACCAACCCAAAACATTGTCACTAGAAATAAAGGCATTTCGTTATTAGTAGTTATGGATTATAGATGGAGGCGGTTTCAATAGAGAAATAGTTAGATGAAGATGTGAGGGGAAGAGATGGAGCAAAGTGCGAAAGCAAAACGAGCGGAGTTTCAGTGGGCCAGGGCCACTTATTAGAAAACTGCGGATTAGATCTCTTCCATTTTTACGATAGCAATCCAAATATAGGGTCAAAGTTTCACAATCACAGCAAGAACAAACGAATAGATAAAAAAATCCAAGGTAGGAAAAACAGGATAGCAAAGCCGTGATCAAAAGTTTGGCTTGAATTGATGACGATCAATGTGCACATACAAACGACGAGGAATCTAAAGGATTTGAAGTGTTCTGCGTCGCTGCACCTTCACGATTGAGAGCTATCACAAGTTTACTATAAACCGCACATTCTGTGTCTGGATTACTTGCAATTTAACCTTAATAAACCACAGCCTTTCCTAGTATCTCGCAATCGTAATAAGGGAGAAATAGTATTAAGGGGAAATCTAACAACCCAACAAAACATGCTTACAAATGAATATTACTTTAGCAGTTTCCAGTTGGTTAAAGAACCAAGCATACACCAAAATGGATCAAAGATTGATTCTTGCACCACTGTAAGGTTACCTTGACAGAAACAGTATAATAGAAAACAGCTCAAAGTGAAAGGTTGAGATCCAACTCTGGTTTCTTTTGAGTTTTAGATTGCTTCTGATTCTGGGAAGGAGTTGGAAGCAACATCACAGAACTGTCATGTCTCTCTTGCGCATACTCGGCAAAATCTTCCCATATGAAGGATGGGGTCCAAGTTGATTTCATCTCATTTTCTTTTGGCTTTCCTTTCTCTGCTTCTGGTTTGCTTGAACCAATCACCATTTGCTTGTGGACATCACCAATGTTTCTAATTAAAGCGTAGAAAGTGTTCATCTTCTCCTCTTCTTCTTCGTCCATGACCCGACTCTTTCCTCTTGCACCTTCCATACACTTCCTCTTTATTAATGCCTCTTTGCAACTTCTGATTAATGCTCTGAAATGTATCTCCTGATTTGGTACTCTAACTTGGGAACTCGGCTCTCTGTATTTGGAAAGAAGATTATGTTAGACATCATAATAATCTATATACATGTCTATTATAGAAAAATAAAAATGCAGACTTTTATTACGTACCTCCTGCCATTGATGTTGAGAGATTTCAGACAGATATGGAGGACTTTTTTAAGCTTTTAGCAAATACAAGAGATAATATATGCAGAATATTGCTAAGCCTTAGAACCCAATACTCTTGCACCAACGGTTATATACCTTGTTGTCTTCTATCAAAACAATAGAAGGTAGTCGGGAACAGACATCAGGTTTCAAAAGTAAAGCAACATACACAACCCATAGTAAATGGTGCAATCGTTGGATCCAACAGAGAACAATCTCCCACTTGGGTCGTAGATGTAAGTTAAAAGTCATGAAACCTCAACGCAAAGAACAAAATCAAATGCACGAATCATGGCGATAAGTCCTCTAAAAATAAGTATGATCTTCCATGTATCACAATACATCCTATTTTTTATTTCACTTTAATTGAATGAATAAACCTTGATGTTTATTCTAGGTCCATAATATGTGTTATTCTCAAAATAAAAATGTGTACACCAGAATGAGAAAAACAACAAATTAATAAGAATTTTGTGAAAGTACAAACAATAAATTAGATAATGGAATCAAGTCCAATTCTAGCAACATGATCCTTAAAACTCTTTGGTGGCAAACCTTTTGTTAAAGGATCGACAATCATTAATTCAGTGCTAAGGAATGATCACTTTATTCTTTTTGACACGTTCCCTAATGGCCAAATATTTAATGTTGATGTGTTTACTTCGACTACCACTCTTGTTGTTTTTGGCCAAGAAAACTGCTGTTGAATTGTCACAGTACATTCTTAATGGTTTAGAAATTGAATCCACAATTCTAAGCGTAGATATGAAACTCTTCAACCATACACTACAACCTCCCACTACCATAAGGTACATACCAAAACATCCTGAAGATATTCTAGCACATAACCTATAATAATGGCATGTTAGAGCAGTAACTACAATCCCTTAATCATGGCATCATAATAAATACATAAATGTCACCATATTTTAAAACTAAATCCTCATTTCATTTCATTACAAAAAAAAACTATGTATATACATTGTAGCTTTTCAATAACTTCCAAATATGTACAATGATCCAAACCTAATACAAAACATGCTACATGAAAGAGGAATTAATTAAAAAGTCTAACTAAATCCTTCACTCTCAGCTGACCGACCTTTGAGTAATTCTTCTTCACAAAAGTACAAGAATTATGCTTCTTGTAGAGTCTCTCTATCGCTAATGTCCTCTCTTGTTCCTGAAATATCAACGTTGCAATTTTGATGAGTTTTATGAACTCAGTGATGTAATCATCCTCGATGGTTCACTCAATTCATATCACATAACAACACATATAAACACATAATTCACATCTTTTCATTTAGCATATAGCATCACATATCCCATTTTTATTCAAATACATGACCACATTATATTTCAATCAATCAAACACATGTATAAAGTGTCTATGCAAATGCTTGTGAGACTCACTTTCAATTTTTACGTTGTTGTGACTGAGTGTCTAAACTATCTTGTACCCATTGTGAATACCAGGCTCATTAAGACTGTCCCGTATTCATTGTAGATACCAAGCTCATTGATGTTGTCCCTTATCCATTGAGAATATAGGGCTCATTAAACAGAACGAGCCTTTAGCTCTTAATCACAATATGAGCTTAAAACTCATTTTCAGTGGCTACTCATGTTAAAACTCTCATTATCTGATTATTCATTCATGTAATGGAATGCATCACTCATATTTAATCAATCATTCACAATTTAAGTCATAATTATCATCAGACCTTGATCCAGCATTCAACAATCATGTTGAGTAAACACATAGTCAGTCCAAATCCACATTCAAGGAGCAATTCAAATATCACAATCCCAATCACATTTATCATCGGACCTTCAGTGTCTGGAATCAACACAATCCAATTCACAATCATAAACAATTCGGAACATAATTTAGACAACCAATTAATTAAGTGGGACCATTTAGGTTACTCACAAATCACTCCAGAAAGCTATTGTCTTGAAGTCCCGGCAATGTCTGGATGATGATGCTCTAAATGCTCCTTTATATCATGCAGAACACATTTACATATATCACAATTTTGCACAATTGTATAAGTTTTCATTTATGAACATTTATATATATGAAATATGTACAATGCATGTTCAATGACAATCTCAGGTATCTTATCATTATTCTTGTCACAATATCATTCATATATCAAAACTCACATAAGTTAATTTGTACTAAGGGTTTAGACCATAATAAAACAATTTGAAACTAATTTCATAACCCAATTGATCATTCCAAATTTTTTTAAAAAAACATACTTTCAAGTCCACTTTGCATGATGATTCTAACAAGAAAAATGGAGTAATTTGGTAACACTTCCTACTAAAAAATTGTTCTCCTATATCTTGAGTTTCTAATAACACTAAGATCATACAATTTAGTTCATTATTCTATGAGTTATGCTCAAAATACTACAGACTGAGTACATTTGAATTTTTGGCTAGTGCATTATCATGAACTCAAAGTTGTACAACTCATATCTCTCAGTTACAAACTTTATACCAATTGAAAGCTAAGAGAATAAGCTACAACTTTTGTGAAGACAACTTTGTCTAATTTAGCCTACATCAATACAATTTATTTGATAACAATAGGACATAATTTTTGTCACAGGTAATGCTACAGCCTAAGCCAAGACTCAATTTCAAGCTAAATTTCAAGACCTTTAAGGACAGAATTCAAATTCAATTTCTTCTTAAAAATTGTAGCCAAATGTCTCTAGTTAAATTTAAATCAAGAATCATCTCATTAGGAAGTCTCCAAATCAAAATATAGCTAAAATATCGAAGCATGTTCAGTAAAAACATTCCAGTTATCAAATTCTAGCAATTCTTTTTTCATTTTTTTCCAAATTGTTTTACACTTTATACCAAGGTTAAACTGCCTCTTTATAGTTCATCAATTATACCTCTATTAGGCCTAAATAATACTCCAATTCCTCATCAACAACATCTCTTATTCCAGTTCAAAATTATTTAATCAACAGCTCACAAAATATAAAACCAGAAACTTTTACATTATTATTCATATAATCGTAGTTCTTTCCCAATTCAAGAACATCAAACTAACATCTTTTTTTGGCATAAATCCACCTTTATTAGACTTCAAATCCCGACCTAATTCATCCAAAAATCAATCTATATCCCAGGGTTTTCATAAATCAAAAACAAAACAGAAAAACTTCCAAGTTCATGTAACATTTTCTATCACATATCTTCCAATATCACATGCAATTCATTCCAATTCAAGCATCATTCTTATATCATTTGGCATGCCATAAAACTCAAATTGTTACTTACCTATTCGGCTTCCAATCTAACACAAAACTTCAAATTAAACCAAGTCTCCATGCAAGCAAAATTAACATAAACTTATGGTGAAAACAAGGTGATTTTCGGACAGCAATATGAAGATCATAATCAACTAGTTTTCTTGGAAATTTGGTGAAGCATTTAGCTATGATTTTCATGTAGAACTTTAGCTAAGGTTAAGAACAATATACAGAGAAAATTTGGAGCAATTTCGGTGGATAAAGGTGAGAGAAACAGCAGAAACATTGTTGTTGGAATTTGCTCCGTCATCATGCTAGGTGTTAACTTTTAAACTCACCATGTGTCTTAAGGCATGTAGTACATTTGCCTAATTAATCAGTTGCCACTAGTCCACATATTAGGTTGCCATTTGTCCCTACTAAATTCAGTCTACATGTCATTCCAAGATTGGTCCACATGTCACATAATAATTGGTCCAATTGTCAACACTTTTCCTAGTCCAAAATATCCTAAATTTTCAAAATTGCTAAATTAATTTTAGTACACACCAATATAATTTTCAAGACCAATAAAACCCACAATTCATATTTATAAATCAATTACAGCCGAAAAATGTCAATGAATGCATGTACAGTCATTTTAATGTGCAAGATATTCACGTGTATCTATATGTCATATTTTGCATAAGCACGAAATGCACTTTCTAGTTTCTCAATAATTTATCATATACAATATTCTAGCCCTAACATAGGTAACGAGATGTTACATACGCCATGTGATGTAGCCTCAAAACAAGAAACGAACTCAGCCTCCATGGTAGAAGTAGCAGTCAAAGTCTGCTTTGAACTCCTCCAGGATACAGCTCCACTGGCAAACATAAACACATATCCGGATATTGACTTTCATGAATTAACACAACCAGCAAAGTTCGAATCCGAGTAGCCAACTACTTCGAGATGATCAGTTCGTCTATACATAAGCATCTTTGGTCCCTTGAAAGTACCTCATCACCTTTTTGGCAGCTCTCTAGTGGTCTATACCTGGGTTACTCTGATATCCTCCCAATATTCCAACAACAAATGCAATGTCAGGTCTTGTACAAACCTGAGTATACAGTAGGCTCTATACTGTAGAACCATATGGAATATTTTTCATTTGTTCCCTTTCAAGCTCATTTTTCAGGCACTGGTTTAAATTGAACCTATCACCTTTCACAATAGGTGTTATACTCGGTGAACAATCTTTCATCTGAAATCTTTCTAAGACTTTATTGATATAGGTTTCTTGGAATAGACCTAAAATGTATTAAGATATGTCCCTATAGATCTTAATGCCAATGACATAAGATGCCTTACTCATATCCTTTATATTAAAATTCTTAGAAAGAAATTGTTTCACTTCATATAGCAAACCCTTGTCATTTGTGGCAAGTAAAATATCATCCACATATAGAACAAGGAAACAAATTTTACTTCCACTAACTTTCAGATATATGCATTGATCCATGATATTCTCTACAAAACCATATGAAGAGATGATGTCATGGAATTTCAAATACCATTGACAGGAGGCTTCTTTTAATCCATATATGGATTTCTTAAGCTTACATACTAAATGCTCACCATCATTAGAGGAGAATCCTTATGGTTGTTTCATATAAACTTCTTCCTCTAGGTCTCCATTTAGTAACGTTGTTTTCACATCTATTTGATGTAGTTCCATATCAAAATGGGCAACCAATGCCATAATCACTCATAAGGAATCCTTTTTAGATACAGGAGAAAAGGTCTCTGTGTAATCGATTCCTTCTTGTTGAGTAAGTCCTTTGGCAACAATTCTAGCTTTATATCTTTCAACGTTGCCTAATGAGTCCTTTTTTGTCTTAAAGACCCATTTACATCCAATGGCCTTTACAACATCAGGCAAATTGACAAGATCCCAGACTTTGATAGATGCCATAGAATTCATCCATCTACCATGACATTGTACTACAATTGAGATTCATTGCAACTCATGACTTATGAAAACGTTTCAGGGTCATTTTCGGCTCTAATATTATAGTCAGTTTTTTGTAAATACATCATGTAATCACTAGGTATTGTTGATTTCTACTCTCTAGTTGATCTTCTTAATGTTGTATTATCGCCCTACTGAGGAGGAGCTTGTACAACTGGTTACTCGACAACCTCTAGTGGTTGCTAAACAATTAGATATACTAGATTGTCATCAGCAGCTTGTGAAACTTCAATGATTAGTTGGTCACCACCCATTTGACTTTGAGGGATTCTATGAACGACAATCAATCTATTACTTGAAGTAGGAATTTGTATTTCACAATGATCATTCTCAAGAACTAAGTCCTGAGATTGATCACTCCTACTAATCAAGTCATTCTCAAGAGACTTTGCATTTCTTGATTCCACAAACCTAGTACTATGAGATGGACAATAAAATTTGTACCTTTTGGACCTTTCAGCATATCCAATGAAATACCCACTTATAGTCCTCAGATCCAATTTCTTTCTTTGTGGATTATAAACTCTAACTTCAGACAGACATCCCCAAATGCAAATATGTCGGAAACTCAGTTTCCAACCTTTCCATAACTTAAATGGTGTTTTAGAAACAACCTTGGTTGGAACTCAATTTAATATATACACTGTCATTTTAAGAGCTTCAGTCCACAAGGATTTAGGAAGTTTAGAGCTGCTAAGCATGTGGAAGTTTAGAGCTGCTAAGCATACTCTGCACCATATCTAATAATGTTTGGTTTCATCTTTCTGTTAGACCATTTTGGTCTAGAGACCCAGGTATGGTGTATTGAGCTATTATCCTATGCTCCCGAAGAAACTTCACAAATTGACCAGTTGCTTGTCCACCCTCAGTGTATCTACCATAAAATTCTCCACTTTTATCTGATCTCACGAACTTTATTTGCTTACTATATTGTTTCTTTACTTCCATTTTAAATACCTTAAAGGCATCTAATGCTTTGTTCTTGTTATGAAGCAAATAGAGGTACATATATCGCGAGTAATCATCTATAAATGAGATGAAGTATTTCTAACCATACAAGTCCATTTTTGGACTACAAATGTTTGTATGTATAATCTCTAATATGTCTAAACTCCTCTTAGCACCTTTCTTTTCATGTTGGTCTACTTTCCCTTTATGCAGTCTACACAAACATCAAAATCAGTAAATTCTAGCGTATTAAGTACTCCATCATTCACTATTTTTTTAAATTCTTTCAAGGGAAATATGTCCCAATCTTCGGTGCCACAACACAGAGGATTGTTTATTCATAATACATCTTTTAATACCAACATTACTATGGACATGCGTTGTATTGTGAAAAATATTTTCTTGCAAATTAATTTGGAAAAGACCATCATTCATTGTAACATTCCCAACAAGATTAGATCCATGATACAAACGAAACGATGTTTTTGAAAAGTTAAAGGAATATCCCACAAGTACAAGTCTTGAAACCGAAATCAAATTTCTAGAGAAACTTGGAATATAAAATGTTCTTTCCAAATTCAAAACAAAACCAGAATTTAAAACTAATTTGCATGTCCTAACAGCTTCCACATGTGAACGCATCTTATTTCCTGAATAGATGCATTGTTTACTGCCTACTGGCTTCCTGTGGTTTAGAAAACCCTGTAAGGTATTGGAAATATGGATTGTAGAACCAAAATCAATCCACCAAGTATTATGACAAACATCAACCATATAGATTCATAACAAACAAGTGAGATTGAAATACCTTTCTTTATAAGCCAAGCCTTAAATTTGGCACAATTCTTCTTTATGTGCCCTTTCTTTTTACAGAACGAAATTTGGGATTGAAATCTTTTTTTATCTCAGTACGGACTGGTATTTTAACCTTTCTTCTTTGTTTGGTTTGCCCTCTATTCCTTCCTTCTGTATCCATATGTGCACTTTCACTCAATTCCATTACTAACCTCCCTTCCTCTTGAACACACATGGTCAGTAGTTTATTGATAGATCGGTTATCCTTATGTGTGTTTTAACAGATTTTAAAGGGTTCATATTGAGGTGAAGGGAATTAAGTATGTAATGCACAAGGAAAGACTTGGACATCTCAATCTCAAGAGACCTTAGTTGAGCCGCAATGTCCCTCATTCGCATGATGTGCTCACGCATACCTCTAACACTTGTGAGCTTCATTGATGATAACTTAGTCATTAAGGTGCTAGTTAGGGCCTTATCTGAAGACTCAAATTGTCCATCAATAGCTTTCAATAGATCCCTCACATGATCATACTCTCCAATAGAACCACGAATACTAGGATGAATTTTGGTCTTTATGTACATCACGCTCCCAACATTCATAAAGAACAATTTCAGCCTAGTGCTAGTTCTAGAAGGTACAGGTGGTTCATCTTTTCAAATGACATAATCAATATCCATACACCCTAATTGGAGAAGAATCCTATCTTTCCATATTTTATAGTTAACACCATTCAATTCGGGAATATTACATTGAATATCAGAAAAATTCACAGGTTAAATAACTGCACAAAATCCAAATAAACCTGCTTATGTCGCTAAATTTTGTTGAAGCAAAGAAACATGTATCGTGTTTTACCAATGTTAAAACATGCAATCATATTTCATATGTGAATCATTTATCAATTAAAATTGTCTGTAGGCTAAGCTTTAATTAAAAGATTCATACATAATCTTTATGATGAAACTATCAAATTATATTCTTTTTCTTGATACATGTGGGTAAATTAAGAAAAAGACAATTTGCTATTCCATCCTAATTAACCATGCAAATATAATAAATATTCCTGTAGGATAAAATTTGTTATATTTAAATATGATTAATTACAATTTATATCAGTTTACTAGATGTGATCCATAACACGTAATATATAATTTTAATTAATCAAAGATGTTGTGACTAATCTTCAACTAATTAAAATTATATTGATCACATAACATCTCATTTTATGCAAAATATGAATAATAAAGGTTCTACCTGATCCTTTAAAATTTATTAATTATGCATCAATATTATATATTTGCATAATAATAAATATATACATGAATTTAAAATCAAACAATGATGTAAATCATGTAATTTAATAAAACTGGACTACTCTGACAAAGTTGAAACCAAAATGTGAATACAATATAAAGATGAACCACTTTCAATTCAAAATATATACCATTTATTCTTTACCCCACGTTACAAGTGATTGGAGTGATTGTTCCAGAAAAGGTGTTTATGCTTTACATATAAAGCTTACATTAAAACAATTTATGAAGTTTACAAACACTTTTCCTAAGATGGTTCCACGATAATCAGTTTGTTGTGTTTCCTGTCACATATATGAGGGAACGATAAAAGCAAACACAAATTTAAAGCAATGACCAACTCAACATCTGTGAATCCCATGAAAAGATGTTGAGTAACAAAGGTTTATACTTAACTAAAGCTTGCCCACAAAAACAAGGCTTTCGCAAACCTTGATTCAAACTTTCCAAAGATTAGGCCCCACATAGTAAAGATTTGAATTGTCAATGTTTGCATGGAAATGCACGAAACAATTAAAGCAAAAACAAGTTGAAGTTTGTAATCTTAGGCCGGTGAAAAGAGTTTTCTTCTTTAAAGCAAATGATGATGAGCCTATGAGAACTGATCTTTAAATTAATAGAAGCGAACAAAAAGGTTAAAGTTATATTCTGAATCCTTCTCTATCTTGATTTCTAAACTTCCAAATTCAAATCCATTTTAAACAAAATTTAATTTGCTTCATATATGCAATAGCCATTTCACAATATATTGACTGTAAAAATGTCAATATTTGCAAAAGAAAATTTGTATATACATACATATAATCATAGAAATTGAACTACACCAAGACAATAGTAAATTTTGCTCTAATACCCACTGTTAAGTATGATAATAATATATATACATATCTATTATAAAAAAATGAAAATGTGGAATTTTATTACATACTTCCTGTTATTGATGTTGAGAGATTTCGGATAGATATAAGAAAGCTTTTCTAAACTTTTAACAAATGCAAGAGATAATATATGCTGAATATTACTAAGCCTTGGGACCCAATACAGTTGCACCAATAGTTATATACCTCGTTGTTTTCCATCGAAACAATAGAAGATAGTAAGAAACAGACGTGAGATTTCAAAAGTAAAGCACCATACACGACCCATAGGAAACGGACAACAGATTATTAAACAAAAATGAAAGTTTAGTTTAATACTACATGTGAACTACTTAGCCTTTAAGATATGTCACACAACAACCTTGACGTTAACATGTTTCGTAAATTAACTCGCGACTAGAAGACAAAACCATCATCTGACTTTTAAACTAATCTCTTGATTTTGTCACGCGATTCACGCTTCTCTCTACACGTTACTAGCTAGTGAAGTGGGTCGTCTACACTGATAAACTACTGCTATTCTTGCTGATAGATGAACTGTCAAAATATTAGCTTGTACACGTCAAGGAGGTCGATAACGTGGAGAGTTGAAATTGGTTAGGCGGCAGTCGTCAAATGGGTGCTAGTTCTAGTCAGAATCGGAAGAACAAAAAGTTGGATTCTTATTTTACTGTACTTTTGCTTTCCGCTGCTATTTTCTTTTCATTTGTATATGTTTCACGTGGTCCTTTTGAATGGGCCTGCCGACATAAATTCATAAAACTTGGTGACTCAATTCAGGCCCGTTCCAACAAAGTAAAGGTCTTAAGCTTAAAAGGCCACATGTGTTTTAGCGAATGTTGTGAGATGCTATTAATTGGACCTTAGCTTTGCAACATAATTAATAGATCCAAGTCCAATGGAAAACTTGGATTGCCAATGACAGACAAGCCTGTGACAGACTGCCATAGGAAGACAGGAAGACAGTATAGCAGAGCACCAAGTTGCTGTAAGTTGCAGTACTTGGTTCTGAATTTATAGATATTTTAAAGGGATTTTCGTTATATGAAACGTCAAAGATGTCACTGTCAATTTTACTGACTCCTCGAACATTCAACTGTCTACTCACCACAACTGTTTGATGTGATGCATCACTTGTCTACACTATTTTTTCTTATTAGAGTAGATATCTCAGTTTAGTCGAACTAATCCTAAACTTCTAAGACTACACTCCAAAAGTTTTATAGTAGGTAAATCTAAAACTTTAAGATCTTTCAGGTTCTTATGCAGCCTGTACACTTCTACGTATAAGAAGTCGTTACATATTTAATTGATCAACTGTTAATTGATCACTGATCCTACTCAGCATCAGGTTCCCAATAGTTCTCGGATTGTTTAGTAGCATCAACTCCCACATTACCGCTAAAAGCGAGATGTCTATAATTGATCCGATTAAGAAGCTTTGCCCAAAAAATTAGAGGATCATCAATAGAAAATTTTTTTCATTTCTCCTCTTTTTGAGTAACTCAAACTCAAAACCTCTTGTAAGGAAGAGTCTTTAGTGAGAAGTTTACACCATTTAAGTTATTTCTTATTGTCAAGTCCACACTGTTTTTTATTTCATACGACACGTTATGTCGCATTTTCCGTATGAACGTATATCTATTAGGAGTATTTTGTTTCTATTTTTATTTTTATTTTTAAATTCAATAAAAATATATTTATTTAATTTTTTATTTTTTGTTTCTTCCTATTTTTAAAAATTATGAAACCGATATAAGTGATTTTTTTAATAATATAATTTACTATATATATATTAAATTTAAATGTATTAATTTTTAATAAAATTATGAATAATTTAATTTTACTTGATAATTTTATTTAATTAATTTAAATATAATTAAATTTATTAATTATTAATAAATTTAATTAAATTTAAACATCTTCAAAATATATAAAATATTCAAATAAATTTAGATTTAATAATTAAAATATATTGAAATAAATATCTATTTATGAATAATTTTAAATTTTAAATTATTTTATTTCAATAAAATAAAATAATTATTAATATTTTAATAAATATTATATAAGAGATTAAAATAAATTTATTTAATTAAAAATAATTTATCTTTAAATTTTATATAATATATAATTAATATCAGTGAAAAATATATTTTTTGTTTTTATTTGAAAACAACATAATGCAGCTGAAAAACAGTGGTAGAGCTAAATGATTCCTAATTTTTTTTAACATAGGAGAAAAGAGTCAATTTTAACCCACAGTTTTACATCAATCAACAAATTTAACTTAAAATTTTCATAGAGTACAAATAAGACCCTGATATTTAGAAAACGTTTAAATATAACCTCATAATGAATGAAAAACTAATGACACTGCCAGTTTTTTACCAGGTCAGAAATAACCTGACATTTTTTAATATTTATTTATTGTTTTTACGGATCTCATTGTAACGTCATATGGGGTCACTTTCTTTAAAAACTTTTAAAATTCGATCAGAGGATGAATGCTTCACTGTGGATGTTTGATGAAGCAGAAAGGTGTCGCCGCCACCTTGCTTCTCTTTGCAAATCCTTGTGTTGTTATCAAGTCAATTGCCCAACTATTTGAACTTTGTTTTTTCAACTTCAATTCTCTTAATTTGAGTGTTGGAGCTTTCAATTCGGTTTTGAAATTTAGGAGCAGTGTGAAAGAGGGATAGTGTTGGTTCAACCAGTGTATTTATATGATTCGTAGTTTCTAAAACTCGTCAGAAATGGCCAATCTATTAACTCCGGTGATTTTAACTTTAGGGTTTTTAGCTTTTATGGTATTGAATCAATTTCTCAAGGTTGGTGCTTTTGGTTAGGATTAATGACTGAGTTTAATCATTAAGTTTTGGCTTTCTGTAAAGTTGAGATTTGATTTTGCATTATGTAATTAATGGAAGTTTTTTTCCACGAGCTACTACTTCCTTTCCTCTAAAAACTAGGATGAGCACCTTCATCGTTGGCCGCGAATGGAGTTTTCCTAAAAGTCTGATCCAGTTCCAGTCCAATTATCCTCCCACCCCTCAAGAACTAGACATATTTTTTATGGAAAGGTACTCCCCTTGATCAGCTCACGAACAACTCTATTTGTGATTTTGTCCGCAGTCATCGCTCTCCAGTTCCTTGGGCTCCTAAAGTATGGAACAAGCACCTATTGCTGAAAATTTCATTCATCTTCTGGTTAGCTATCCAGAACAAGTTGTCTACAGCAGACTGACTCCCTTACATCCAACTGAATAACAACTGCCCTATGTGTTTACTTCAGAGCAAATCTTGCAACCATCTATTTTTCGAATGCTCCTACAACAAGGCCATATGGGATTATGTCACTGATTCATGTTATTGGATGCACCCAGAGTCAACCATTTTGGAAATCACTAATGGTATTTCTGTACACTCACCCATCCATCTCATCATACTGGGAGTTTGTATTTATAGGTTATGGCAGGAACGCAACCATAGACGTAATAACCAAAAATCTTTAACAACGATGCAGCTCTTCTCTTTGCTCTTCTCTACGCATTTAAGGTTTCCTTCCGTTTTCATGATAGTCGAGTATGGTGAAAAAGGCAACATCTCTATTTGTTTATCTCCAGCCACTGTTGATGATCTGAGGCTTTTGTGTTTGTTTCCTGCTGCAGTTTTTTCCTTTATGAGTAGATAGCTTTCTTGCTTTGGTACTTTGGTCTTTTCTTTGAACTCTCTTATTTTTGTACCTTTATTCTTTCAATCTATTCTTCTTTTCAAAAAAAAAATTCATGAAAGGTTGAATTTTGGGTTGTTTGGAAATGGAAATAATTGTATCTGGTTGGATCTCGACCCTTTCCTTATTTGGTTCTCTTCATTTTGATGTATGAAGGGCTTAAGTTGATTAGTGCAGGGGTGGTTTGGAGGAAGGAGTAACAGTTTTTTGGAGTGCAATTGGGGGTCTAGGGTTTTGAGATTCTGTTTCTTGAATTTACAATTTGTACCACCGTAACTGCCACAACTAGAGAATTTGTTTGACTATGGCCTAAGTTACTTTTTGCTTGACACCTTTGTGAATATTAACCCATTCAAAATTGACAAAGTCTCTAAGGGGGTGTTTGTTTCTCTTTTATTTTTATGTTTCTTGTTGTTGTTTTAATAAAAAAGGAAACAACATGTTAAAATACGTTTGGTTGTTTCTGTTGCAAGTAGTTGTTTCTATAAGTTAAAAAAAATCACAACAAATTGACGAAAACAAAAATTAGACGTGTTTCTAATTTTTCACAATAGGCTTTTGTTTTCGTTTTTACTTGCTCTTCTTATAAACTTCCTCCACCATATAAACTTGTAAGGTCTCAGTATATACCCTAGAGCATTATAGTATGTTTAGGGGGTGTGTTAGAAAGTGAATACAAAAAATTAAATGTATCTAACCATAGTAAAAGACATAATGGTAATTAATTTAAAAAATATGGATAAATTAGTAAATTCTTCATTTAGGCATGAATATGAATAATTATATGTGAAAGAGGGACTAGAATAAAATAAATTGATGATTTTATATGTCAATGTGAGAACAAAAGAAAGAAGAAGGACCATGTGCAATTTTTCCAAAAATCAACATATAGTTCAATGAGATTGAAACGTATGTCTAAGATTAGAAATTTCGTGAAAAGAGGAGCAGAAGAGAGGGGAAGAAGGACGTGTATGTACAATTTTGGCTCCAAAATTTTCTCTTATCATCTCCTCTCCGTTCTATCTCCTTTCTTGTGAGAAAAGCAACCACAACCTCCATACTTCTGCAAATAGTTTTTTTCAGTAGAATCCAACTTATTTTCCAGGAGCTTTCACCAAAAATATTAAAATAACAATTTTAAATTATTTTAAGAAACAAACCCCTCGTGATGTGACAATGGAGCCGTAGAAGTAATAAATTAATATTAAAAAAGTGCCGGGAGAATTCTATTTATATTTTCCGAAATTTTAGAATTAAATTTATGGATTGCTGTAGAACTGAGGATTAAAATTGACCCTTTTTGGCTTTAACATAGATCTAAAGTCATGTCGTTTATCAATTCCCAAACGACAAAAAGCTCCAATTTTCATTTTGTCTCTCTCTATCCTGATGTAAATTAACCTGCGAATTAATTCTTATATCTCATCATGCAGTCTCCTGAAGTACAACCTCAAAGATTACAGGGAAAAAGCTGCACTAACAAGAAACATTCACAACCAAATCACAACTAAACTCTATGGTTAAGTGAGGCTTCACATCAAATATGAAAAAGCGAAGTTGGTGGAAGAGAAAGAATGTCAATAGTTGCGGAGCTGTCAGGGTACAAAAGATAATTAAAAGAAGTTGATTAAAGGGTGAGTTTAAGATTTATGCCATTGTGATCTTCTTCATCCTTCTTTCTGTTATCTGGCTGAGGGAAGATGAGAGGAGGCTTTCCGAGCTCAATCTCCCCCGTGAAATCCTCCCACACGAACGACGGAACCCAACCGGACGATTGTCCGTCATCTACGCTTCTCGTCTTCTTCGCCTTCTTCCTTTCTCTTTCTTCAAGAATCTCGACCTTTCTTCGATTTCTCGCTTCGTGAAAGCCTCTGATCAATGCAAAGAACTCCTCCATCTTGCGGTTTTCTTCTTCTTCTTTCACGTCTAAGCCGTCATTACAGACTCTGCCCTTAACTTTCTCGTCGTTTTCCATTTTTAAATTAATGAACCAGTGAAAACGAAGAAGGACTAGGGGGTTGCAGAAATCGAAAAGGCTTGTTCAATAATCACAGAAACTCCAAAACAACAAGGCGTGCAACTTGGGCTGTGCTTAGAATCGTTCAAAGATTGGAACTTTATAGGTGGCTTCGGTTTACCCTTTCCAGAGGCGTGCACGAGGACTAAATGTCCACCGCCATTAAATTAGACGGTTTGGTTACTTTGACATAAAAAACAATATGCGTGGGACTGCGTGCGTCGAACGTGTGACGTACTAGGAATGGGTTTAGGCTAACGCATTACGTGTGACTGTATGGACGTCAGGTGCATGACGTAATGTCAAACAGGTCTGATTGATGACGTTATAGTTATACCTGTACAAAATGCGTATTAAAAGATGCCACGACTACAGGGTTTTTTTTTGAATTTGAATTTGAATTCTTATCTCTAATCAATTTTGTGCTTTGAGTTTTAGGTACATTTTTTCAGAATTTAAGATCAAGTTGATTTGTTCTATGTCAAAGAAGTCTCTTGATCATGAGAACTGCTTTGACTTTAATCTTACGAGATATGCACTACCAAAATGGACGATGATGAGTTGAACACATTTCATCCGATATTTACTATAGATGTAGCATGCTGCAAAACTATAGTAGTAGACCAAAGACAGACGATTAAAATTGCACTCAACAGAGCTACATACTTCCTAATACCCTTTAATGCCGTTACAAACAAGTTATTTACTTTAGGCTATATTTAGTTAATGTAATGAAATAAAAATAAATGATTTATAAGAATGGAATATAAATACATGAAATATTAAAAAATTGTTGGTTTGGAGAGATGGAATGATTCATAATATGAAATATTGTTTGAAAAAATGATTTATAATGTAATATAGTGAAAAGTTGTTTATTATTTTATATTCTATTCTAAACTCTCTAGATAGAAAGTTTCTTATTTTTATTGTTTAAGATAAAATAAAATGTAATATAAAACCCTCTTCTTTTATTTTATTATATTTTATTATAAACCTTTCTTTTAAATAATAAAATAATATTATATTTTATTAATAAACATCCGACTAAACATACGATTAGATTATTGATACGTGTCCAAAAGATGATTCACGAGTTTCGGTGGAAACTTTTTTCAAATAAGTCGTGTATCATGGATCTCATCAAACAGGTAATGTTTAGGCAAGACTTCGTCATTGAGCCCATAAGTAAGCGAAAACTGCACAAGTCGGAAGAGTTTTCCACGTAAATTAGTTGGAATAAAGGCAGCTGACAAGTTGGAAATGAAACGGACGTGTTATTATGCAATTTGCTCTTTCAATTTTAATACCGGAACTAGATTCCTAACGCATGTTTTTATACTGACAAGTCCGATGCGTATCAACTTTTGTCCGCTGTTAGGTAGAAGAAGATAAAAAAGTGGGTTTAAGGAAAACCCTAATGGAGTTGAGGTCCGGCCCAAATAAAATCGATCCTGTTATCTGATGGATCCTTATACTTCAACCGGTAATATATTATTAGCTATGATTCCTTTTAACTGTACAGTCAAACTTATGTATGCAACACTGTTAAATGATGTTCTGTGGTTCAAGTTCAATCTCGTGACTGCAACAGCCTGTAGTTTGATTATACCTTGTAACGAATTATGCTTGAGGATGTCTCTCTTTTCACCTGCAAGTTGGTCCTTCTTAACTTGTGAAAAGCCAAGGCAATATCTGATATTTCGATCATCAATCTATTGTCTATCAAAAACTTTAGGGAACTCATCGCTTATTATGCAATCTATTCTCTGGAGCTTTATGCCTCTTTCTAAGAGTCTGGGCCAATTTAAGGAATAAACAACCAATAAAATTAAAAAGCTTACACTTGGTATACACGCTTTTCTTTTTCCACAGTCATAATCAAATTTACATCAACCTAGGACGCTCGTAGTTTGGGCAAATTTATGAAATGAAAAGGCAATACAATTAAAAACCTATTTTTATGTTCAACCCACATCTTTTTTATATCATTTTTTGATATGGTATAAGTCTATTAACGAATTTTTTAAACATGTTACCATATTTATAATAGATTCACACTATATGTTAAGTTTTTTAGTATTTTATAGGTCTTGAATAAAGTAAAAAATGAATTCTTAATTTTACTTGTTTTTGAGTTTTTACAAAGAATAAAAAGAAGCAAAATATGAACTTTTGTTGTTATTTATAAAATTAAAAATGAGTCTTATTTTTTTTTAATTTTTTATAAGGGTAAAAAGTAAGTCTTATTTTATTATTTATGAGAATGGACTTGCGGGCGCATAGGGCTAGCCTGACAACATTCCGATCTAAATCAAAAGAAAAAATATATCAAGCTGATATTGCTTTCACACATTCTTCAGATACTAGCCAAGTCGCTTAAACATATGTATATACATCTTACTAATTGGAAGATGATAAACTGATGATGCTCGAAACGTTAAACGGCTAGAATTAGAGGGAAAGCGTCAGGTTCAGACCTTCTTCAACGGCTTCTTTGTCAGGAACTTCATTTCTTGGTGCGTTGTCAATGGTGGTCAGGGAAGGAGTTTGTAAGTGAACATTAGGTTCTGACATAAAGTCCTCACGTCGAAAAGTGGGTTTCCAGGCACCACCAACCGGTCCCTTCGTCTTGTCTATATCAGATGCTGAAATGAAGTCTTCATGTAGAAACGTTGGCTTCCAGGCACCAACTCGTCGCGGCGCCGTGTCTGAATCCTCAACTTTTCTCTTCTTTCTACTTCCATCAGCCGTCTCTTTCTTCAAGGTTGGGACATCGAAACCGTTGGTCATCAGGCTATCACGAACCTCACGCATGTTTCTGATAATGGCAAAGAACTTCTCCATCTTCTCTTCTTCAGTTTCTTCACCATAGTCACGGTTGCACAGTACTCTTTTCTGGGTTTCCTTCTCCATGTGAGTGGTGGTTGTTGATACAGGTTCAGACTATAGTCTCATGCGCTTTCGAGGTTATTTCTTCGATGCTTCTTTCCGACAAATGACATTAGTTTATAGTATGGTCAGAGTCAGCTGTCACATATACCTAACGTGCCACCGTACAAATTCTTGGACCTACTAAATTGTAAATTGATGAGTTATCATACCCTTGGCGCAAAATAATTCTAAATATAAGATAGAATTAATTACATCATGCCTATGACAATATAATTTTGACTGAAACATAATTGAATATTATTCATACTTAATTATGATCAATTATTATTAAAATATTTGTCGATTAATCGTTAAAAATTTTCTTTAGAAAACAAAACTTTAAATTATGACTTCTTAAAATACTTTTAAGTTAATCTGAAACTTGTCATATATATTTTAAGGTTCGTATGGTAAAATTGTGTTGTTTGTAAATTTTGTTAAATTGATCTAAATATCATGTAAATTATGATTATATATTGTTTGAAATATCCATAAATTGGATAATTGAAAAGGGAAGATAGCCTATGTATATATATTTGGGAGCAAGATTATCTGATCATTTTATTTTATCCTTATTTTGTTCAACAAATTTCAGTTATTCATTTATGCGGGATCTACACGGAACTTATATAAATCAATAACTAAGATTCATAAGACAAGATAAAAACAGAGTAAAATAGGCCGAAGATTCTAGCTCTATACATTTAACCTAAACCCACCTTTCCTTTTGTTAAAAATTTGTTTGAATGTGAAGACATCAAGCTGTGAAGGGTGGGTCGCATTTGAGTAAATTCACAACTCACGTCAAATGTCGTGAATTTAAAAATTCCTATGAGGCCTCAGCCCATCACAACATGACGATAGCCTGGTGACGTATTGCATGATGTTGGTTGCTTTGTGGAGCTTTAATGTAACTACCATTTTATATTATATTCCAAGTCCCTACAGGGGCATTGTCGGAACAGGGAAGCCGAGTGCATTTTCCCTTTGGTCCGCTCGTTTTCCACCTTTATACCCAACTTGTGTCTTAAGTTACCGGCCAATTGGTCGATGAAGCTCCAACTTTTACCAAGTACACATCGACAATCTCCTTTTTTAAGCCGTCTTAAAGTTTTCCAATTGTATGTCTCACGAGAATTTGGTCCACCTAAAATACGCCTGCAACAAGGGACAAAGTTGCCAGCTTTTCAATTTTAGTTTAAAACATAGTTTAATTAATTCATTAGTAACTTTTATACATTAATTTTTATTAAATTAAATTTTTTTATGTTGCATGAATAATTTAAATAAAATTTTAATATGCATATTGATTTATAAATTATGTATAAAAGATTATTTAACAAGATAATATTTACATGAAACTGCAAATTTGAATTAAATGATTAATAAAATATTTGAAACCTAAGGTCATATGTTCGGGGTACAGAAACAATCTTTTTATAAAGTAAAAAAATGTAAAGAAAAAGTTTCTGTATCATTCTGATTTGAAACCTTTACTAATTAAAGATAATATTAAATATTTTCTAAAAAATCATTTTTCATTTTTGTTCTTGAGGTCATTATTGGGTCGGAATAATCTTTTTTTTTCAGCACATGCGTGAGAAATAACTAAAAATGAAAGAGAACCAACTCTTTAGAATCACATGTAAAGATTTTATCATTTAAGAAAACAAACGTGTCAGTGTTGTCTAATTAGGAGTTTCTTTAACTCCAAGATTCCGTTCAAAAATTGAAATTACCATCCATAAGGCAGTGATATTTTATTATTTTAGTTTATAATAGTTATGAAACCACCAAATTAATCTTTAAAAATGAATAAAGGCAACTTTCTACCTATCACTGCCATATTCTATGTTCCCTGGTTGCTTCTCATGGAAATCAGAGGTTTCTAAGTAACAGAACCGGCCATTTGTTTGTCAGAAAATGAAAAAAAACTACTCGTGATTCTTGAATATGTTCTTCCTTTCTCTTCTCTATTTTCCATGATCTTATTTCTTATGGAATATTTGAGTATCTTGAGGATGGTTTGGCCAAATTTTTCATAGCAATTTATTCTATGAGATGCAAGTTTTGATGATCTTAACATGAACTTTATGTTGAAACTTTTAGTTTGATGTGTGAAGTTACTTTCAATAATTCAATTGCAAGTGTTGTTTGAACTAAAGGCAAAGTCATAGATATCAATTTGCACAGCACTATTGTCAACTATTCCTACGATCTTTTACAAAGAATTAGAGTTCTAATAATTAGGGAAAAGACCAAACATATGAAGGCGACAAACTCTACCTCCATCAGAAGCAATGTAGACTGCACGCTGAAGAACATTATTTCTCTTAAGAACTTCAGCAAAATATTCTAGTTACACCATAAGAAATAAAGAAAATGAAAAACAAGTATAAAACAAGAATCATCATAGTTGTTGCCTATTTATTATTTTCACTTAATCAAAATAAGACGATTCATCATTTCAAATTGCTCATAACTTATGTTGTAAAATAAATCAAATCCTAGCCTGCATCATGTCTAACAAGCATAAAGACATAGAAACATGAAATCCTCCAATGGAAGTACAAAAAGAGAAAAAGATAATGAAAGTTAACGAAGAATGGAGGAAGTTATGGAAAATTAGAACATGTTACACTTTCAAAAAGTCACAATAACAACTTCCCCATTGGAAGGATTCTTTCTTGTAAATAAGACAAAAGTAGTTACCTGCTTCTCATTTACAAAGACACTAACAAACTCCCCTATTTTGCCAGCTCGTCGCAACTTTCTCATTGCATCAGCAAAATGCTAAACAAAGGATTTCCGATCAGAAGCTAAATTTCATTTTTAAAAAAGAGAGAACTTGTCATATATGTTCACTTAATCAAGAAAAGTCACCTGAGGCCTCCCATGCTTGCCAAGAATGCGCCCATTGACTATAACCAGAAAAGAATTAGGTGTATGCAGCTCTTCTCCTGATAGAAGTTCCAAATCTTCAACGCCCAAGCAATAGCACTATTGGAGTTTCCAAAATGGAACCAAAAAAGATGTTGGCTTATATGTGTAAAACATATCTATGCTATGTGCTATGAACAAATACACACAGACAAAGGAAATAACTATGCACAAATATACACATGGGAATACAGACATGCATGCATAGAGACAAACCAATATTTTTACAAACTTGTAATTTACAAAGATATGAAGATGTAATCTGCTGTGAAATAGCAAAACTTAGCAGGACAGTCAAGGATAATATGGCATACACTGAATCTCTCCCGTATGATCAATTATCCTATTACTTTCATATGCCTTCTTCATTCTCTATGCTTGCATAAACCTATTTTCCCCATTACAAGTTTAAGAACCAACCATGAACACTGCTTTTTTTGAAGATGGAACCTCAGAAACCAAAGCATTCAAACTCAGGTAGCTTGAGGCAAGGACTCCCAAACAAAAAAATCAGTATGCAAGGACTCAAAGAAATATGAGGAGCTGGGTTGCATAAATGCTGCAGCAAGAAGAAAAATATGTGTAATCGGATTGGTGGTGAAAGTAAATTAGAGAAAAGTTGGATCCTAGCCAGTCAAAGAGGGTAAGAACAACTAATATAGAGTTTTTGGGATTGCGCTTATTCAGATGCAAAAGAAAAGGTGCAGAATAAGAACATCACTAAGTAAACAAAAAGCACACTTATAATATGGCTAAAAATAGACAGCACTACACAACATACCAGAGAAAACAAAGGGCCTTCTTCTTCATCAGTAGTAACATGAGTCATTAGAGCTAAGTTCTTCACTAGACCACATGCTTCGCCTTCGGGTGTATCACAGGGACAAAGCATACCCCACTGTGACAAAGAATATATGAATTAAGGAATTGAAGTTGGCAAAAAACCAAAAAAAAAAACTAACTAGGAACATATTAATCATCAAGGTTTCCAGTACTACCCAATGAAGCCAACACTACCTGGCTTGGCTGCAAGGCTCTTGGTCCACTTACTTTCCTAGACTTCTCGAATTGTGGTGAAACTCTAGTCATATGGCCCAGAGTTGACTTCCATGTAAATCTCCATCAACTTCCATGTAAATCTCCATCAACTGAAGAACCTTTAGGAACAGGTTAAGCTGAAAACAAGTTCGAATTGCCAT
>JAOTAX010000004.1:5871101-5883058 GCA_025629825.1 Erythroxylum guanchezii | reverse complement strand
CCAATGGTCGCGGATATCCAACCGATCCAAAACTGTAATTATTAGGGTTTGGGCCAGGATTAGGATTGGGATTAGGGATAGGATTTGGGTTAGGGTTAGGGTTATTAGAAGGGCGACGCTGAGAGTATAGAGGAGGGTCGCGACCAAAGAGAGCACTCAATTCGCGAACAAGATCGACAAGATTAGAACTTGGGTAGACCCAATTATGCAAATAGGGGATAGAGACTAGACCGGAAGGATTAACATGGGGATGATGGCGCTTGATGATCATGTCGCGCGTGGGGTTGACGTAGACGCAAGGCGGGTGACGGGGGTAGGATTCGAGGAGCCAGACGATGATGGGGATGTTGTAGGTGACACCTTGGAAGGTCATGGGGATGGTGCCGTCGGCTTGGAGTAGGTTGACGCAGCGGCCGTCGTTGTGGGTGAACGACGCGGTTTTCGGGTCAAGAGATGGGTACGAGGAGACGAGAGAGACAAGGTGTTGGCGGATGAGCCATTTGGTGTCTTCGGTGTAGGGTAGAGAGGAAGGTCCCCGCTGGGAGAGGACTGAGGAAAGGAATTGTAGGGTGGCTTGTTGGGTCGCCGCCGGAGGCACCATTATGTTAGAGAGAGATTTGAGAAGACCGGAGGTTGCTTTCTTCGAAACTAAGTTTATTGTTACGATTTTCAATATTCTTTTATTATATTTGACTTAAACCAAAAAGATTTATGTCGTACTAATAAATCTTATTCTCTAAAATCCCTAAAACTTCATAAATATTGTACTAATAAAGCCCCATATATGAATTCATATTGGCCCTGTGTTCCTTTGTAGAAAATCCTTGATATTTGTAAAAGAATCACTAACACAGATCTTCAATATAAGTCTGTTGCATTTGTGTTACTTGACACATAACTAAAATGTAGCATAAATTGGGCATGGTTCCATTTTCTAAAGAGTCTTGCAAGGAGTTCTGATCCTCTGTCGAAGCTTATTCTATCTTATTGTGTCTAATAAGAAAACGACGTCGTTTTCTTACAAAAACTGGACAACGTTTTCTCAACCTATAGGCGCTGATTTTGAGCCAAAAGATAAAGTTTAAGCCATTTTTATTAATTTTTAGTTGTTATTCCAAAGCCAACTTTATTCTTATTCAGTTTCAAAAATAAAATAATCAGCAATTTAACGATATTATTTATTAATGATATTAGAAAATAAAAAATTATATATTAATAAGAATAAGAGTAAGTAGACAATTAATAAATATCAAAACTTTAAACAATTAAATTAATTTGATTGTTAAAGAATCATAATTATTTTTAACAATAATAAAATGGTTAATAATAATAAGGAATATACACTTATTATATTTGAAAACAATTAAAATAATAAATTTAATTAAAGAAACATAACGCTTTTATTATTTATTATAATATAATTTTTAATAATTATTATATAAAAATTAATATTGATTATAAGGAATTAGCAAAAATGGGCTTTTAGTTTTTTCCTTATTATTATGAATAACAAAATTAATAATATTCAGGAATGTAATCTTATTATTTAATATCATGAATAAATAAATAATTTATTAATAATAAGAATAAAAGTAAGTAGAGAATTAATAATTAAAGCCCATTTTTAACAATTAAATTAATAAGAATAATTAAATAACCATAATAATATTTAATAATAATATAATGGTGAATAATAATAACGAATATAAAATTAACACTTATCATATTTTAAAGCAATTAAAATAATAAGAATGGTTAAAGAAACATAACGTTTTTATTATTATTGATATTATAATTTATAATAATAATTCTTCAAATAATTTAAAAATTAAAACTAGGTCGATTGGTACGAAAGGTTACAGCCCTTTTCGTTTTTTTTTTTTTTTGCTTTGAGCGTTAAGGGGGGGAAATTCTTTCTTGCAATCTTGTTGAAAACTTCCTACTTTGTTGATGCCATATATGTCGTTGAATTTCTAGGAACTTCAATCCATGAACATTGTCTCTCGTCTAAAACTGGACGAGTCATGATGACATTATGCTGAACCAACCACAGTTATACTCTTGGAGGGTGGCTTGGTCGATGCAAGGACTCTAAGCAGTTGCATGAAAGAGTCCGACCGTCCACTGATTCTTGCCACTCAAGCCTATAGAAACTTCTTTATTTTTATGTTCTTGTTTTTTGATGGGGTTGTGTTGGGAGTTGGGAGTACTTTTACTAACCGTTACTCAATGGAACTCTGGGTTTGCCCGAAAAGATTATAAGAAACGTTTCTCATAATTCTTGTGTCCAGTTATGTACTTTAATTTTTTGCATTTTCCTACGATTTTTGTCTTACTTCAAACTAGACCTTATGATTATTATAATAAAATTTGTGAGAAAATATTTTTATTTAACATCAAACTCTCATTATACACTTCAATTTCCAGTTTGATTGGATTGTAGAGAAACCGTCTTCCTTTTCCCTACAGCCCTTACTTTGCCTGATCCTCTCAGTTTGATTCATCAGAAAAAGTAAAAGGACTCTTGATATTTCTTTGATTTAAAGCATCTGCAAGTTCTATTCTCTAAATTGTTGTAAATTCTATTCGATCAATCTTTTATTTTTTTACCTTTTACCATTATTAGAAAGGTCGGCGCCCAGGAAATAAGAACTCTTCTCATTTTTAAGCCCAATTTACTTGCAAAATCAAAGGCCTAAATGACATTCTTTGTTGCCCAATTAAAGTGTGTCACGGACGTGTATAGTAAACCTTAAACATAAAGAGATTAAGTGATGATTTAAGTTGTAATAGACTTGTCATATTATCTTATCAAATATAAATAAACAATTTAAAAGAAAGTAATTAAAAATATCTTAAATTGAATATTAAAGTTTCTCAATCAATTACAAAATGAAGTGTTAAGACACTCTACTTGTCTTTTTAAACGATTACTTAAGTTTGTTATAGATTTTACATTTTTAAAATAAAAGATTTAAAATTAGGGTACAAATTTAAAAGTAGACCAATTTATTTCTTAAGCTTTTGAAATGAATATTTTAATTAAATTTTATTAAGAAAGAGAATACTACAAAGTTATAAAAAGTATCTTAAATTATTTAAACATATAAAATATCCAAGCTATCCAAGAGCTAGGAATTAATGGTTATTTGCGATTAACTGGGCCACTTCTTCTTTTATTAATCACATGAAAACTCATACCATTGTTTTGATGACAAGATCATCTACTCTATAATTTCAATTTTCTTTTATTCTTGCATAAAGTTCTCTTGGACAATTAAGAGTTCTAATAAGGTATCATAATGAGGCAATATATGTTGGTTGAGGTCTTATATCTCTTTTAAAAATAAAAGCAATTCAAGTTCCATCTTTAAGTGGTAGGGTTTGTTAAAAGACTATTTCTTCTACTCTCTCCCCTCTTATAGAGTTTTTACTCTTTTATCCTTTTCTTACTTAAAAGTATTTTCTTTTGTATTAGTTATTTAGGCGAGGCTCTTTCTCGCTCAATTAGGAAAGGAACTAGAAAGCCCCTCTCTAATTGTTTACTCCAAATCCTGCTCCACTCACCATGTCTTTCCTACCTGGAATTTTTGGTATTTTTGTGACCTCTCCTTTTTATCCTTGGGGATGCTTGTGATTACTCAAACCATTACCAGTCATCTTCCTCCTTCCTCGAAGAGAACTTAGGGCCAAGTAGTGGGAGCTGCTTAAAAAACATTTGATAAGCTTAGATTCCTTATTCCATACCTTTAGTTCATCCATTTTCCAGAACTCACATGGTCTCTCCCCTTATTGAGATCCTTTAAAAATGAGCACCTAAATGGTCTAGAGCGATTGTGACTTCCTTTGTGGATAAAATTTACCTGTATTGTGGTTCAATATTGGGCCATAAGAAGTTTATCGAAGTCTTACCTTGAGAATGTGCATCTAAATGATGATGAGCTTTTCTTGTTTAGGTTTGTAGATATCTATAGTATGCAAAAATTGTTGGAAGCAAGACCTTATTATATTTAATGAAAACCTTTACTATTATTGAAATGGAGGCCAAGCTTAAGTTTTAAAGACGTGAAGTTGAAGCACATTGCTTTATGGATTAGATTCTATAACTTGTCCTTGGAGTACTGGAAGTAAGCTTAAGTCACCTAGCTAGTGACACTAGACACTTTATTTGCTTGGATGGGTTAATGACCGCACGTCTTTACTTTAGTCAAAATAAAATAACTAAACTACTACTATAGTAGTGGTGAGTCTAGGTCGATTCCACAGAGAGTGTGTGCAAAGTTTATGAAATGAAAGTAACTGGTGTTAGGTTTAGCGGGGGGTTTGGATTTTTTTTTAAGAAGAAAATAAAATAAAACTAACTAATAAAAATAAATTACAGAAAACATACGAAAAATGATAAAAGTGGAAAATTTGGTAGGGATCCGATTCTTTGGTTCAATCTCGGCCTCCACCCTAACTAAGCATATTTTATTGATTTGTTGTTCTTTAACCTCTCCTAGCAATTATTAATCGTGGGTTAATAATTAACCCGAGTTTTTCCTTAAATTTTGTTTAACCAAGATACAATTGTTAATTAAACATAACTACCGAACAACCTAGAATACGATCTCTAGATTTAATTTGACAGTAGCATTACGAATTAGAAAAATCGATTAATCAACAACAACCACATACAATGCGTCATTTAACTTAGGTCATGTTATCCCTAATGATTACGAATCATTAGTCGCTACACATGAATTTCAACATAAACAATTACAGATTATATCGAAATTCTAGCATTGAGTTTGCAATTAAACGATTCAATGAATGCATTAAAATCATCATCTCACAATACCCCATGAGTTCATACACAAATAACCGAACAATAATGAAAATCTGATTATCCATACACAAAACCCAAATCAATATGCCTAGGATAACAGAATCAATTTCTAATGAGAGAAAGAAATATAAAAAATATGAAAGAAATGCTTAACCTGATCGTCGGCGTCGATTTCGCCTCCGAACCAGCATCAAGAAAGCTAGCTCTCCATCTTTTCCATCAAGCTCCAAGAATCAGCTAAGAGTGTGTCCATCATTATTAAAAACCGATAGCTCTGCCCGCTTTCTATTTGTTTTCTCCAGCCGTCCACCTTCTCTAGCCCTCTCATCATGTTTATCATAAAGAAGAATGGCTGCTGTCCAACGCTGTCTCCATCTTGAAAATCGAAGAGGAATGATGTAGAAGCTGATGTCTCCCTTGCTCTCGGTTGCTCACTTCCAAACCCCCCTTTCTTGTCATCCCCCTTGCCCCTTCTTTATACCTTAACAAGTGGCATTTCAAAACTGAAGAGGACCCTTTTGTTGCTGTCCACTTTTTGTCTTATTTGTAATCAACCAATATCCTTCGGTTGCTGTCCACTTTTTGTCTTATTCTCCAAGCTTTGTCACGTTTTATCCATAAGATATCTTGCATGGGACAGCTAGGTTTTTAATGTAGAAAAATGGACAGACGGTGTGTGTGTGGTGCCTCATTCACGTGAGACACCATGCACTCACGTTAGGTGTCTTCAGCTTCCCGTTATTTGCTTCAACCCTCCACTCACGTGTAGCTGTCCAACTTCTTCGGTTTCCACAATTTTTTTTATGATGTTGTCCATTAAATTCACGTTCAAGTGCAAACCTATGCTTTCTTTATACCTTAAATGATTGAATAATTAGCAGCAACCCTCGCAGCCATGCAAAAACATGCACAGCCGTGAGTGATAACTACTGGCTATGCAGGTTTTCCAGCATACCATGAGCAATTAGATCCTTCATTCTTTTATCCTTTATCCCATTCTTTTATGCTTTATATTGCCTTATCTTGCTATAATCTTCTTCTTTGTTGCTTCATTCTTTTATGCTTCATTCTCACTTTTTCCGTCATTAAGGAGATAGAAGCAAAACTTAGGAATTTTTTGTGGGCTGGGAAGGTGGATATAGACTCTCATTCTAAGATTAAATGGAGTGACATTAATAGACCGAAAAGGGAGGGGGTTTAGGGATTAAACATTTACCAACTTGAAATTTTGTCTTGTTAGGGAAGATGATCTAGTATCTGTTTTATGATAGAGAGGCTTTGTGGGTTAAGTGGGTGCATACGATCATTTTAGGAAGGAAAAATTTTTGGAGTGCACAACCTACCAATAATAGTTCTTAGAGTTGGAGGAAAATCTTATGTGTGAGGGATAAATTGAGGAACCAATTCAGATTTAGGATAGGAAATGGACATTCCACACTCTTATGGCAGGATCCTTGACATCCGAGGGGAATCCTAAAGAACTTGTCTTCACCGAGAGAGATAAATGGGTCCGGTCTACCTATGACAATAACAGTTTTTGAAGTTATCAACCATAATTAGTGGAGACGGCAGAAAATTCCTAAAGAGGTCATTGGTAATCTTGAACCTATACAATACTAACCAAATAGCTCCAAACCAAATTATTTGGAATGGTTACCTAGCCCTTCCAAAAAGTATACCAATGGATCAACCTATAAATTCTTGAGACCTTCAACACATACAGTATCTTGGCATAAACTGGTTTGGTTTAAAAACAATAGCCCTAGGTGTTCCTTCATTCTATGGTTGGTTGTCCTTAAAAAACTGCAAAAAAGGGGATAAACTTCTTTTTCTCTATACTCCTAACCATTGTTCTCTATGTTTATCGAACTGTGAATCCAATGAGCATTTTTTCTTTGAATGCCCATTCTCTAAAGCAGTATGGGAACATTGCCTCAACCACTTCTAAATTCTCATTCCCAATATGACCAGCCTTCAATCTATCCTCAGTTGGTCTCACCATACAACCTCAGACAATAACCTTTTCCCTATTCTACTGTCCACTACTGCTTACAACATTTGGACTAAACGGAACTCAAGAACCTTCAAGGATGCAGCCATGGATGTGGAGAGCTTACACTCCAGAGTAATCTTCCAAGTTCTGGAACATCTCAGCCCAAACACATTGGGAAGGTAATTAGAGGAATCAATTTTACACTAACATTTTTGCAGATTCTCTATTGCAGATAAGGTATCAACACATATTACAGCATATATACTCATCAGATGGGCAACTGAGAGGCTGGAAACAGCAGACAATTCTACTGCATGTCAGGAAGTATGGAGCTTTGACAGGAAATGGTTTTGGTGTTGTAGGTGTACAGCTTCCCTATGATTGCAAGTAAGATGATCAAAAGCTTAATACTCAGAAAATCATTTCCTATGGAAGCCCCTTCGAGAATGGAAGCTACGATGAAGGCAATCTTGATAGTTGTATATTGAACATTCAATCTTCTTTACCAAATCTGTTTTGTGGTTTGTTACTTGGGTTGTGTGTTTGAGTGTCGAAATGTTGTGTTACTGGAATGCTTGTGACTGGTTTTAGGCTACTGGGGAGAAGGGCGACATTTTTAAGGTGTCTTGGTAGGAAATAGGGGAGGAGTGTTGGTGGTAGTGTTGTTTATCTTGTTCTATGTTTATTAATATTTTGCACTACCTTATGTCTTTTGATTGATAAGAGATTTCCTTCAGAAAATCTGTAGTGCTGTACATAACATTTTCTATTTGTATAAAATTTACTAATTTACCAAAAAAATAAGTGACCGTTAATTTGAAATCTCTAAAGTATTGCATATAAGAATTTTTATATTTTGATACTATTTATGACCTATTTTAGTCAAAGAGAACTCAATTGATTATTAATGGGTATGGTATAGACTATATAGATGTAGTTAAATATTATTCGTCTCTTTAAAATAATTAAGGAGAATGTTTCGTTTTTTTATTATTATTATAAAGATTAGACCATGCTGTGATTATTCTTTAGGGAAAAAGTGGTCCAACTCATAAACAAAAGTATAGAGATGTTTAAACAAATATATGAGTATTTATTAAATAACTATTTATTGAAACAATTTGATATGGAGAATTTTACATGAAACATTACTTGTTTGTCTATGAAAATACTTATTGTAGTAATCGTATATTTGTACTTATGAACTATCTTAGTTAATGATAGCTCGGGCCAAGACCACTTGACCCAAAGGAAATATGCAAAATGACATCATTTTATCAAAAAAATTTAAAAAAGTGTAGATGGGTAGAGTCATGGGCTGAGAACCATTGGCCCAATTGACATCCTTATTCATCATTCTAAAGTAATTAGATAGAATATTTCATTGTTCTGAATTGATATCGATTAAAGAAATCATGAATCAAAATGAAATGATAATTTAAAAATAATTTTCATATGTCATTAAAAGAAGAATCAATTAATAAAGATAAACAATTAGTATGATCTCAAATAAAATGGATATTAATTCCATCAAAACAATGTATGATGAAATAAATAATTGTGCTAAAAATATTAATCAAAATTACTTTGATGTTTTAATATGTATGTGATCATGACATGTAGCTAGACATTGATTCTGACATATCAATATAAATTATTTAATTAAAAAATTAAAGATAAATTTAAATTTTTAATTTATATAATCATAAATATGATTTAGTATTATAACCACATTTGTAATGTCCAATAATTAAAAAACCCAACCAGTTCGGCCGGTTTAACCATAAAATTATTAAATCATCTAACTTTTTGATTCAATTTACTTTGAGAACTCTTGTTGTTAAAAATCAATTAATTTGTTAATTAATTGGTCAATTTTTAAATTAATAAGTTTTTATGAACCAAATAAATCATTTAATTTTCATTTAACAATCTTTTTTAATTAAACTTCAAATTATTTGATTGATAAAAATAATCTCTTTCAATCATATTTCAAATTTTTTAATTTTATTTAATTTTTAGCTGATTTTATGACGATTTAATACTTGTTAAACTTTTTAAACCTTAAACTTTTTGTCTTACCGATTTATATTACAGTTTCATTTTTTTTTACAAGGGAACAGATATAAAATTATAAGACCCTCTGAAGGAGGCTAACCCTTGCCATATCCTCTAGAAGGATAGTGGCACACCCAGAGGGTGCTCTATCAAAAGTGGTAAGACCGAGTCCCAAAGTAATAGCATAGTTGGCAAGCTAATCAACACACCGATTTCTCTCTCTGTAAGTGTGTCGAGGAAAAACAACCCAGCTCCGGATGAGTAGTTTGTTGATGCCCAGGACTAATGAGTTGAGTGACATGGATCGATGCGATGTGTCGGAGAGGAGATCTGTAACTACGAGAGAATCCAGTTCGAGAACCACGCGTTGAAAACCAAGGGCTCAAGCCAGTTGAAGGCCCGAATATACGCCCCAGAGTTCAGCCGAAATCGGGGAGCATCAATCTATATTCTGGGCAAAACCGCCTAGCCAATCACCAGAGCTATTCCGATAATGCCACCTGCAATGGTTGAGGAGGTAGCGTTATTACACGTTCCATCGGTATTTAGTTTGATTCATTCCGGAGTAGGCGGACACCACCCAATAAGTTGATCGTGGCGCAGTCGAGGGGCAAGACGGGCTCGAAAATGCCAGACTGATGCCTGAGAAATCAGTCGAACATAAGTAAGGACGATAGTCACAAGAAAAGTCGACCAGGAGAACTGATTGTCGAAAAGGGCCGCATAATGTCTATAAGGTGTGATGTCTGGTTAGGCGTGTAGCCCATATGACAGGAACTATTGCTCATATTTTGTCATCCCATGCAATCACTTTCCATCATAATGCATCAATGTAAAACTACTTGGTTCTGAATTATTTCATAAACAGTATCAAAATTTCCACCGATTCTAATCTTTTGGCTTATTCTAAGTAATCCCAATGTAAGTAAATTTCATCAAGAGTTGGGTGTGCCTGTCTTTTTCGCCTGAACGTTAACACCGTCCTCCCACCTAGAACTACTACTTCTGATCTTGCCTTGATAAATGAAGAGAAATCTTCATGAAATTACGCTTTTCAAGCATCAATCACAGTAACTAAACTTATCTTTAGGACATATATTTCTTCAGTTGATTAACGAATTGGATTTGTCACCAACTTTGGAGATACCAATAAAAATGTTTAGGAATGATCAACTAAAAGACCAGGAAATAATAACACTTCTTCAAATTTTAGAGCTCATTTTGTATCCAAGACTATGAAACATAAGAAAGTAAAACATTTCACTATTTTTAGTCACTATTTTGATTCTTTGTTAATTTTAATTCTTTAGTTAATTAATCATAAATCCTCATTTTGTTTTATTAATTGAAATTAAGAAAATAATTTTCAATTTTATTGGGGTTTGACCTGATTTTACGACTATTACAAAAATTTAATTAAAGAATTAGAATTAATTTGAAGGGGTTTCGATAATCCAATCAAATTGTTTCTAGTTTTAGTAGAATCTAGGTTAGTAGCTGGGGTTTATTTGTTATCGATTGCTTTAAAACAACTTGTGGGAGAATTTGATCAGACTATATTTTACATGTTATTTGGGGTTGAATTAATTGATATTTGACACTTTTATAGCATGTTTTATATAGGTTATGTGATGTTTTCTTATGTTTAGTTCATTATGTTGTTGGTGATGATCTTGAAGAGAAAACACAAAATTTAGTGTAACTTTCTCCATATTGGTCCAATTGAAGAGATTTTAGAGACGTTTGGAAGAGAATAGGAAGGGCAACAACTTTGTAGAAATTGAAAAATATGAAAAAGTAAAGAAATTGGTGAAAAGAGCATAATAGGAGTTGGAATTTGCCCAAGAGATAGGTGCCCATCTTTCATGAAGTTTAGAGAGATTAAGAAGAACTAGATCGATGTCAAATTGTGCATATCAGAAACGTGCGACAACGGTGTTTAGACTGCAAATTAGAGGAGGTCAGCATACTGGTTAAGGATTACAATGGCGTAAAATAGAACCTTTCTTTATCTGCTCTCTACAAATAGGTTCAAGATCAGCACAAACTCATAAATAATAACAATTAATAATGAAATAGAATACATAACAAAACCGACACGCCTAAATTCCATGGATTTCTAGCTGCCACTTGGATCAACAGAACATCACGGATCTCTGCAAGAAGCAGTTGCTAACTACAATAAACTGCGTCACGATGCAAGACAGGAGCACTGCTTTCTGGCGTGTTCTGGGATTAGCTTAACCAACATCTCTTCAGGTACTCCTTTCAGCTCTGTCAAAAGAAACACACGGTGATTTACATGCATTTAAATAAGCAAATACTTAACCACATTACGAATTGCGCAAAGTCATTGATCTAATACCATGAGCCTTAAAATTGAAAAGAGGTGGAAGCACACGTCCATTTGGTAAACGTTTATTGGGATCACGAAGCTCATCAAAGAATGGATGGGACAGAGCTTCCAACTGCATTTACGAATAAATAGACATGTAAATCTTCAAAACGTTAGCCATTTGCTCAAAATATCCAGCTTGACATTGTTCAGCACTTACAGCTGTACAACGAAGGTTAGGAGAGTATTGCAATAATCTTGAAACGAGATCCACAGCTTCAGGGGGCATGTGTTTGTGGAATATCTGCACATTAATAACAAATGGACAATATGGGATCCTACTGTTGGTACGTATCGACAATATGAGATCACAAATGGACCAATAAAATAAAATGATTATGTACCTTATGCCATGGGTGAGCTTTAATCTGTGGAAATTTAAACTCTGTGTAGTTAGGATTCATACACTTAATTTCCTCCCTTGTTGGAGTGCCCAAAACCTGTACAATTCACATAAATTGGTCAAAGGAATGAAAGAGAATTGGCACAACAAAAATGTCCAAAACTCGTATCTAGGTGACAATGATAGCTCCACTTTAAGCTCAATCAAGCACACAACTCAACACATGCAAAACTTAACCAACAATTCTCAAATATATATATATATATATATATATATATATATATATATATATCCACTGGAAACTGATACAAGAAGTTCGTCCTCCACAGTATTTTTTGCA
>JAOTAX010000004.1:5843513-5859849 GCA_025629825.1 Erythroxylum guanchezii | reverse complement strand
TCAAAAATGATTCAGAGCCTTTGGCTCAACGCATAATGAGCCCCATTGGGGACAGTTCAGGCACTCGGTCACAACAATGTAATAACTGGAAAGTGAGTCGCATGCACACTGCATATGCATAACATAAATGTTTAAATGATAGTGAATGGGAAAGGACTGATTTACTATATGGATCATGAAATGGAATGTGATATGTGAAATGAAATTTCGATTATGTGACATGACTGTGTATATATGTTATTTATGTCTAATATGTATTGTATGCTGGGTGAGCCATCGATGATGGTCACTCACTGAGTTCGCAAAACTCACCCCAAATTTGCAATTATTTTTTTCAGGACTCAGAAGGATACCCCGTTGGGCCAATGGGAGTATTTTTTAACAGGATTCAGTGATGATAGAGGTCGGGATCAGTTCGCGTCTGCATTGTTTTTCTTTAATTTTGTCAATTGCATTGTATGGGCCCAAATGGCTATATATACCGATTTCGAATTGATGAGGTGTTTTAACACGCCACTCTGACGGGACTCGGACTCGGATATCACCATCAATATCGGGTTCGGGTCGTGTGGGAGTGGGGTGTTACATAAAAGAATATTTAACATATGATTAATTATTTAAATATAAGATTTAATATATAATTAAATCATTTAATATATGTAATTGAGATTTGATTAGATCTATTCGAAAAGATAAATAAGTTAAGAAACTTAATTGTTTGCATTTTATATTGTTTATTGTTGTTAGGGAATAAAATTACGAATATTAATCTTGTCTTATTAGTAGTAAATACATAGTTATCATCCTACCTAGTAAAATAGCATGTGAATTTATTAATTTAATTTTAACACGTCTTCGTTTATTTTTATAGATAAATGGAAGAAAGTTCAAGTACTCCTAATAATTCAACAACTTCAGGAAAATTCCATGATCTAGTTTGAGCTCATGTTGGATTGAGTTCTAGAATAAGGAATCCCATTTTTTTGTTTTTTAATAAGCATTAAAAGGGTGGAGGAATCATCAAATTAAAAGAAACATTTAGTTGGGGTGAAAAGTGATGTGAAACCTTGTACAAAAGTTTAGTCATGATGCAAAATGACAAGTGAAGACTTTCCTTGAAGAGTATCAGTATGAGAAAGATAGAAGGCAAAGATTGAATCACAAAATTAGTAGTGGAAGTTCTTTTGTTGGTGTTCAGGATGACAGCGAGAATGTAGAAGGTAGTAGTATTCCTACCCAACAAGAAAAGGATGTTACACCTGATGTTAGGTAAAGAAGAAGACAAGTGTCTAATTCTTTTTCACTACGAATAACTCCTGGAGCTCAGCCTTTGATCTGTAGTGTCTTACAATCTAGAGAAACGACTCATAATGTGGATATCGCAATGGTTAGATGTGGTATGAATCAGATATAGCATTCAATGCTTCCTAGTCTTATTATTATCAGCCTATGGTAGATGTTATTGCCTCTTACTGTCCAAAATACAAAGCTCCTTCAATTGATAACTAGAGAGGTAAACTTCTGAGTAACTATTTATGAAATTAAAAGTTATTTGGATTAATGAAGAATGACTTGGGCTACTTTTGAGCATTCAATCATGTGTGATGGATGGACAAATAAAAAACATGAGCCTATTATTTCTTTTTTGGATTATTCTGCAAAGGACACAATGTTTTTGAAGTCTATTGATGTATTTGGCCTTATTAGGAATGATGATACTCTATTTGAAATATTTGATGAAGTTGTGAATGAAGTTGGGCCAGAACATATTGTTCAATTTATTACTAACAATGATTCTACTTATAAAGTGGTTGGAAAAAGATTGCAAAGCAAGTATAATTCTTTTTATTGGACTTCTTATGCAACATATTGCATTGATTTTATGTTGGAAAGTATAGGGGATGTTAGGTATTTTCCTATTATTGATGAGACTGTGTAAAACGCAAAAAAGGTGACTAAGTTCATCTACAATCATGCATGAGTCTTGAATTTAATGAGAAAGGATTTTACCAATGGTAGGAATTTGTGTTGTCCTGCTATTACAAGATTTGCAACAAATTTTTTATCACTATAGTGTTTTATTATGTTGAAGAAAGAGTTTAAACAAATATTTACAAGTGATAAGTGAGTTCCATCTCAGCATACTAAGTCTAATGTTGGAATGAAGGTTTATAGAATTATATATAAAGATAGTAAAATTTGGTCCCAATTTCAATTTTCCATTCAAGTTTGTAAGGTTTTGATGAGGGTTTTGTCTGGATGAAAGTGATAAGAAGGCAACAATGAGTTATTTTTATGATGTCGTGAAAAGGGCGAAGGAAGTAATCAAGGTCAATTCAAAAAATAAGTCTTCTTTGTACACCTTATTCAGTCATCAATGAGAAATAAAAAAAGACAAATTTATTCTCTATTGTTTACAACTGGTACTTTTTTGAATCCCAATGACTATTTTAGACCAAGTTTTACAAAATAAATTGAAGTTAATAGGAAAATGCTCTTAACTATTGCAACATTTGTTATCCATGAAATGATGCAAGATCTCCTAAGCTCAAATGGAGATTTATAAGCATGCTTCTTGAAATTTTGGGATGCTAATTGTTATTCGTCAAAGAGACAAATTTAATCAAGATATATATATTTTTTACTTTTGCTACTTGATGAAAATTAAACATCACTTTCTTTTGTTTATAATACTACTTTTGTTATCTTACAATTACTTGGTGGGACCAATTCGAAAGTACATTTGAATTCATCCATTACAAGAAAAGGAATAAGTTGTAGCATAAAAGATTAAATGACTTGGTATTTATTCGATATAATTTAAAGCTTCAAGAAAGGTACGTTATTTTCACTATTAAGTTAAATATAAATTTTAATACTTTAATTTTATTGTTTACTAGGACTCTTAATAGAATTAATTGAATGAAGCTCCAAGTTTTCGTTTCTCCTTTTCTTTTAATTTTACTTATAGTTGATGTATATGTTAAATTTTATATATGCAATATGATTGAATTTTTTTTTGTTTTAGATCTCACTTTTAGTTGGTCCTTCAGTACAAACTTTTGTTGTAAATTGTAATTGTTAGAGAATCATTGATATTTATTATTCTTTTTATTTGATATTTTATTGTAATTATTATTTATTATACGATGAAATTATAATATTTTAAAAACTTTATGTTATTCTTAATTTTATATTTATATGATAATTGAATAATCTTTTTAATTAATTGTGGTTATTATTTAAACGTGAAATAACAACAATTTATTTAAGAAAATATAAGGGCATTATGCTTTTGAGTAGAGAAAGAACACTTAAAATTATGCAGTTACGTAAACATTTCCTAATTGATATGGGGGCTGAACCCTTGCGTACTCTCAACAAAAGCAACGGACAAAGAAAATTGACTACCACTTGGGGTCACATGCAACATCTTCCTATTTTGCAGGCAAGCTTACTAAATAAAAAAGGCTCGTCGTTTCATGGCGTGCGGTTTTGGACAAAGATGAAGTTTGCAGCCTTTTTTCCTTTTTAGATACAACTGAGAAGAAAAGAATCGACCGGAGACCTGTAGAACGTGTTGAAACATGAAGATTCGTAATTTGTTTTCTGGGGCACAAACTTTGAACTTATCTCGTCTTCAACAATGATGACATACCAAGAGCCTTAAAGGTCAACAACTACGGAAACGACCAGCTCCAATATAGCATTAATTTAGGAGTTGATGTATTTGGAATTTGACCAATACTTTGTTGAATCGAGATAAATAAGTTGAAACGCTATGTTTTGTGACGTCCAAAGCTATGTTTTGTGATTCAAGATTCATTTTTTATTTTTTAGGGAATTGATGACATCATTAAGGATTTTGCCTGGCTTCTCTTTGAATTTGTCGCGGTGTATGAATCGATCCGAGTCAATCAGACCATCACTAGCAAGTCCAATAATGCAGGCTATGGGAAAACATTTGAAATGAGCATAGGGAACGTGAATCAAATTCTGAGGCTAACACTTGAAAGCGTTACTAACGCTTGTTTATTTTTGGAAGAGTCACCCAATTTTTATGTTCCATATATAAATATAATTAACGTAATTATCAACTCCATGAAACATTTAAACGCTGTTGATTATAATTAAATACAAAAGAATATGGAAACTTGCACTGTTACTTTGAAACAGGGCAGGCTTTGAATCAGGCTTCTTATCAGCATAATTGGATCACTTTGCAAAGTTCTTCTGGGCCGACTGAAGCCCGTGTTCATGGCTCTAAGGCTTTCTTTGCAGTCGACATGGATTAGCCTGACTCGATCCAGAAACATGATCAGGGTTCTGACATGACCTCGTCCATGGTTAAATTAAGTTCAGACAAAACCTAACCAACCACATCTAACCCGGCATAGTTTTTGGGTTAGTTCACAAGATGCCAACTTCCATCAAAACTGAGTTTTAAATCTTTTGCCTAAGGTTTAATACATTCTCCACTGCTAGAATTGAACTTTAAAAGGCTAAGCGGAACCAGAACAACTATTGTTTGTGATTCAGGAACGTTATTTTCTCTCTTCCTTTTACCAAATCCTAGTCAAGGTTTCTAAACGCCACAGTTTAGGAACCCAGTGGGTTTATCCAGGTATGTTTCTGCAGCAAACTTCTAAGAAGCTTGCTGAGAATTGATTCACGTTGGTTGTCCTTGTACGACTCCTTTTAAGTTTCGTAATTGTGATCTATAGCTATTCCAGGTTAGATAGTTGGAATCAATATAGCAATTAGGATATAACAGGTTGCTAGGTGGCTAAGTCCTAGACCAGACTCGAATAAGTGGATCGGCAAGTTGGACCACGGAACCCACAGCCAATAATGTTTCAATCACGGCTGATAAACTAATGCTTTGCGCGTGCCAGTTCTACGCGCTCACCAACTCCCTCTGTTCAAATTAAGCTTTTCTTGCATACTGCAGATAAGGGTGAGCCTGAGAAAAAAACAAATCAAGTAACTGTACTTAGATGTAATTCTTCAGGAAGCTCCAATTATTGGGGTATCCAGCAAACGTGAGTCCTTGAAGCTTCTTAGGACCACCAAGGCACCAAACCATTTTGTTGCTGAACGCACTTCCACACAATGATGCAGCTGACGCTGCCGCTCATTTATTTATGGGAAAGTCAGCGTAGACCTCTGTTTTGGATAACGAAAAGTCAATGTTAATTATATAGTTACTTGTCGACCCTAATAAACAAAATTTCTGAAACAAGGATAAAAGCAAAGCGCGACGCAAATGCTGACCCCAAAAGAAAATGATGTAGTTCCCGTCAATTCCCAATAACTTATGCTTTATTCTCCACCACTAGTATATAATTCAATTTCATTGCAAGACAAAACCCCGGTTTTGGGTCAAACCATTTTCACCTCCTTAAACGGTTTCGGGAATTATAGGTGGAAACAATCCTGAAACCACCAATCTCAAATCTCACTACTACACTTTACCAGGACCTGCCTTGGTTTTACCTCTAATGTACCTGAAGACTCCAGAAGCATCTGAACCGTCCAAATTAACAATCGTGAGTAGTAGCAACTGGCAACCATAACAGCTTGTGACGTAGACGTCAAGCACCGACCGGTGGCACTAAGGAAATTAACTTTCATTCGGGTCACCATTGTCAGTTTAAGCGAAAGTGTGAACGGAGAATAAGTTATTGAAGGCGAACGGAAAAACACGCGTGGGTTGAGGACTTCCCATTCCCAAACTACCCTTCTACCATCTACCTCTTCGCTTCTAAAGTCAACCGGACAACTGTTTCAAAGAAGGGTTCTTGGGTCATTATTCACGAAGCATCCTTCCATGTAGACGAAAGGTCAAGCATATAAGAAAAGGTCACGCGTCCGACACGCTAACTCTTTGAAAGTACAGACCTGTGATTTCTTACATGGAAATTCCAACTATTCATCAAATCCAACTCACACGTGTCCGTTCTTCCTACCGGTATTACCTGTAGCCACCGGTAACACCAGTCTGTTTAATTACAACCACTATATATGCCCGTTAACGCCCACCGGCGTAGAAAATTTTGATCATTTCAGCGTGGAAAAAGTACAAGTTAAGTGCGAGAAGATTCACACACAAAAGCAGGTAGAAAATATCGGTTGTGTTGGTTGTTGTTGTTGCTGCTCTCTTACCTAGGTGCTTCCGGAGGATCTGAGGTTGTCTTTGAAGATTCGTAACGTTTTTGCGAGCTTCTTGTCTGTTTTTTTATGGTGATGAAAGTATGGTAGTTGAAGCAGAGGTTGTGTGTCAACAGACATTCACGTCGTCGTTGGACGTTCAGTATTTTGCTAAAGGGGCCTCGGTTCACGAGATTGACGACGTTATTAACGTCTCGCCTCGGAGACTAGCCCAAGTTCTTGTATCCGATTCTGTTGCTGCTGACTTACCCAGTTCTCAAGTGGTGAGTTTCTTACTCTGTTTTCTTTTTCTTTTGCCTTTTTGGATCGATTTATTTTCGTATTTTTCAGTTTTAATTGTCGGGGGAAGTGAAAATTGTGGTTGGTTTAAGAGGGTAAGTTGTAATGGTCACTTGTTGAACTTTACGTGTTGAAATCTATGGTGGTTCGCTTTGTGTTTGTGTTTTGGTGAGAAATCGAATTTTGGTGGACATTCACGTGTTGAAATCTATGGTGTCTACGTCCACGAATCGTTTTTGGGATGATTGTTCTTGAGTGTTTGATGGGCTTGTGAAAGATATTTGAAGGTTTAGATGATGTTCTGTGAGATAATCATCGACTTCTAGTCTAATTGTGGGAAAAGAAAATCCATTTTTATTGCCTGCAATTGTCCGCATAAGCCTAACAAAGGGAAAGGGTCATTTTGGTGCCAGAAAGTCATCAAATTTATATCGTTCGCGACTTTCACCGATCATATGGGGCCTATCTTTGCTCTTTTTCTCCCTTGCATTTGTTGTGACTTCAATTGTGTGAACCTTCTGTTGAGAAGGGCTAAGAAGTATTAGGTTGACTCGACTAGTCATTTATGATTGGTTGGAAAAGTGAAGGATAAGGTAGAGATATGTTACTCCTACTTCTTGGTAGAGGGAATTTTTAGTTTCCGATTTTATGGTAACTTGTGAGATAGAAACTGAAAATACCACCATGGGGTTTTGTAGGATATTAAATCTGTAGACAAACTTTCAGATGGTACTCTTGAATCTACCATCCTGCAATTTGTTCCAAGCATCCGTTCTGGTAGTTTTGCTGACATTGGGCCCCGAAGATACATGGAAGATGAGCACATACGGATAGATGACCTATCTTCTTACCTTGGACCACTCTTCAAGTTTCCCAAGCCTACTGCTTTCTATGGGGTATGTGCCTATCAATGCCTTAATTCCCACTTGTCATCTCATTGGTTTGTGATTAATGGAGATTGGATTCATTTGCAGGTGTTTGACGGTCATGGTGGACCTGAAGCAGCAGCTTATATTAGAAAGAATGTGATGAGGCTATTTTTCGAAGATGTTAGCTTTCCCCAGGCAGCTAATGTTGACAACATATTCTTAGAAGATGTTGAGAACTCCCTTAGGAAAGCATTTCTACTGGCAGACCAAGCTTTGGCAGCTGACTGCAGTGTAAGCAGCTCATCTGGGACAACAGCTCTTACTGCCTTCATATTTGGAAGGTTGGTAATGCACTAGCTGAGACCTTTCTTCTTCTGTATATGATCATGGTTGATAGTCTGATAATAATTTGTGTTGTAGCTCTTATAAATTTTGTTCTGTTATTGATCTTAATCGTATTTGATTTCTTATTCCAGGTTGTTAATGGTTGCTAATGCTGGGGATTGTCGAGCTGTTCTATGTCGTAAAGGAGAGGCAATAGACATGTCTCAAGACCATAGACCTATCTATCCTTCAGAAAGAAAGCGAGTTGAAGAATTAGGTGGATACATCGATGATGGATATCTCAATGGTGTATTATCTGTTTCCCGAGCCCTTGGGGATTGGGACATGAAAATTCCTCGAGGTTCTCCCTCACCTCTCATCGCAGATCCAGAATTCCGGCAAGTGGTTCTAACAGAGGATGATGAATTTCTCATAATTGGTTGTGATGGGATCTGGGATGTTATGTCTAGTCAGCATGCCGTAAGCATTGTTCGCCGAGGCCTGTGGCGGCACGATGACCCAGAACAGTGTGCCAAAGACCTTGTCATGGAGGCACTTCGCCGAAACACTTTTGACAATCTCACAGTGATTATCGTATGCTTCTCTTCCCTTGATCACCGGGAGCTATCTCCACCAAGGCAACGGAAACATAGATGTTGTAGCCTTTCCGCAGAGGCCCTGTGTAGCTTGAGGAATTTGTTGGATGGCAATGCCAACCATTGAATGTGAATAATGCAAACATTTAAAAGTGTATTACCACTTTCAGGCGGAATAAGTTATTATTGGATGCTGCTATGTGAGCAGTTATTAGTTTTGTTGGGGCTGAATTTTCAAACAGTCCGCAGGGAATTCGGGGTTCATGTACATAGTGCCAACCTCCTGGTGGTGGTGGTGTAGAGCTTGATTTTTATGTCTAATAACACGTATCGTCATTTACATAACACATTCTCGCACTCTCCTCGTCTGTGATCTGTGTGCTCATCCACTCAATATACTGACCTCGGTGTTGAAAACGTGTCAAGAGTGCAATTTCCAAACCTTTTGTTATTATTAGAGAACATTTAGTAGGAAATTTCGTTCGGTTAGGTTGGTTGACCAATGGAAACTTACAACTTCCAAGTCTTCATAGCGTGTGCAAGAAAATAGATACTAACGAGACGCCATTTCAGACGAACATTCAGTGTCTGCCACCTTCTTGCTCTTTCCTTAGAGCAATATAAGATCAAAGCAAGTCTTGGAGTCATTTTTCGTAGGACTTCCATAGATCATCGTATCGTTGCCGTCAGGAGGTTGACCTCTAACTGTTCAACAACAGCTGAGGTCTACCCTTCCACAGCTCATTATGGATCCAAGGCTCTCTATTTCATTTTTAAAACTTCAGTATGAAATCAACCCAATCAGAAAATGCATCAACATATTGGTAATGATTAATTTGTTTGAAGACGAGAGATAAATAACACCCAATGCAAGAGGGAAAGTTCTTTTATAGAGGATCTGAAACCGGAACATTCCTAAAGAACATTCAATTTGGGACCAATGGCTTAGAAGACAAATTTAAAGAGAGTATAGAAGCAGAATAACATGGAAGCATCAGACTAATGCCCCAGAAAAAACTTGGAAGTGAACAGAGTATTAACCTGACATCGAGATACCTCTTCCTTGATCCTATATAGTGCACATTATTGGTATTCGTAAACATAGCCCGCTTTTGTAGTCCCATGTCTTGCTTCTTTGACAGCCCATCAATGATAGCTAAGAGGACCTTACCTGATATTTCATATTTTATGCAACAAGTCTCCTTTTATTTGTTATATTTCTGTCGCTCAATTTCTTATGCATGAGATTTGAGTGTGGAAACGTACAAGACTGGTTCTAAATTTTCAGCTGCCATATCCCAGATAAGTTATATAATCGTTAGGCCGAGGACATGGGATGTGATTTCGCTAAAAGATGCAAGAAAATATACGATCAATTTGAAAACATAAATCTGCACCAAACATATATAGATTCAAAAACGATGCCAATCATTGTTGTGCAACATGAAATATATAAGCGTTGATCCAATAGTTGCATACTTATTTCTTGAAAGGTCATTCTATTTGGGCGCTTTAGCCGAAAGCCAGTTTCTCTTTTTTCCTCAATCAGCTGTTGAAGCTAAGAGACGATATACGTCATGAGACTTCTTGTGTTATCAAGGACGGACGTCGGGTTTCTCTTTGGTATGATACTTGGGATAGTCGAGGTCCTTTAATCTCTCAGGGCACTCCTTCCCGTACTTCCCCACTGTTTCCTCTCAAAACTCGTATGAGTTCATTTATTGATGGTAGTTCGTGGAAATTCCCACGAATTCTACGTCATCTCCAACCTAGCTATTCTCCAACACTTCAAGAATCTGACACTTTCTTTTGGAAGGGGACTCCACTACACAAGTTGACTAATCGATTCATTTACCACAACCTGCGTCCTCGCTGTCCCCCTATTTCTTGGGCACCCACGGCTTGGAACCATCTTCTTCCGCCCCGTATCTATTTTATTTTCTGGTTAGCTATTCAGAATAAACTTTCGACTGCTGACCGTCTTCTTTATGTGCAACTGGATCCTTATTGCCCGATGTGTTCCCTTCAAATAGAATTTTGTTCTCATCTCTTTTTCGAGTGCTCCTTTACCTATTCTATTTGGAGAGCTGTTTGTGGTGTATGCTGTTGGACGGATCCTGGATCCGACCTTATGACTCTTACTAGTTATGTGTCTTCTACTGCAGGTTCCAACAAATCTATCCACCTTATTGTTTTAGGGGTCTGTTTATATTCTCTTTGGCGAGAGCGCAACTCTCGCCGCTTCCAGAGTTCCTCTTGTACGAAGGAGAGTTTGATATGCTTAATCATGTCTGATGTTCGGGCGATTATTTTGGCTAAGAAAGTTCCTTGTAGCTATAATGTTTGTCATGCTTTACGACTGTAGTTGCTAGATGGCGGTTCTATTTAGGCTCTTTCTGATGTGGTAGCTGATTTTCTGCTGGCTCTTCTCCCGTGTTGTATATTCTGAGTTTTCCTTTTGATGACCTTGTATTATTGTTTTCTATATTTATACCAATTTCCTTTTACAAAAAAATATATATAAGCGTTGAGAAATGATGAATAGCGAGTCTTGTTAAATTAGATAGGGACTACATGTACTCGGTTCAATAGTGAATTTTTAGTTTAAACATTCCCCACCACTTAAGAATTATTTCATCGTAGTTTTGATAAAAGTTGCCAGTTACAACATGTAAAAGCGGAGTAAATTTGCAGTAATCAACGGTATTTGTTAATTTAGAATGTGAGACAACCGATCCAATTGAGTTTTACAATATTTGAAGGCTAGAAAAATTATTAGAAACGCAATTGAAGGTGCACCATATTAATCCGCCATATGATAATTTTGTTCAATTAAATAATAGGGTTAATTATAAAAATATCAAAATTTGCTCAGTTTTACAATTATAATCCGAATTTTAACATGTGGTAATTAAATGCTCAAACTTTTAATTTTTTTAATTCTAGCCTAACGTTAGTGTCTCCGTTAACTTTGCTGACATGACTTGTTACGTGTTCTAGAAACTTTAACTATTAATATACGTTAGCCAAATTTAACAAAAGTAACGAAGATTAATCAAAATAACAAAAAATTATATTTCCTTAACTTATAAATTAAATCGATATCATTTTTACAGACCCATTTTCATATTCAACTCGTTGATGTTGCATTTGAGGAAAAACTCCTGGTGTGATCCGATTGAACCCATTCTCAAGCTAATTTAATAGTGGCATTTTAGTGATTTATGAAGTTTTTCGGTTGACCCTTGCTAAGTTAAAAAGGATTTCGAGAAGTTTTTAATCGAACTTATTCATCATTAAGAAGTTATATTGAAAGGACTTTTGGTGTTCTTAAGATTCGATGGAAGATATTAGAAAAAATAATGATGTTGACTTCTTTTGTTTTTTTCTAAATAATTATGAGAATATTCAAAGAAATACTAAGATATAAACATTTAATACTCATGTCCTTATAAATCCTTTTGTTTAAGTTATACTCTCATAAGTCATTTTACACATAAACAATTAATAATACACAACTAATTTTATCAAATATCTTTGAGTAAACCGTTAATATTATCCGTTAATCAAATTAGCTATATTAATCCGCTGTTAGATAACCGCTGATACAATCAACTAACAGTTAATATAATCCGTTGATTGTCAAACATGACTTATAATTGCAAAATTGAGCAAAGATTAATATTTTCTTAATTAACCATAAATAATATCATATGATTCAAGTCAATAAAACTTATGCTTGAATTAGTAAAATGTAAATCATTTAATAAAACTTTATTCAAAATATTTGGTATTCATTTATATATGTTATAATATTAACATTGTAATAATATGCTGTTCTTACTGAGCCAATTATTTTATTTAGCTCTTAAACATTAAAACATTTATTTTAAGAATGATTTAAAATTATAATTTTGATTTTTTTAAATTGCAATTGCAATTCACTCACCTAGACTTTGCAAAAATGTTCAAATTTAAGTGATAAAACTCAATTTACATATATTTGGACTTTGAGTCTACTAAAAAAAAAAGAACAAAATCAATATAAATTTAATTCAAATTGAAATTAATTTGAAATTCAATTTTATTCTCGTAAAATTAGATTAAATTTAAATATAATCTTATATTTATAAATTAAATTCAAATTTAGGTTTGATTCACTGATGCTGCTTTTCCTTTCTAATTTCAATGTTTCCAATTTCCCCAATTAATGGGTTATCAAGCAATTTTTGAAGGCTGATGGCTCTTTTCTTAGAGCTAGAGGAGTTCTATAGTGCATTTTCTTTTACTTATAACTCTTTTAGTTGTTTAATAATTTCCTTCCATCAAACAATAATGGGTCTGACCGCATATTTGAAACTTAGAACTTTCAATAAAAATAAGAGTAGATGAATTGAACATGCATGCAAGTATATCCTAATAAGCAGGCAGGCGCTGAATACTGTGTCTGCAAGCATTTTAAAAACGGAGAGAAGTACCATTGATGAATCAGAAGCGTAAAAAGCTTTGAAAATGGAGAAGTTGACCTGAATATATAATTTTATCACTATCACGTCGAGTTTTATTGAGGTCCAAAATTGCGAGTATATTCAATTATTGTACCAAGTCAATGCAACCACAATGGCACTTGCAGTACGTACATCTGTACATATCATCTCGAGCTCTACGAAGTGCAGTCCCTCTGAATGTATTTAAGTGGCGTAGAAGCCTATATAGACAGCAGATCCAAGAACCACCATTAATACGACATTTAAGGAAGGAAGACTACGAATTTGGTAGATGACTTCTCCCACCAAAATGTCCAAGCCGAGGTAAGCTTTTATCTTCCATAACAGCCTCATAGATCTGCCTAGATACGTCACTGGTTGCTTCTCTTTTCATTCTCAAAATGATTTTTTTTCACGGTGATCTTTCAGGTTAGAAGGAAAGGTTGCATTGGTTACCGGAGCGGCAAGTGGGATCGGAGAGGAAGCCGTGAGATTGTTCGCGGAGAATGGAGCCTATATCGTGGCTGCCGATGTTCAAGACCAGTTAGGACATCGAGTTGTGGAGTCAATAGGCCTAGACAAAGCAAGTTATCACCACTGCGACGTAAGAGACGAGAAACAGGTCGAAGAAACTGTTAGCTACACGTTAGAGAAGTACGGGAAGCTTGATGTTTTGTTCAGTAATGCAGGAATCATAGGACCATTAACAGGAATTCTTGAATTAGATATTGAAGGGTTCGACAACACCATGGCAACCAATGTTCGAGGTGTTGCGGCGACGATCAAACATGGAGCTCGAGCCATGGTAGCTAAAAATATTCGAGGATCTATTATATGCACAACCAGTGTAGCATCGACACTTGGTGGAACTGGACCACATGCTTATACTACATCGAAGCACGCTCTAGTTGGTCTCGTCAAAACAGCTTGTAGCGAGCTTGGAGCATATGGGATTAGGGTAAATTCGATATCTCCTTTTGGTGTTGCTACTCCACTTTCTTGTGCAGCTTACAATTTGCAGCCTGATGAAGTTGAAGCCAACAGTTGTGCATTGGCCAACTTGAAGGGTATTGTGTTGAAAGCAAGGCACGTGGCGGAGGCCGCCTTGTTTTTGGCTTCCGATGAGTCTGCTTATGTTAGTGGCCACAACTTGATCGTTGATGGTGGCTTCACGGTGGTGAGTCGCAGTTACGGAGTCTAGAACTTCTAGTTTGTCACAGTTGGAGGACGAAATTATAAAAAGCCAACACTAATCCTTTTGTACGATTTATTATAATTTGCTTTCTTTGTAAAATTTTGCATTTACTTCAGCTTGAACGAAGCCTTGTTACCAGCACTTGCCATGTGCATCTTCCTTGTAATCTGGTATCATGTTAACTTTTCAACTCCCAGGTTTCATTTATAGGCTATAGCCTTCAGTCTTTTGTCTGTGGTTTCAGAAATTTGGTCATACCATCTTATTTTCATTTTTTGTGTGTTTTGGTTCAGTGGAACCACTGTGTGTTGCCCATGAAAGAAACAATGGCAACGTTACAATCCCCAAAGAAGGAAGGTAAAGATCGCTTTCGGTGGGGGACAATCAATGTTCTATGCAAATAAACATATATCCAAATCTCATTATGTAAGCTCATCATACTTTTCTAGTGACACCTGGTTGAGTCTTGAGTAAAGGGAAAAAGTTAACTTTTATCAAAATGAAAAAAACAATAGTTCCATTCACACAACTAACAAAGCATGTGCATCTCCATACTCTTTCTAGAAGTCGCATAAGAATTAATAACCCAAAAAAAAAAGTATGGTTGCAATTGTCGAGCAAGTGGGGTGAATCTTTTCCTTGTTTGCTTCCTTTTAATTAATTTGATATACCAACAGAGTTATTTTGATTTAGACAGTAGCACGAGGCCAGCTATATATGTAAATTGGGAATAAAGAATCTTCATTCTTCAATAAATGGTAGTAGTAAAAATGGTTATGAATGCGAGGATTTCCCAATCCTGCATGGTAGTTAAGTTGCAACTTGAAAGATGCGGCGACCACATTCAAATGTGGGAACTCAACTGTCGTCATGTGCACAACAATTTAATCTGTACGTTTCCAGAATAATAATGCTAATTCCTTTGTGCTTATAAAATGACCCAAAGACAATGTTTATCACTTGCCTGTATCACTTTCACATTTCCTTTACTTCTACGTCCATGAAGCTGTAATCCTGATCCACATTGATGATTCTTTTGCCTGATTACTAACGCGTTGTGGTAATATTAAAATACTGGAGATTAGCATTTATCACTTGAATATTTTATAGAAATTTATAAACAAATTTCAATACTAGAGATGAATAGTTGAGGGGACTCTTAGCTTGATTTGAAAATAGATGAATGAAAGTTTGGATAAAGGCTTGGTGAATACTGAGTTGTTAAGGCACCTATAGTTACATTTTTCCAAACAAAGAGGTATTTAATTTTAAAGTGCTCAAAGCGGGCATGGAAAACTGGATTAATAGTCCTGTGTAAAACACTCTTATTATCACAAAAAAGTTATGGTGCTTCATGTAACTTTATGTCAATGTTATGGACAAGAAACGTGATCCAAACTACTTCTGCTATTGTAGATGCTAATGCTTGATATTCCATTTCTAAGCTAGAGCATGAGTCAGTCAGTTGTTTCTTTAAAGACCAGGAGATTCAATTTGTACGAAGATAGATTTAGTAACGAGTTATGCTTCGTTATGTAGTTATGCATTATCCCCAATCAGAATCATAAAAACCGTAAAGAGATGAACAAACAACTACAAAGAATAATCACCATGAAAGCTCTAGAAGAGCGGTGAAGAAGAAGGAAGAAAACGGTTACTATGCTTAAGAAGCTTTTGTTCGATACTGAACTAATGAATAAAGAAACTACAGAAAGATGTTTTATATACAGAGTAAAGTGGGCTAAGAGTAAAAACTAACTTTAACTGTGACTAAAAATAGATGACAACCAATAAATAGTCTTCATCCTCTCCTCAAGTTGGAGGATGGTGAAAATCTAATAACCTAACTTGGATAAAAGATACCGAAACTGAGGATAGGAGGGGGATTTAGTGAAAAAATCTACAACTTGTTCTCTACTGGAAATCTTGCTTGGCAGAACAAATCCCTTCTTAAATTGTTCCCTCACCAAATGATGACAATCTATCTCCACGTGTTTTGTTCTTTTATCAAACACTGGGTTTGCCACAATGTGAAGAGCTACCTGACTGTCACACCACAGTCTGACTGGTAGTGAAACTGAAACTTGAAGATCTTGCAGAAGGTAATGAATCCACTGCATCTCACAAATTGTGAAAGACAAACTCCTGTATTCAGCCACCGTTGAACTCCGGGAAACTATGACCTGCTCCTTAGTTTTCCAGGAAATAAGTGAACTGCCCAAAAACAAACAATAACCTGTCAAAGATTTTCTGCTATCTGCACTTGAAGCCTAGTCAGCATCACAAAACCCTTCCAAATGCAGTGAGGAATCAACAGAATAGAAAAGACGCTTGGCAAGACACCTTTTGAGATATCGAAGAACATGAAGAGCTGCTTTCCAATGTTCTTGACAAGGGACATGAACAAATTGACTT
>JAOTAX010000004.1:5769498-5779545 GCA_025629825.1 Erythroxylum guanchezii | reverse complement strand
AAAAAAAATTTATACCGGTTTGTGAGTGATTGAATGTTCTAGCATGCTACCTTCGCGGGCACGGACTCGGATATCACTGTCGATGTCGGGTTCGGGTCTTGCGAAAGTGGGGTGCTACACATATAATTTGATGCATGTTGCTGTTGGGTTAAAATGATGTGTTGTGAATGAGGAATCCTCTATGTTATGGCACCGTAGATTACAACAAATCTCCACTAAGAGAATTAAGAGATTAGTAAATGAAGGGGTACTTAGTACTTTAGATTTTGCTAATTTTGAGACTTGCGTGGATTGAATTAATGGTAAGCAAACTAACAAGTCTAAAAGGGTGCAAAGAGGAGCACAAATCTGTTAGAAATCATACATACAAATATTTGTTGTCCAGATATAGACAGCAATAGTCTGAAATACTTTATCACTTTTATAGACGATTATTCACGATATATTTATATCTACTTACTTCATTCTAAGGACGAAGCTTTGGATGCCTTTAAAGTTTTTAAGACTGAAGTAGAGAATCAATGTAGAAAACTAATTAAAATTGTGAGGTCAGATAAAGGTGGAGAGTATTATGGTAGATACACAGAGAATGGACAAGCACCTAGTCCATTTGCGAAGTTTCTTCAGGAATATGGGGCTGTTGCCCAGCAGGCCATGCCTGATTCTCTGGATCAGAATGGTGTGGCAAAAAGAGGAAACCAAACCGATGAAAAGTTTGAGGAGTAACATAAAACTTCCTCAGTTCTTGTGAACTGAAGCTCTACAGACGACTATGTATATATTAAACAAAGTTCTAACCAAGGCTATCGCAAAGATACCTTTTAAATTATTTAAGGGTTGGAAACTGAGTTTAATGCATATACACGTTTGGGGATGCCCGTCTGAAGTGAGAATTTACAACCCACAAGAGAAAAAGCTAGACTTAAGGACCATTAGTGGGTATTTCATTGGATATGCTGAAAGGTCTAAGGAGTATAGATTCCATTGTCCATCTCACAACACTAGGATTGTGGAATTAAGAAATGCAAAATTTCTTGAAAATGTCTTGATCAGTAAGAGTGGTCAATTTTAAGACAGTTTTTGAAAAGGACCGTTATGAAGCCCAACCCTCTGGTTCAAGTGATAGATTGATTGTCATTCACACCCCGTAAGTTGAAACAGGTATTAGACAACTAGTTACAAGAAGTTCCACAAGTTGTTAATACCAATCCAATAGATCAAATTGTAAATGAGGAACAACAAGAAATTGTTGAGTAACCGGTTGAATAACAGGTTGAGCAACAAGTTTTTCAAGAGGATGATGATACAATATTGACGAAATCTATTAGAGATAGAAGGTTAACAATTCCTAATGATTATATAGTGTATCTACAAGAGTCATACTATAACGTTGGAGCCAAAAATGATCTTAAACATTTTCACAGGCCACGAGTTCTAAGGAATCGGACCTGTAGTAAAATGCCATGAAAGATGAGATAGATTCTATGGCATCTAACCAAGTATGGGATCTTGTTGAGTTGCCCAATGGATTGAAATCCATTGGATGTAAATGGGTATTTAAGACAAAGAAAGACTCATGAGGCAACATTGAGAGATATAAGGTAAGACTTGTTGCCAAAAGATTTACTCAGAGGGAAGGAATCAACTACACGGAGACATTTTCTCCTGTATCTAAGAAAGATTCTCTCCGTGTAATCATGGAATTGGTAGCTCATTTTGATTTTGAATTACATCAAATGGATATGAAAAATGCATTCCTCAATGGTGAACTAGAGGAAGAGGATTACATGAAACAACTTGAAGGATTCTCCTCTAGTGATGATAAGTATTTAGTCTGCAAGCTTAATATATCCATATATAGATTGAAACAAGCCTCCTAGAAGTGGTATTTAAAATTCCATGAGGTTATCACTTCATTTGATTTTGAAGAGAATATAATGGACCAATATTTATACCAGAAGGTCAGTGGGAGTAAGACTTGTTTTCTTATGTTATACGTGGATGATATTTCATTTGCAACTAATGATAAGGGTTTGCTATATGAAATGAAACAATTTCTCTCAAAAAACTTTAATTTGAAAGATATAGGTAAGTCATTTTATGTCATTGGCATTGCTACTTTTACTTGGAGGCTGAGTTTGTATCATGTTTTGAGGGCACCTCGTATGGTGTATGGTTGAAGAGTTGTATATCCAGGCTTAGAGTTTTTGATTCAATGTCTAATTCATTAAAGTTGTACTATGACAATTCATCTGTCGTCTTTATGGCTAAAAATAACAAGAGTAGAAGTCTAAGTAAGCATATCGACATTAAGTATTTAGCCATAACAGAACGCGTTAAAGAAAGGAAAGTTGTCATTGAGCACATTAACACTGAGTTGATGATTGTGGATCCTTTAACTAAAGACATACTACCTAAACAATTTAAGGATCACGTAGTGCGAATGGGACTTGGTTCTATGATGTGACTTTCATCATACATTTGTTGTTTTAATGGAACTCTTATTTAATTTAATGTTTTCTCATATGGTTTTGTGCACGTATATTTGATTGTTTGAGAAATATCATTTGGTTTGGACCTAGAATAAACATACGGTTTATTTATTAAGTTTAAGGGCTAGTAATGAAAGACTTTATATATTGTAATACATGGAAGATAATACTCGCTATAAGAGGACCTATCGCTATGATTCATATATCTTGTTACTTGTTATGTTGATGTTAGGCTAAATAGACCAAGTCGAGATTGTAGGATTTTTTTTCTTGAAATCTGAGGATATCCTACTGTTCAAAATATGGTCTATTTAATGGTTTAACTCGTTAATCACACAAACGCCCATACATCATCATTTTTCATCTTCTGTGATGGGCAGAGATGATGAAGTGATGAAAATATATATTTTTGGCTCCCTATCCTCAGCTTCATGCAACTAAATAAGACACCATCGTCTTGTGGAGATCAAAGGCTAGAAGATTCAAAAAAAAATTATCATTTCGGTCGTGAGACGTTGCTGGACAGAGCTTGTAAACAATGGCTGGAGGTATATTAATTTTTTTGTTATGCTTCTGCTTGCCAAATATTCATTCATATAGATGCATATAGTTTAATCATACGTAATGAATTTTGTGTTTAAAATGCATGCTTCAGTTTATCACCCTCCTCTCAGTTGTAGTACCAAGTGCAGGGTCGAGTCCTTCTGGATGTTGTAATTGACGAGCATATGCCCATCCTCCACCTGCTTTTCCCCAGAAATCAGTCATTGCTAGTCTGGCGAGATCCGTTCCTTATCCTAGATCTTGACCTTCACATTGTCGATTATGTCCAAAGACTCTACCTCGAGTGTTATGGTTTTGCCGGTTAAGGTTTTTACGAAGATTTGCATCTTCTATTAGAGTTTTGCTTACCTCTGAATTTTTGTAGGCCTCAGTTTTTTAGGAATTCATATAGGTTATGGGTGGTATCAAATTACTAAATTAAGCTTCACTTGTTCTGTTTTTAACAGGAATAACACTTTAGATCTTTAGTTTTGGGGGGGACAAAATGAATAATTCGAGCTTCAGTAGGCATACTAAGTTTGACCGTGTCTCTTTTTTAGTCAAAGTTAGTGTTGTGGAAGTCTTATTATTGATTGGTGACTTATCATAATATTACCTCAAAAATTATTTGTTAATATATAAGAATATTTTAGATAATACTAACAATAATAATTATAAAAACAATGTTTTAAGATATACAAATGCTTTCTTAGAACAACTTAACCATAAAAATGATTTCATATACTTTTCTAGTTATAACTAGGCTCTACTTTTTCATAAAATAACCCTCCAAGTTCACTAGCCAATTACATTATACAGAGAACTTTTCTCTGTCTATGGGATTAAATCTTGTTTCAAATTATTGAGCAAATAAGACAAGTAACACAAGTTAAATAAATTAAATATAATTAAATGAATGAAGTAATTACATTATCATTAGTTTAGTGATTTTTTATAGCCATCATGATTAATATAATATTAGGAAAAATAGAAAATAAAAAATTATACTATCGGAGACTTTATTTAAACATGGGAACATACAAAAAATTACTAAAAATACTTAATTATATATAAATATTATTATACTTCGAAGTGATAGACTATTTTTTCAGACTGGGCTACCTATTCATTAAACTCAATTCAAGTAACTTGGTGTTCTAGTATCTTCAAAGAAGCTGAAATATAAGGATTGTTTTCCTTTGTTGGAATTTGTCAAAGGCATGATAAATGCTTGACAATATAAGTTTCTTTTATATGTGAGGAGATTAAACTTATCATCTTAGTGTTGAGGAACTTACATATTTACTTGAGTGCAAGCCTATTCCTTTCCAAAAGAATTACTAAAGAGATGGGGGAAGCATAAAAACTTTTTATGGTTAGGAAAAGCAGATAATTATAAAGGTGCTAGGGTCAAGCATAGTGAGCTTTGTATTCCCAAACAAGAAAGGGGCCTTGGTCTTCCATTTATTCAAGTTATGATATGTGTTCTTCTAGGAAAGAGAATCTAGAGGTTGTTCACTGACAAGGAAGCTCTATAAAGTAGATGCATGCTTACTATCTTGCTAATGTCAACTTCTGGAATTTAAAGGAAAGTAGAGAGCATTCATGGAGCTTAGTATAGATGACTAGAATCAGAGAGCGGATTCAGCCATAATTCAAAAGTTGTATTGGTAATGGCAACATAACTTGGTTTTGGTATGATAATTAAACTAATTTAGGGCCTTTATATAGGAGAAAGGGGCTAGTCCATCTAGCTCTTAGAATTCCCCACCATTACAAAGTGTGTTCCATCGTCATTGAGGTAAATTAAAATTGTAGTTTAAAAGGTGTATAGGAAATTTGAGTGAATCTACCTCCACATATACTCTTAATCCATCAAAAAAAGGATAAAGTATTCTAGATTGGTAGCTCATCCTCACTCTTCACTAATGACTCCTATTACCAAATTTTTAGATCACATGCATAAAAAGTCCTTTGTTATGATATGAAATGAAGGACTTTAGTTCCAAAATCTTCCTTTATTTCTTGGTTAGTAGTTAAAAACATGTTTAAAACAAAGACAGATGCAATGGCAATCCTGGTCAAATTTTCCCTCTATGTAAAAATTCTCTATAATCAATTACCATTTGTACTTTCAATGTATTTTCTCTTAGGCTATTTGGTGTAAAATATAACAATTGAGTAATGAACATCATAGTGAAAGAGAACGGTCCAGGATTGTGGAATGGTCCTTTAGTACTGTTAAAAGATTAAAGCAGGATAATATGATTTTCCAAATTGCCTTCATCTACTGCATTTATGCTATATAGAGGGAAATGAATGATAGACAACACATTGACATTCTCTTGGAACTACACGTTTAGGTTGATAGAATTATATGTTGGATGAGAGAAATCCTAAAGACACATAAAGCTTATAAAGGTGCTAAGAGGATGTTAAAGACACAAATGGAGACTATTATACTTAACTTTCTATCATTTAGCTGAGGATTATATTTGCTCTTTGCAAGCTCATTATTATTGTAATGCTATAAAAGCTTGGCTTTAGTCAATAATATTATTTGACTTATGAAAAAAATGAAATCAAATATGAATATGATTTATTATACATAAATTTAGATTTTTGTTATTGCAATAGTTGATTAGTTATCATTAAAAAAAAGTGTCAATTGCCTCGAGGGATGGCAAAAAGGCCCAGGCCAGTCGTGGGTTAACTAGGCCTTAGACCTAGACTTTTTGAAAAAGCTAGGTCTCGAGCTACTCAGACCCAACTCGGCCTGAGCCTGACTTTTATAAACAAAATAAAATCATTTTGTTGAAAAGGACGTCACTTTTGCATTTTTTATTTAAAAGAAATCAGATTGAGCTTAGTCAAACTCGGGCAAGGAACGCATTACCTCATACCTGATTAGGCCTGGGGTCTGGCTCGCTGTCCCAAGCCCGATCGAGCCTCAAGTCTAGCCCTGCTTGACCCATTGCCATCCTTAGTTGCCTCCTTCTTTTTTCCTTGATTCATGTCAACAAGTAATTTTCTAAGTCATATTACTTGACAAGCTAAAGAAGTGGTTGTAACATATTTTGTATCTGAAAAAGGAAGTGTTATATCTTCTTACTTCTTTGACCTCTATATGATGGCTCTTGAACTAGTAGTAGAAACATATCTTGAGATGCTTCTTTTATCTTCCAAACCACCTACTTAATATTTATCAGTTATGCTAATTAATTTAAAATTAGAAATAATATAGCATTGGCTTTCATAATATATTGCTCCATATATGTCATACAAAATTTTCCTAGCAGTTGTAAAATGTTATTTAGATTATATATAAACCTAAAAACCATTCCAACAAAAAATGTAACATTGGTTTGAGTATGACTTAGATAAATCAAACAACTAATTGAATTTCTAAAATTCTTTACATCTGCTTTCTTTATACCATCATTCAGATGCAACTTTTCATTAACGTGCATCAATGTCATTGTTATTTTGTAATTAATCATGCTAAATTGTTTTAGAAGGTCTTCTACATATTTTCTTTGGAAGATAAACATACCATCTTCTCCCTTTTTAATTTTTAACCTAAGAAAATAATGCAACGAGATTAAATGTGTTAATTTTTTATCATACTTATTTTGAATTTAGTAATAAGAGAATGAAATAAGCTTATAAAAATTATATCATCAACATAAAAGCTAACAAGTAGTAAATCATAGTTACCTTCCTTTTTCAAATGTAGGATAAACTCATCATTACTTCTTTTAAACTTATTTTGCCTAAAAAATGAGTCAACTTTATTGTACCATGATCATGATTATAGAACCTGCTTCAATATTTACAATGCCTTTCTCATTTTATATATATTATCTTTATTTTCTTCAATAATAGTTATTTTAGTTGCATAATGTAAATTTCCTCACTTAATTCATCGTTTATAAATATTGACTTAACATCAAATTGATTAACATGGCAATGAATTATGTAGCTAATTTAAAAATTTTTATTATTTAAAAACAAACAACGATATAGAAATGTATCCCCAAAGCCAATAATTTATTATTGTGAATATCCTTAGCCACCAATTGAGCCTTGTACTTTTATACACTACCATTTGCATTCTAGTTTATCTTGAATCTATTTTAATCCAATGACATTTTTATCCTTAAAGAAGTCTACAAGCACCTAAGTTTTTTGTAATTACCATAATTTCTTCCTCCAATGAGTAGCAACATTCCTCTTTTCTTGCTACTTCTTTAAAATTGATTGGATTTCAAACTAATAAGGAAAAAGTACAAGTATCGTAAATTTCTTTAGGAGATCTATATTTTTGTGAAGGTGTTTCAATGGATGAAAGACTATTTTGTGGTTGATAATTTAGTTTTTAGTGAATTTGTAACATCGGTGTTTGATGTATTTATAAAGATGGTGTTTGGTAAATTTGTAGTACTAGGGTATGTTATATTAAGAGCTGCTAAAATTTGAATGTTTAGATTATCACAATCGCCTTGTCAATTCGAGCTTGCATTTTTATTGAAATCATATTCCTACTAATGATCACTTTACCACTAAAAGGATTATATAACCTATATTCTTTGGATTGAGAACAATACAAAATAAAATTACATTTTAAAGATTTTTTATCAAGTTTATAATGATTTTGAGAATTTACCAAAATATAGGTCATATAACTAAAATCTTTTAAGTGGATCCTAAATGAATCTGTATCTCTCTAAGCTTCATATGGAGTGCAATTAGGAATAAATTTCACTCGTGTTATATTTAATAAGTACATAGCATTTGTACTAGCTTTTACCTTATAACTATTCAATAACTCTTTAATCTTTGCAAAGCTTCTCATCATTTCAACAATAATGCAACTTTCCCATTTCACAATAGGATTTTGCTCAAGAGTTTAAGATGTCATCAAGTCCCTGCGTATTCAACTTGCTTTATAAAAATCATTAGAACAAACCTCACTACCTCTGTCTGTTAGATAATTTTCTTCTTGGCATCAATTTGCTTCTCAATAAATGCCTTGATTTTTTTGAAATTATAAAAAATATTTATCATTGAAATATACCCAATGGTAAACAATAGAAAGTACTGGCTTCCACTAAATGTTTTTGTTTTCATAAGGCTACATAAATTAATATCTATTAACTAAAGAAAATTTTAAGACCATTGTTTGTTTACCAATGATACTACCCTTACAAAAATCAAACGAATTAATTTTAGACAATCCAAGAACCATAGCCTTTTGATTTTACACCTTTAAGCCCTTAACATTGAGATGCCTATACCATAAATGCAATAATTTTGACTTATCTCCTGCACTAGTAACAAAAGTGTTGTTCTTCATATTTGAAACTTCAAATGCAAACATTTTTTCTGTCATTTAAACATTTGTAATAGTTTTTTTTCATTTCTTATCTTTAATAAATCATGATTCATCATTATATTATTAAATATACACTAGCCATTAGTTTCCCATCACCTAATAAATTATAAGACAAATTAGGAACAAAATAAACATCATAAATATGTTTCATTTTATCATAATTAGTTTTTACTGCTATAATGTCTTTCACTTCAACTTGAATTGCCTTAGTGTCACCTAACCAAGCCTTAATCTTGTGGGACTCATTAAGCTCTTTAAAATTTTCCTTCATGCCATTCTTATGATTGAATATCATTATTTATAAATGAAAAATAAGAAATATCAATAGTATCTCTATAGGCTATTAATGACTTACTTCCCTTCTCATCTCAATTTTTTGTATAATTTATTTGTTTCTCCTTAAACTACCAATCTACTTTTACATGCACGTACTTTTTATAATGATGGTATTGAATACTACTCTTATTTCATTATTGCTAATTGGAGAGTTACCATTGTTTAGCTTGTTCATCACATCATCCTTGACCTTAACCTCTACCAAATCCTCGACCTAAAAATCCACATCTTTAGTAGAAAATCTTTCTGATTGATGATTCTCCTTTCACTTTGAAAAGTTTTTCCTTTATGTTTTTCAAGTGATATGTTAGTACTGGCTTCATGAGCTTTTAAGGAGCATTTTAGTTTGCAAAATGAAAAAAATGGACCAATCTTTATACTCTTCAATTGTAGTCATCACATGATCAAATTTAAAATCAAATTTGTTAACACCTTAGAAAAAAATAGCTCGATTAGATGGATTTTCACCATATAAATTCATTTTACTATCAATTCCAAACACTTTAGTAACATAAATTTTTATTGATTCATTTCTTTTCATTAATTGTGTTTCAAAACCTTATTGTAAATTTTGAAGTTTCATGGATTTTACTTTAATGAGCATTGAAATTTTATTTGTAATTTTTACAGGCCTTATGTGAAGTAGTTAATGTTGTTATTCTTCAGAAAACGCTCTTAGTGGATAACTTAGTGGATAAAGAATAATGCCTTGAAGTCCTTTATTATATTCTCCTTCAACTGGATCTTCTCATTACTAACATTATACACATTCTCCACCATATCCTACAAGTATTAAGAATTAAATAGAGTATTCATTTTAATTCTCTAGAATTCATAATTTTCACTATTGAAAATCAAAATAAAATGTTGTGATATGGTTTATGCATTTTCATTTCCAACTATAATAATTTCTCATTCTAAGGGTGTCTCACTTGAGGTATTTTTCTCTCAATTAGTGTTTCTCTCAAGAACACTTTTATTTTAAGTACACATGGCTATTTTAAGTACACGTTGCTCGAATACTACAAATGATATGAACAGAGTGGAGGATAAAAAAAGAAAACAAAGTGTTTAATAGATTTTCATAAGCATCTATTTCAGCAGCCTTAGGATTCTGATGAAATAGTGTTTTGGTGACTTTAGGGTTATGATGAAATAGAATTTCAATGATTTAATGTTTGAAATAAAATACCAGTGAACTTAAGATTCTATGCTAATAAAATTTCACTTTAATTAGACTTCTTAAGTGTAACTATATATATAAATTGTTAAGAGTTGTAT
>JAOTAX010000004.1:5740512-5753262 GCA_025629825.1 Erythroxylum guanchezii | reverse complement strand
TAATTTTATCAATTAATTTTATTCTTATTTTTATTATTAAATTCTTTATTATTATTAATTTTCTTCTTCTTCTATTTTATTTTTAATACGACGAAGGATAAAGTTGCCTCGAATAAGAATAAGTTTTCTTGAAATAGCTAAAGATAGATAGAAATTGGTCGTAGCTATTTCTCAAACTTACAGAATACATATTTTTTATGATTAATTATTTTGTGTTTATTTCCAACTAAATACAGATTTAAAAAATAGAATAAGAATATGCTGAGAATAGAATAGATATTTCGTTAAACTAAAGAGGACGTTACTACTGTCTTATAAGAAACTAGCTCAAAAGTGACCAGTGAATTGAGCTGTATATCAATATGCGCGAGCTAAGGAAGTAGAGGATAGTTGGTGAAGATGATGCTGGCTTTGAGGTGGCATTTATAGGTGGAGAAAAAATATGAATCGATTTCGTAAAAGAAAGCGGAGTTGTTACTTAGAGCACAAACGCGTGCACAAAGCTGTAGACCCAGGTTGAAGTGTTCTTTCGTGGACTTAGGCATACCACTCAGAAAGTTCAATGATTAATAAACCATTATCTGGCTTTCAGACAATTTAAAATTATGTAAACTTGTATGGATAATTAATTAATTATATGCGCATATTCGTTTAAATTATAATGACGATGATCTCCAATTAAACCCTTCTTAATTTCATTTTTCATTTAAAGTTGCTACTCCAACTGTTGCTCATTATATTCCTTATTCCAGTATACCATTGAACTTAAGATTTGTTCTTCAACAATGTTTTTCCCCAAATCATCATAAACTTTCTTTCATGATTATATACAGGACCCGTTTTTCTTCAAATCCTGAAGGAGGTTCCAAATCGGTGCTACTTCTAAATGGAAGTAATATGTATGACATCAGACAACTTTGTTTGACTTAATTTGACTTTGTTACAAGATGATACCTTCCGATGTAGAAAGATTCATGGAAGTAAGTTTGTATTGAAACGGACAAAGGGATGAGACAACAATGAATATTCATGAAAGAAGTCACATTTTTCAGCTGAAGGAAAGAGTCCCATTCAGATTAGGGACGGCCAAGGCCCAACTGATTTGTAGAAGTTTGGTAATTTCATTTGTGTTAAGTCAAAACAAATTATTGATGTTTTTCATATCAGAAAAAAAAAAAATTACTGCAATTTCGTCGTGTAATGGCCCATTCTCTATGTTATCTCGTTGTACATGAAATTGGGCTAATCATGTACTTAGGAAAACACGTGGAATATCAAATAAAACGTACACGAAATATATATACATGAAAGTAAGGAAAATCTTATTGGAAATAGAGTAAGATCTAATTATGTATACAACAAAATAACAACGGAACATTTTAATTTAATTTTCCGAAAGTCAAGATCACTTCAAATTTTATAACACAATAAATATAATAAAGTATAAATCATAATATAGATCATATTTGAAACTTGATCAATTTAGTGTCGTCTTTTAATTGTTTTTGACATTGATTCATCTGAAGTACTATAGTAGTATAAATGTCTGACCTTTAACGGTAGCTACAAAACATATTTTTTAAAATTAAAAGAATTATATCAATATTAGCAAAAGTTACAGACATCATTACAATAAGTCATTGAATCTGCCAACAAATTTAGGATCCTCTAATAGTTACAAAGGTAGAATACTTTAATTGATTATAACATGTAGCAGATTTTCAATCCTTGGCTAAGTATCATTTAAACCTCTTGTATCTCATATTAGAATGGTCGTGTAAGGGAAATACCTCTTCTTTTTGTTTGTCCTCCTAGTTGATCTTTTTTTGGATATAGAGAAACTCTCAAAAAATCTTTTTGTTATCTCAATAAGTTTGTCATTCTATGGTTGTATCAGCAGTAGGTTACTTGTTAGATCATTATCCAGTAAACCATGTTCATCTTCTATCTCTTCATCCATTATGTGTGCTTCTGCTTCATTAGGAGTTTCTGGTCTATCATTGTATTCAACTGGTTCATCTTGCCCTCCTTTCTTACTATTGGTTGCATTTAAATTGACTTTTTCCACCTAATTTTGTTTTCCCAGAATATTCTGCCCCACAACTACGTCATGAATGGTCTAGTCTTCATCAAAATTGCTGCTTTCATCTTCAGTGTACATTGTATTATTTTCTTTGACATATTTTGAGCCTAGTTCTGCAGCACTCGCATATTCCATTGGAGGAACAAATTTAGCAGTATTAAGAAGGTTATCATGCCACCCGGATTGGAAGATTCTACCTATAGGAACCCATTTTCGATCAGAATTGCTAGGCTTTCATGGATAGCTGTATTTAAGTTCTCTCTAACTCTTCATTTTCTCCTAACCAAAAAATAGGAAGGCAATCTGGCAATGGAGTATTCTTTGATATTTCAATACATAGTTTCGCATAGCAGATCCTTTCCATGGAGGTGGTTTGTGTGTCCACACACGGTGGCTTCCCCAATGAACTAGTTAAGTAGCTTAACCCTCCACCATCCAAAACTCGAATGGTAAACAATGGTTAGTTGCCGAAATGCCATGGACCCTGTTCCACAATCTCATTCAAGCATGAATCGTCAGAAAATTTGAATAAAAACATACGATCTTCACACATCACTTTTTGCAACCCTTTCTTACCCCATCTGGCCATAGCCCAGGCATTCATCGTAGGGAGGGCTGATCATTTGAACCAAAAAAATCCAATCAAGGCCAAACGACTAAGCTTGTGTCAACCTTCAGAAGCTCAATCGAAGGCGTTAATACTTCATCCTTCAAAACATTTTGATAATATTTAAAGGTAACCTTGTGATGTTGAGTTCGTAACTTGTTTCACTAAGCAACCTCACTTCGGGAGTCAATCAAAGTTATCCCAACCATACCTAGTTTTTTGAGTTTCTTGCCAACCAATGAGCCAAGGAGCACTTCTCTAGAGAGTGTGGGAAAGTCAACTTCCGAAAGGGAGGGTGAACCAAGCTCCATGGGTGTGGTTAGAGGGAGAGCCTCCGCCTAGCCGTAGCAAGTTGATTAGTCGCCGCTTGCTTCGATCTTCAGCTTTGGATTTGGGACGCTAGATTTGAAGCTGTATTTGGGTCGCAAGAAAGGGAGGAATCTCTCTTGCTCCCTTTCTATCTGTTGTCGCCTCTATCCCTTACTTCCCCTCCCACCACCGTCACTCACCACTGTCATTCACACACCGTCGTCACTCGCTGCTGTCACTCACACTCCAGATCTGGGTTACAAGAATGGAGATTAAAAAGGTTTGGCTACACGCCAGGTTTGGGTCGCAAGACTACAGATCTAGGTCACCGCTGCCCCATCACCTTGCAGTTTGGATTGCAGATCTAGGTCACCACAGGGTTGCTTATATTGAAAAGTTACTTGGCAAGATATCGCACTAGCTCCAACGCTTGTCGTACTCCATAAGTTGAAATGTGATTTTGACCATTGTTTCGTTGTTCTTTGAACTTGAGGTTTAACTCCAACATGGATCTACTAAATATATTGAGAGAACTTTAAAACTGTTGTAGAGAGAATTAGACAATAAATGTTAGCTCCTTGGAGCTTATGTTTATTTTAAATAGATTTTGGTTATTTTAATAATTTAATTGAAATAATTTTATATTTTTAATTAAGTTTTACTAATTCTAATTAAATATCGATCGTGTCCAAGTAAGATCTCATATCTCGTATTAGCCCTTATTTATTAAATTTCTCATATTTAAATATGAAGTTTCTCAACTTGGTTAAAACATCTTTTCTTTTTTCAACTTATTCTTTGAGAGCGTCCTATTAGGTTCCTAAATGTGTCAGTAATAGATATAAATTATAACCTTAAATCTTGACTGTTGTAGAGAGAATTAGACAATAAATGTTAGCTCCTTGGAGCTTATGTTTATTTTAAATAGATTTTGGTTATTTTAATAATTTAATTGAAATAATTTTATATTTTTAATTAAGTTTTACTAATTCTAATTAAATATCGATCGTGTCCAAGTAAGATCTCATATCTCGTATTAGCCCTTATTTATTAAATTTCTCATATTTAAATATGAAGTTTCTCAACTTGGTTAAAACATCTTTTCTTTTTTCAACTTATTCTTTGAGAGCGTCCTATTAGGTTCCTAAATGTGTCAGTAATAGATATAAATTATAACCTTAAATCTTGTTTAGGATTAGATAAATTAAGGTCCTTTAATTTGTCTTCAATTCTTTAATTTATAATTTATATCCATTTAAATGTGTTAGTAATTGATATAAATTATAACCCTAAATCTTGTTCAGGATTAGATAAATTAAACTCCTTTAATTTATCTTCAATTCTCTAATTAAATAATTTATATCCAAAGATTAAGATTGACGGTTAGCAAAGCATCATAGAAGAATGTCAAAGTGGTTTTGACTAACCTTTCTATGTATGATTTTTCATATAATTTAATCATTTCATTATACGTTGTTCTGATTACACATAAAGCATGTAATTAATGGCTACTAATTTTGAATCCAATCATGTTAATTTCCCACCATTACTAATTAATTCAATTAATAACATTTGAAATTTATTTTCAAAATAACATTTCACCTTGACAACAGATTTTTCAAATTAATACTAATTAAGGACAACAAAACATTTTCCCTAATTACTTTAGCGTGATGAATTTTTATTGATCACTCAACTATCTCCTTATAGTTCATACTTTATACAATGACTATCATCTGAGTACCCTTGCCTAAAATAGATTATAAGTAGTATCAAAACATAGTAATCCTTATATGAGATACCTTGTTGATCTTGAGTCAAAAAATCACTTATACAATAATCACAATGAGAATTTTCAGATATACAAGCAATGTTTCAAATAAAATTCTCATATGAGGTTAGTTAAGTAAACATGTTCTCTAATAAACACCTACATGTTTATTTAAGTATCTCTATACTTTAGTCTGTAAGATCGTTTTCTTCCTTCATAAGAAAAAATATAATTCATAAGGAAAAACATAATGATACTAGTCTTTTACATTCTGTTAATGTTCAATTTTAATATAACAACAACTAGGAACAATTTAGAGATAACATGTAAATGCAATATGAATCTCATAATTATGATCTTGTTATAATTTTATTTGTGATATAAATTTATCCCAGAAACTTTATCATATACATCTAAATATGTATATGAAAATGAATGCTTTTAAATAATTATGTTACTAAACTATAACCAACCGATTAGTTGTACAACATAAACTAACAATTTCCTACTTAAAATAAGCCAATGATTTAATTATATTATACCATATCTTTTTATGATGATTATGTTATTACTGGGATAATGGTTTAGTAAGATAATTTTACAAGATTCTCTATAGTGAACATTTAATTAAATGTTACAATTTTCATCTCAATTATCACCATAATTAAAAGAAATTGTCTAAATCCATAGATAAGACCTTAGTTCCTTTTGTATGCCCAATAACTCTAATATTATACAGTACATTACTGTCTTGAATTATACAAAGAACTTCCAAACCCAAATAATCATTTCCACCAAATGAAAAATATTCTTCAGATTAATTAGCAATTAACACTACATTGGAACCTTTTCCATTTTAAAATAATATTATTCTATGTAAAATATACCTTAAGTAAGATTCACTTCTAAATTTAATATCCATATAACATTGAACTCAAATAACAACTCATACATAAAATAATGAATATCTTTAATACTTCGTAAGTATCAGATATCTTAAATACTAAACACCTTTAGTACATTATCTATTTACTTTAATTATAATAAGTAAACAACTTCTACTTCTATCTCTATAAATCTAATTCTTGGAATTAAGTTGTTACCTTTTCATATTCAATATGAATTGTCCTTAAATATTTTATTTTCAACAATTGAAAATATGAATTATTGTACTCTATAAAAGTAATATGTCTCTATATACTTCCACTTGAAAATATAACTATACTTTTACTAGCCTTGTTATAGACATGATAAATTCACAATTATTGCCAAAATAATCTCTTTAAATTCATGACGAAAACGAATCTTTCAACGTCTCATATCTTTTCAAATATACATTATATGTATCAACAAAAGCACTAGTTCTACTTAGATGTACTGTCACGAGATTGAACTATTTAAATTATATATTCCTCTCTCTACTTATCTTAAAAACCATTTTTTTAAATAAATTTTCATCCAAGCAATATTTTGTTCAATGGGGTATGTAAGCTTTTAAACTTTCTATTATCTTATTTAGTTCCAAACTTTTTGGATAATATATGGTTCAAGTAAGCATCAAATCCAAAATCTTTAGCTTTGTCTTTATTAAAGTCATACCATTTCATATTTGATATGAAATCTTGCTAATTGATTTAACTGAAATTATGAAAGGTAAGTTATTGTACTAGGCTTAACTATAAAAGAAATAAATATTACATCATACAATATCTCATATTATATATTCTTATTTACAAAAATCTATATTATTATAAAATTTAGTTGTTAAGGCATTCACTAGAGAATTTCTTTCCCTATAGATAACCCAAAAATTTTAATCTCATCACATTGATCTTATCAAAGTGATTTAACGTTCTCAATACTTAATTTCTACTTAGATTTAAATAATTTTAACTTTTAAAAATTTTTAATGAATATTTCATTTAGTGCATAAGACTATATCATATAAAGTCATTAATCTAATAAAATACAAGCATCATCCTTTTATGAATTATTATTACGTACAACACATCACATGTATAAGATTTAACAATTCAATATCATTACCATCCTTTTACGAAAGGTTGATTTGATTATTCTTTAACTTAATACGTTTTATAAATTTCATGTGACTGATAATCAAAATGATATACATTTCTTTGTATGTAACTTTATGGTTCTTATCATGTTAATTTAATCAACATGGTATAAAAAGATGGTCTTGATTACCCAACTTTGTATTTTTACCACTTGTATTAAGCACAACTGTCCCTTAATCCAGTGCAAACAAATAATATGTATAAATTTGGATCAATTACTTTTACTAAAAAATAATCTATTTCATATCATGTTTTGAACATTATAGTAATGTTAAATTAGAATTTAGTATTAAATACTCATAAGCATAAAGTAGAAATACATATGATCTCTATTATATATTATATAGGTACAAAAATTCATACAATTATTTTTCTTATAATGTTAACTATTATCATACTATAGAAAATGCCTTCATTTGTAGTCCATGTTTATACTTTTAGGAGGTTAAATTGAATGAAACAATTTCAGTAAGGTACTATATCTTTTAGCTCTACTTTATGCAAGCTCTTGCATCATATTATCTTAATGTTTACATTCATTTTACATGTTGCCATTAAAGTTTATAAGATATTAGTCAACTCAAAATCTTATTACATTTTGTCATCTTTATGATTTTGACACATCTCAAAACTTTACACCAAATCCTGAAAGGGATTAATAGCAAAATTTCATAATAGATATATAAATTTTCTATCTAATTTTGAGAACTCTTCTCATACATAAACTATGTCCAAAAAAATTGGTTTATTAACAAATTAGTATCAACTATACTAAACAAAGTTATTTCTTCTCATAATCAAATATAAATGTAAGAAAAGTAAGTAATTTGATATAATAATATAACTACTAGATAAGACCTCTAACTCCCACAACTAACATACAACTTCATTGCATTTAACCGTCATTAACAAATTTCCATGGCCATTAGCTTGAGTCCCTATTTTATCGACCACTACAGACGCTCCTTTAGTAGTCTCTGCAAAAGCCATCATTGTCGCTACTATATTGCTTTCGTCACCGCTAGCGTAACTCATGCTACCATCATTACACCTCCTCACTAGCCAACTACACTTGCTAAAAGTTGTTTTCTCGCCGCAATCCATACCAACAACACCAGAACACAGCCACTAATAATAACAATCCAGACATCCTATTCCCACGTCACACCATAAGATAAGAGGTTCTCTTATGATTGCAACTATTCAAAAATTAGGACATAATAAGACTTTGATTATAACGGAATAATTATGAAATTTTTTTATATTTATATTTTTTAAAAATTAAGATCACTTTAATTTTATAAAATTATTAACACATAAATCATTATAAAGTAAGAATATTAATTTATGTTATATTCTAAAATTTGATCATATTCTTTTTGTATCTCTCGAACTATTTCTGAAATCAATTCATCTAAACCACTGTAGCTATACAAGTGTCTAACCTCTCACGATATCTATAGAACAAGTTGAGAGAACTCTATAACTCTTACGAAGAGGGCTAAGCAAGAAGTGCTAGCTTTGTTAAAGCTTAAGCCTATTTATAATAAGTTTTGTACATTTTAGTAATTTAATTGAAATTAAATTATAATTTCAATTACATTTTAACTAGAATTACAAATAATTCTAATTAAATACCAATTATGTCCAAATAAGATCATTATCTCATATTGATCCTTATTTATTAAATATCTCATATTTAATCATAAAGTTTCTCAGACTTCACAATCAAGCTCAATTTGATTAAAATAACTTTGATCTCTACAACTCATTCTTTATGTGTGACTCATTAGGTTCCCAATATATAGGTAATGATTATAAATTCTAATTCTAATTCATAATTAGAATTAGATAAATTAAAACTCATTTTAATTTATCTTTAATTCTCTAATTAAACAATTTATAATCATAGATCAAGATTGACGTCTAGTAATGTATCATGATTACCCAAATATTTAGGTTATGTTTGGTTGGGGGTTACTAATGGAATGGAATGGAATATAATATTATTACATCATTTGGTAGGAGTGTTTATAATGGAATGGAATAGGAAGGAGGAGGAGGAGGAGGATTTCATATTATATCTCATTCCATCCTAAACAGTAAAAATGAAAAAACCTCTTATTTGGAGGGTTTAGGATGGAACGTAAAGTGATAAACAACTTTCTACTATATTACATTATAAACCCTTCATTCAAACAACATTTCACTACATTACATTATGAACCTTTCCATCTCTCCCAAACAACAATTTTCTAATATTACATTCATTTACATTCCATTCCATTATAAACTATTCTATTCCATTTCGTTTCGTTCTATTCCATTAAAAACCTCACGTCTAACCAAGCATAGCCTTATGAATGTCAAAATGGTTTTAACTAACCTTTTCGTATACGATTTTTCGTATAATTCAATCATTTCATTATACGATGTTCCGATTAGATAGAGCATGGAATTAATGTCTACGCTTTATAAGTTCAATCATATTAGTTGTTCACCATTAGCTATCAATTCAATTAATGACATTTGTTAACCATTTACAATGCGTCATTCCACCTTGGCCAAGTATTTTCGGAATCAATGCTAATCGAGAATAACGAAATATTCTTCCTAATTATTTTAGGGTGATGAATCTTATATTGTCCACATAACTACCTCCATATAATTCATGCATCATCCAATGAATACTGATTGAACAACCCATGATTAAATAAGTCATAAGTAGTATCAAAACATAACAATTCCTATACAAAATAACTTTGAAAAACTCAAGTCAAAGGATCACTTATACAATATTCACAATGAGAATTTCTATAAAAATACAAGTAATGTTCCAAATGGATTTCTCATATCAGGTCAATTCAGTGAACTTGTTCTTTAACAAATACCCACACATTTGTTTATGTATCTTCATACATTAACCTATGAGATTGACTACTTCCATCATAAGAAAAACTATAACTTGTGCTAACCCTTTTATGTTTTATTAATGTTTAGTCTAATATGAATTTCATAATTATAATCTCATTATAATTTTATTTGTAACCTAAAATTATCCTATGGCATGTAAGTCTATTAGAAACAACCTCTCTACTAGGTAAGGGTAAGGCTACGTACTCGAACTTCCCCAGACCCCGCTCCTCAACAAGACTTCAACTGGGTGTTGATGATGATGAATTATCCCATGCATTTTATCATATGCATCTAAACATGTATAAGATAAAGAATGCTTTTAAATAATTATCACTAAACTCCGACTAAATCGATTAACTGTACGGCATAAACTAAGAATCTACCATTTGCAATTAGAAAATCTTTCTTTAATAAATTAGAAAATTATTTTCAAAAATATTAAGAAAGCTCATTTTTCTTAATTAATAAATGAAAACACTTTTCAAACTTTAATCAAGAAAAATATCTTTTCTAAAAAATCAAGAAGCTTATTATTCATGAATAAAGAAACAATTTCTAAATAAATTGAATAATATTCTCTAAACGAATAAAGTTATAAATTTTTTCTCAACCAAATTGAAATAAATAAATTAAATTAAGAAACAACTTTCATTGTTATTGAAAAATGAAAAGCAATTGTATTAATAATAGCAAAAACTACAAAAACAACATTACAATGAGTCACATTATCTGTCTATCATTCAGCATACATTATAGTTACAATAATACACTACAAAAAAAATTAATTACAGTATCCAGGTCTGCCTTAATCCTTGACTAATTGAACTTTGTTTGTTATGTGCAATAAAGGCTGCCAAGAAACAACTTTCTTAATAACTTAAGAAAACATTTTTGTAGTTTTAAGAAGTCTAATTAATTAATTTCAATATAATTCAAACTAATCAATTCTAATTTTAAAAACTACTTTGCTAAACTTAATTAAGAATCAATATAATTATTAATATTAATCATATTAAGAAAAACAATTACTTCAATGTTAAAATTAAGATCTCATCTTAATTAATATAATATCATTATATTAGTTTTCTAACATAATCTAATCGTGAAAGATAACTCTTAAATATTTACTTGATTATAATTATTGATTTGATAACTTATTTAATTTAACAATTCAACTCCTTGAAAAATTAAACTAAATCTCAAAGCAGTCCTAATAAAATAACTCTTTGAAAACAATTTTAAACAATTAGAAAACACTTTTCTAAATTTATTAGGGATTTAAACTAATTTAAGCATAATTAAACTAATTTAATTAAAATTAAGGCTTAAAACGTATAAAAGACCAAATAAAAAGGAGGTGGGACTGAGCAGCGTTTTCCTCATATGCGCCCATCGTTATCAAAATTGGGGTTTTCTGTCGTTGTCACCACCTGGTTTCTGGTTTTCCTCCATGCCATCGTTCGCCTTGTTTCGCTTCCTATGACCAGGGCGACTGTCACCTCAGCGTTAACGGCAACTGTCGCTCCAACTCCTTCACCAGATGCGCGCTCCTTCACCAGTGGAGTCTGGTGTTTCTCCAACAATCGCCGACAACTCACAATATCCAGCCCAAAATGCAACACACATCCTAGAAAATCAAACCAATTCATAAACGACACAAACCCTGTTTTGTTTTTTGAATTTATATAACCTACATTCATAAACGCGTACAAGTTCTTGATTTTGTTTTTCAGAAATAATCATCACAATAAAGGGTTTTGTATTTTCAGAAACTGAACAATTAGAATATTTTCATAGCAGACGTAAAATACAAGATCCATAGTAAGGCATAAGTATATAGTTTCCAGAACAAATACAAGGTTGCATATATTGAATTTTAGCATATGATGTTTTAATTAATTAATCTTAAGCCTTGTTATTTTTATTCAAATCAATAACAATCAAGCCACTTTAATCAATTAATAGAATTAAAATATAGCTTTGATACTACTATCAGGCCATAGTTAAATAATTACGAAACATTTTTGTACTTTGATTTCCTGAAAATCAAATATTACTTTTAATTTTATAAAATGATTAATACGTAAATTATAATAAAACATGAATATTAATTCATACTTTATTCCAAAACTTGATAATATTCTTGTTGTATCCCTCAAATCATTTTCAAAACTAATATAACTCAACCATCGTAATCATACAAGTATCTAGCTTCTAACAGTATCTACAGAATAAGTTAGAAGGACTTTGTTACTACTACAAAAATGGTTAGTAAGAAGTATTAGCTCCATTGGAGCTTAAGCATATTTATAATAAGTTTTGGATATTTTAATATTTTAATCAAAATTAAATTCTAATTTCAATTAAACTTTAACTAGAATTACAAATAATTCTGATTAAATATCAATCATGCCCAAATAAGATCCAATATCTCACATTGATCCTTATTTATTAAATATATCATATTTAATTATAAAATCTTTCAAACTTTACAATCAAGTCTCACTTGATTAAAATAACTCTCTACAACCCGTTCTTTAATTATGATTCATTAGGTTTCTGATATATAGGTAATGATTATAAATTATAATTCTAATTCACAATTAGAATTAGATAAATTAAAATTAAAATTAGATAAATTAAAGCTCTTTTAATTTATCTTTAATTCTCTAATTAAACAATATATAATTATAGATCAAGATTGGCGTCTAGTAACATATTATGACCACTCAAATATTTAGGAATGTCTAAGTGGTTTTGACTAACTTTTTTGTGTATGATTTTTTCTATATAATTCAATCCTTTCATCAAACAATATTCTAATTAGACAAGGCATGGAATTAATGTTTACTGATATGTGCTTAATTGTTGATATTTTAATTAATTTCACTTAGCGATTATTGATACAGAAATGATTAAAATACTCACTTTAAATCATATTTATTTTTAAGTATAATTTGAGAGCAAAGAAATTAAAGTGAGTTAA
>JAOTAX010000004.1:5728694-5740412 GCA_025629825.1 Erythroxylum guanchezii | reverse complement strand
TATGTACATATACATATGTATATGTATATATATATGTATATGTATATGTATAAGTACCAATATAAATAACCAATGATATAATAAACGATATGAAGATTAGGCTAACCAAGGAAATGTCATGTGAAATCACAATGAGTAAAAGAAGATGAATATTGATTAACAATAAGGAGTATGTCAAGTATGAAGATGAAGTTGTTTGATTAGAAAAAAGAAACTGCCGAGGAGAGGGATTAGGAATGTGGAAGACAAATAGGGATTAGGGAAAAGGAAGTTGCCAAAACCTAAAGAAAAGTCGGCAAAGACATGATTTATAGATTGATTTCTTAGATTGAGGATAAAGGAAATTAGGATTCTTTTTGTTTTTAGATCAAGTAAAAACAGATCACTCAACTTTAGAATATAATATAATTAGGATTTTTTATTACATATTTTATTTAAGATAAAGTCATATTATTTAGTTTAGATCACATTTATTAAGTTTAATTAAGGTTTTAGTAAATCAAACATAATTAAGGAAAATTAGATTGAAATTGATTTAAGTTTAACAACATATATGAGTATGTTAATGTGGCAAATAACAAATAGAAACATAGTTTTGTCAAAATTCTTGTATATTCAAGTTTAAATTGAATGTTTTAAAAATGTCATAATTCATTTTGAATGCACCAAAACGTCAGGGTCCAACTTATATTTGGGAAAAAATATTAGCGTTATCCAACTTATATTTGGGAAAAAAATATTAGCGTTAAGTTTACACTTTTATCTTATCCTTAATCAATCATAATTATTCCTAATAAACTTTAAATTAAATTTTAATAAACCTTAATTAACTCTAGTTAACTATTTGGTGTTCGGAACAAAGTTGCGAATACCGTACCAGACTTGATATCGAATTGAGTTCTGGTACGGTACTGTATTGGTACCGGTCAATACCGAGTATCATTTTGGGTAATTTTTTAAATTTATGAAATAGTCCATAAAATTTTTAAAATTTGTAAAATAGTTCATTGATCTATTGTACAGTTGTACTGTATACTTTACTAGTTTACTGTTTACATCAACCCTATTTCTAAAAATCATAATAATAAATAATAATCACAATTAATATGAAATAACAATAATTTTTAAATATTTTACATACATAATAACCACAATTAATGTAAAAAAGACAATCATTATCATACAAATATAAAATTAAGAGTAATACAAAGTATTTAAAATATTACAATAATACAATTTCATCATTTTAATAAATAATAATTATATCAAAACATCCAATAAAAGGAATAATAAATATCCTTAAACAATTAACAAAAAGAGTTCATAACGAAGAAACAATCAAGTAGAAATTAAACCTGAACCAAAAACATTTATAGTTACATTACATATATAGAATTTAACATAAACATCCAATATAAGTAAAATTAAAAGAAGAGGAAAAACAAAAACCTGAAACAAAATTCAATCGTCAATGGGAGGATACCCGCTATAACTGCAATGACCCGAGTGATCATTTGATACAAAATCCTCATCATTAAAAGAAACTTCATCATTATTATCATTCAAATTTAACGCACCAAATGATATGTCAATGTTTTCCCATCTAAGATTATCTTCTAAATCATTCACATATACCAAATTCGATTCTTCAGAAACTCAATCTGCCAAAAAATCAATATTATCGATAGAAATTGGATCAACTGAACTACTTGTGCTATTAAGACTCCTAGTAAACAATTAAATTTAATTATTAGAAAATTATAAGAAATTATATCGAAATTAATAATGATAATGATAATAACATACATGTCTCGAAGCTTTAAATTGTAATGAACAAAAACCAAGTCATTCAACTTCTTATGCTCCAATCTATTCCTTTTCTTTAAGTGGATAAATTCAAATGTGTTCCAGTTTCGTTCACAGCTTGTTGTACTCACACATTAACTTAAAATCCGAATTGCAAACCTTTTCAATTCTGAAACACCATTTCCGAATTAATCCCACTAAGAAACTGTAAGTTATAAGATAACAAAAGTAATGTTATAAACAAAATAAAGTGATAATTATTTTTCAACAAATAAAAAAAAGGAAATAACTAATAACTGGAGAAAGTTTTCCTCTTTATCGAATAGCAATCGACATTCCAAAATCCCCATAAGACAACTTGTAAAGCTCCATTTGTGAGCTTAAAAGATCTTGCATAGCGTCAATGCTAACAATTGTTATAATAGTTAAAAGCATTCCTCTATTAACTTCAGCTTGCTTAGTAAGATCCAGTCTAAAATAGACACTAGGATTCAAAAATGCCCCAGTTGCAAACAATGGAGAAGAAAGTTGTCTTTCCCTTCTTTCATTAATGATTGAAAGATATGGTGTGTATAAAGAAGGCCTATGTTTCAGATTGGCCTTGATTGCTTCCGTCGCTCTCTCCATGGCATCAAAAATATAACCTATTGTTGGCTTTTCTTCACTATCAGCCAAGCGAAGTACCTTTACCAAAGGATCATAAACTCAGATAATAAATTAACATTGAGACCAAAATTTTGTATCTTTCAATATAATATTACGAACCTCCACTCCAGTATTAGACCTAGCATGCTGAGATGCAATCCACTTATCACTTGTAAACATTCATCTTAACTCTTTCGTCATCGAAAAAAGAAACTGAAGTGGTAAGAAATTTGTGGCAAATCTTGTCATAGCAAGACGACATAAATTCCTACCATTGGTAAATTCTTTTATCATCAAATTCAATACCCATGCACGATTATAAATGAACTTTGTCACCTTTTTAGCTTTATGCATAGTCTCATCAATAACAGCAAAATACCTAGGATCCCCTATATTCTCCAGCATTAGGTCAATGCAATATGCAACACAAGAAGTCCAAAAAAATGAATTATACGTATTTTGCAACCTTTTTCCTACCGCTTTATAAGCGGAATCATTGTTAGTAATAAACTGAACAATGTTTTCTAGCCCTACTTCATTCACAACTTCATCAAATATCACAAACAAAGTCTCAGTATTTCTAATAAGGCCAGATGCATCAATATATTTTAAAAACATAGAGTCATTTGTAGAATAAACCAAAAAATTTATAATAGACTCTTGTCTCCTATTTGTCCAATAATCACAAATGATTGAACATCCATAAGTACCCCAATTCACTCTTCTTTCAGCCTAATAATTTCTAATTTCAGAAATAGTACAACTCAAAAGTTTACCTCTTAAGTCATCAATCGAAGGACCTTTGTATCCTGGACCATAAGAGGCTATTGCATCCATCACAGGTTGATAATAATAAGACTAAGAGGCATTGAATGATGAACATATATCATACCACCATCTAGCTACTGCCATATCGACATTATGAGCCGCATCTCTTGATTGCATTACATTATGAATAGAAGGTTGGGCTTCAGGAGTTGTTCGTGGTGCAAAGAAATTAGTTAACTGCCTTCTTCTCTTCCTCACATCAGATTCAGGTACTTCTTCTTGAGCCTGAGATGGAACACTACTAGTACTACTACCACCACTACTACTACTACTTCCACCTTCAACATTTCCAAAATCACCACGAAAACTAGAAAACAAACTTCTACTACCAATTTCAAAATTCAACATTTCCCTTCTATCTCTCTCATATTGATATTCATCAAGTAATGTTTTCATCTACCACTTCACATCATGACTTACTTTTTTACAGGGTCCACATCTCATTTAACCTCAGCTAAATGTTGTTTTTGATCGGGTGATTCGTCTACCTTTCAAATGCTTATTACAAAACAAGAAAATAGTATGATTCCTCATTCAGGGAACCAATGCAACATGAGCCTAAGCTGGATCATTGTATCTTCCTGAAGTGGGTTGATCAGGAGTACTTGAACTTTCTTCCATTTATCTGTAAAAATAAATGAACGCATTTATCAAAATAAATAACACATAATTTTAGTACACAATATGCATATCTATCTTATATAATATAACTCATTTTGTATGATTACATTACACACAATTGAATTTCATGGAACACAGATAACTTCCATTTCCAACAATCACAATACATTCATAAAACAATTTCCATTTCTAACATCTACACATCATACATAATTTCATTTTCATTTCCAACAATTTCCAACAATTTCTATTTCCATTCCCAATAATCACAATACATTCATAAAACAATTTCCATTTCCAACATCCACATTTCATACATAATTTCATTTCCATTTCCATTTCCAACAATTTCCATTTCTATTTCCAACAATCGCAATACATGCATAAAATAATTTCCATTTCCAACATCCATATATCATACATAATTTCATTTACATTTCCAACAATTTTCAACAATTTCCATTTCCATTTCCAACAATCACAATAAATTCATAAAACAATTTCCATTTCCAACATCCACAAATCATACATAACCAATTTCCATTTCCAACATCCACATATCATACATAATTTCATTTCCATTTCCAATAATTTTCAACAATTTCCATTTCCATTTCCAACAATCACAATACATTCATAAAACAATTTCCATTTCCAACATCCACAAATCATACATAAACAATTTCCATTTCCAAAATCCACATATCATACATAATTTCATTTCCATTTCCAACAATTTTCAACAATTTCCATTTCCATTTCCAACAATCACAATACATTCATAAAACAATTTCCATTTCCAACAACCACAAATCATACATAAACAATTTCCATCTCCAACATCCACATATCATACATAGTTTAATTTCCATTTCTAACAATTTCCATTTCCATTTCCAATAATCACAATACATTCATAAACAATTTTCATTTCCAATAATTTCAATTCAAAGTTTCAAATATGACGATCAAATTGAAAGGTATGATATGATTTACATAATTGCCAAATAATAAATGACATATCTATACAACTGTTCATACACATCTATTCATAACATGATGATCAAGTTGGAAGATATATTCATAACATGAGGATTAACTGATCAAGTTGAAGGATATAACTTCTTTGGAAATGTTTTTTTTATGTAAAGCTTTTAATCTTCTTTTCATTTCTAACAAACCATAATATTATATACACCATTCTATATTTCGTTCTTAAATATATAAGTTACTTTTTACAATTTTTTATTTTAATTAATAAGTCTAAGTATAAATGATTGGAATCTGTAATAACAACATATTCACAATTTGAAAACAAAAAGTTCTTTTTGGGATACATTTATTACATCACTATTTTCACACATTATTTATTATAAATATTTATGATACCCTGCCACACATACATATTACCAAATAATTCAAGTTCAACATATTTGATACTCAATTAATTATTAACCCAAAACTAATACCCAAATAGATAAATACTATCATTAACTACAACCTAATTATTATTAATTTCCAATTGTATAATTTTATACTCAACTAGTTATTTTCCTTAAGTCAATACCCAAATATTAAAAATAAATTACAATTTTTGATTTACAACTTACAAGTTACAAACTTACATCTTTAATTGTCAATTAATGATTTAAGTTATTACAATTGTACAACTTTAATTAAGTGTATCATTATCGGTTTATGTTTATGTATGTTTTTAATTTAAGTTGTTTTCAACTTCAACTTTCTAACTTTCAAAATCAATGTTCAATAAGGTCTTGCATTTCATAATTTTCATTCATCCAAAAACTTATCACTCGATTACAAATCATTCATAAACCAATCTTTAGTCATTATAACAGAACAACCAAACAACTCATTCATCAATCATCAGTCATCACCGTGACATTCATAATTCCAATGTTCAACCAAATCACAAATGACAAAACAAAACCGTGAATGTGAACATTCAACAATTCAGTTCCAATATCCAACCAACCAATTTAGATACAAGTAAATTGCACATAAGAAAACCAACTTCCAACATCCAACCAATTCACAAATCCATCATCCAATTCCAATCCAACACAATTACAAATGCATTTAAGTAGGAAAAATTCGAAAACAAAAAAAACACATCCAAAAATACTTCAGGTCTTCAGGTTGACTCTTCAGGTCTTTGGATCTTCGGGTTGGTGACAGGTAAGAGGCATCTCTGGTGGCTTCCAGTGTAGATCTACCCGATCTATGACCTTCTCTCCTCCTTCAGATGTTCAATGGCGATTGGCGACGACATGGTGCGGTCATCCCTATGGAGAAAGGTTGAAGATGGTGGCATCTTCGGAGGACGCTAAGGGAAGAGTCGAGGAGGATAACGGAAGGAACAATATCGTCAGAGAGGGACCAGTAAGTCAGAGATGAAGAGGAGAATGAGAAAGAGAGAACCCGGTGAGAGAGAGATAGAAAAAGTGTTGAGTGAGGTTAGAAGAAGGTTAGGGACCCAGGAGAGTGGAGAAGACAAAGACCAGGGTGGGGAGAACAACGTGAGAAAAACCAAAAGACAGTGGCGGTGAGAGTTGACGACGATGAGAGCGAGAGAGAAAAATCAAAGAAGGTTCAAGAGTGTTTGAGAGAGTGCAAGGGGGTTCGGGTTTAGGGTAAAATTTTCAAAAATTGCAAATTGGTCCTTAGTTTTTCAAAAAATTAGGGTTCTGGCTGGTATGTCCCAGTATTACATGTACCGGTCAATTCCGAATGAAAAACGCAAGTACCGACCTGTATTCAAGACCGGTACCTATGGAATGGATACCGTTCTGTTTTCCAGCTGGTACGGAACGATATCTGTATATTTGGTTCAGAATGTTGTAGGTGACAACTTGGAAGGCCATGAGTATGGTGTCATCAGCTTAGAGGAAGTTGATGGAGTGGCCATCACTGTAGCTGAATAATCTGATTTTCAAGTCAAGAGATGGGTTATAAGGAGATAAGAGAGAGAAGGTGTTATTCAACGAGTCATTTGGTACTTTCGATTTAGGAGAGAAAGGCGGGGCCCTATTAAAATAGGACTAAGCAGAGAAATTGTTGGTGACTTATTGGCTTGCGGCCGATGGCACTATTCCGATGATCACAATTATATTAAAAGAGAAACAAGGAGATCAGAGGATTTTGTTTAGGGCTAATTATAAAAAATCTTAAGAGGGTATGCCCAAAGTTACTCCTTTGTAATTATAAGCAACCTCTTTGAAAAAATATAAAAGAAGGCTTTGTATATTATAACCCTCCTTAGATCCCGTAAAGTGAAAAGCTTTGTATATTGAGTACGTTAATTTTTTATAAAAATTAATTTTTTTATAAAAAATCTCAAATTTTACTTAATTTTATAATAATAACCTGAATTTTATTAAAAAAACCTCAAAAACCAGTTGCTCCTTTGTAACTATAAGGTCATAAGTTTAAGTCACAGAAACAACCTCTTTATAAAAATACAAAAAAAGACTTTGTATATTATGACTCTTCTTCCATCCCGTAAATTCAAAAGCCTTGTATATTGAGTACGTTGATTTTCTTTTATAAAAAAATCTTATATTTTACAATGTTAACCTGAATTTTAAAAAGTGGCGCTAAAATAGTTAAACTTTCAAATTTATATAACAATATTATGTCGTTAAACCTTATTAATAGTGCTGACTTATTTAGCTATGTCAACTAACTTTTTTGTCATATTAATGACACGTGTATTATTAATTGTCACATGTAAAATTAATAATTAAAATTAAAATACTAAAATAAAAAATTTCTAATTCCCAAGTCACTTACCCATCTGAAGAAATTTTCCAACAACAAATTCTTTGCCCACCCAACTCCCTCACACACCCTACCAAGCTTTATTCATTTATGCAATAGTTTTAGTAGTTCTTTTTGCCTCCTCTATCCTGTGTTAATAGAGGAAGACACCACTGATCATATTGACCCAAAACTATAAGGAAAAACTAAAAAGATTTAAACTTTCCAGTCCTTATCAAAGCCTCCTTAAAGAGTTAAAAATTGAACACAACCCAGCTGTTTACACAATATCAACATAGAAGAAGTTGCTTAGACTCATTTCTTCGTCGGCACAGTTGTTTCAATGATGTACGATGAGCGCCAATGGTAACCATAATCCACCTCGCTGGCCAGCTACCTTGAGTTACCAGGGAAATGGGATACTGGAGAAAACTTAAATATTGGAGCTAGAAGCAAATGGGTTCTGGGGAACATAAATTACTCTTGTCTGTGAATCAGTCAACGATTGCATACCTAGGTGCTCTATCCTGGCCCTGGCTGTAACTGTTGAAAGCACAATGTAGTTGGTAAGATTGCATTGGTTAATCAACATGAGTAAGGCGTCCGATGAAGTTGGGTGGAGTGGGAGAGTTAGGTGGGTGAAAAGTCTATTGATGAAAAAAATTTCTTAGGGAAGAAGTGATTAAGAATTTTGATATTTTTTATTTTAAAATATCAAATTTTACACGTGACAATTAATAATACACGTATCATTAACATTGCAAAAAAATAAATGACATGACTAGCCACGTTAACACGAGTTGTCCAACATAGAACTATTTTGTGAAAAAATAAATATTTAAATATTTTAGTGTCATTTTTTAAAGTTTGGGATAATATTGTAAATTTAAGTAATTGTTATGATTTCTTTTATAATTAACCCTTTTGTTTATGTTTCTTTCTTAAAAACTAACTTTGGAGGGTAGCAATCAACATTCACATTTATAGTTTTATTCGTAAAATTATAATTCTTCTTGTAAAAATTTATTCAAGTTTAATTGTCACAACCTAACCTTGGATCATGACCGACGCTATAGGAACAATAACCTTAAGGTTTACAATGTCATTAAATCCTTATATCTATAACAAAGATGGGATTTTAAAATGATCAAACTCATGCTAATAATAACCAAACAGCTCTAACAATATGCAATACTCAATGTGCTACAATGTTAAGATAGTTAATAAAGGGAAATATGATATATACAAGACTAATGCGGCTATAAAGTCAAAGTTCACCAACAAACATACATTAAATCGCCAGAGAGGAAGAAGACCGATGAAGTACCTTGTTAAAAGAGATTTGAAAAGAAGATCCTGAAAAATATTTGAGGGGAGTCAGAATTAGCTGAGTAAATTAATACTATGGTTATGTTGTGCAGTCCTAAGGATTTCAAATGATACATATATATATTTATATATTTATAAGGTATTACATCCATAAATGCAATTTCATAACATAATGATTCTGTTCATAAACATGCATGCATTTCCCATATTAATATCATGTCATATAATCATCACAATCACAAATAACAATTAATAATGGAGGATTGACGAATGATATAACATTCCCCTTACCCATAAACTATAGTCATAGGGGCTCTCTTGTTCCACATGGGTCACTTGGTTTAATGTAATGGACTGTCGTTTGAGAGCCACACTCAACCGAATCGCCACAATCTCACTACGACATGATTGTCTTCTAAGAGCAAGCTCGACCGTACCATCACATTCACACTACCTCTCATGTACCATATATCGGTTGGCATCCGAAAGCAAGCTTGACCGAACTGCCCCAACCGCTTTATATCTCAATCAATAGATCCAATACTAACCCAAATCTATACCCAACCAATTGACTCACTGTGCATATAGCCTAGTGACACCTACCAGATAACTCATACCATAATAATCCTCCAAATCATCACATATCAAGACAAGCACAACATTGCACAACAAAAATATGTATACATGTGTCAATCTATATGTATGAATGTCATGCATACATATGATAACAATGACGATTTCCATGATGAATATGAAATTATAATGCATGTTCATAACTATGAATATTAACTCAATAATAAAACGTACTCCTTCGTGTCGAACCTAATGTCTCTAAGTAGAGGATTCTGCTCTTGATTGATCTATAGAAAGAAAAGTATGAATAACCATTAGGATTTAAAACCTAAACCAATTTTAGATACTTCGAGAATATGACCATGACTCATTATTAAGAAGTTTTATTTTCTATTTAAAAATGACAATGTCACATTTTACGAGGGTCTTACTAAAAATTCAACAAAGTTTCTCTTGTAAAACAGACATCCCTCTTTTCGAAAGAAGGGTCATTCCTACAATGAAAAGATACGTTTATAACCACAGCTCAATTTGAGCCTCCAAACTATATGTCCATTCCTAATTGAATCCATATTTATATCATAAAAATTTATAATAAATCCAATCATAGTTCAAGTATACCAATTTCTATCTTATACACCCTCATTTATACTTAGTACATCCAGATAAAGTCAATTATAATCCATAACGACTCAATTGAATCAAATTCATGCATTTCTATAAAAACATAACCCACCCTTTTTAAATTTTTATCTCACAAAATATGAAGAATTTCAACACGTTTATTTTATAAAAATTGATCTAAATAATATTTTAGAATTTTTAAAATTATTTTCATCCATTCTAGAATGGTCAAAAAGTCGCTACGGTCAATGGAATGTGGGTACATGCGCGAAAACCGAGAGGTGGTGACCTTCACTGCCCACCCAGAAATGATGAGCTCACCTCCAGGAATCCAATGACATTGGTCTTGTGACGAAACTTCTCTCGGTTTGCAAGAATCGAACGATTAAAGCTCAAAGGTGACCCATTTCTGTTCACATGTGAAAATGGGTCGATTGGTGTCAGGTTTCCCTCCTTTCCTATATTTTTAGGATTGTTAGACACAATAATGGTGTTAATTTTGCCTAGAAATTACTAGAAGTAAGAGATCGGCGACTTACCTAAACAAACCAAAATTTCTAGTTGTGATTCCTCTAAAATTGGGTCGTTTTTTTATTAAATAAGTCTAAGGGTTTGATAGAGCGTCCCAAGAGCTTTCCATAAAGACCTAGGTTGTCGGAAATGGTTATCGGATGATGAAGGTGTGAGTGTCAAATGTTGAGAGTGAATAGTAACTTATAGACACGATGGTCGTGTTAGTTTGCCCAAAAATGACTAGAAATAAAAGATCGGTGACTTACCTAAACGAACATAAATTTTCAGTCGTGATTCCTCCAAATCTAGGTCGTTTTTGATGAAATAAGTTTAGGAGTTTGGTAGAATGTCCCAAAAGCTTTCCGTAAAGTCTTAGGTTTCCGAAAATGGTTATTGAACGGTGAAGGTGTGGGTGTCAGAAGTTGATAGTGAATAGTAACCTATAAGGAAAAAGGGTTTAAGAAAGAAATGAACTTTAAGTTTTCTTAAGCTCAACTTATATTTTTATAGGCTTTTCTCTTTATTGGTCCATTATGTGGAATTTAACAAAAATTGGGATCATTACATTAATTCAATTACTTTATATTGTTACAAATAATTTTTTAATTATTAGATGAGGAACTAAATTATAAATTTTTTAAAAATCAACTTTATTTATCAAATTTTAAAATGGTCTTAATATTATTAATAATTTGATTAATTGTTTATACGACAATAAACAACAACAACACCCAGTAGGAATCTCGCTGAGGCGCAAAATTTGAGGAGGTTTAGTAGTACGCAATCGGTAAAATTTGAGAAGGTTTAGTAGTACGCAATCTTACTCATAACTAGCAAAGAGATATTTTTAAATGACCCAAATGAAGAAAAACTTAAAAATAAAACAATAAAAAAATAAAATAAAAATATATTAAATAGCAAATAATAAATAAATAATACTAAGGAAAAAAACTAAGTAAAATGATAATAAAAATATATAATAAAATGGTTAAACTAAAT
>JAOTAX010000004.1:5698783-5728594 GCA_025629825.1 Erythroxylum guanchezii | reverse complement strand
ACACCTTATCTAGGGATGTATTTACATCGATTCCCCAATTAGTAGCTTATACTAAGGATACTTTAATCCCATTCAATCCTAGATAACTCTTCTCCTTTTGTGCCAGTCCTCGATTATAGGGATTACACCATAATCGTGTTCTTTTTTTTCCCTCAAATTCATCACATATGGTAACATCAGTAACAATCTCAATTTCTTCCCAATCGATTACTACAAGTACTTTCACGTCTTACTCTAACTCATCTTGAACCTTGACCTATAGGAACTATGATTGGCGCTTATTCAATAAGTCACCGGTTACTTCCTATATCATCTCCACACATATTATTCGCATATGCTTAATAATTTCATCTGTTATGGTGATCCCACTATCAGATGTACACTCACAATGACAAATCTAACCTACCAACTGTTTCGTATATCACTGTCATTGTCTCATCTTCCACTTGTCATTTATTTCATCTCACACACATATATATACTCAATCAATTTATAAAGGTAGGGGCATAACCCATGTGGAGCTTAGATCTCCATTCCACAGATATGTTCCATACTAAGTCATAAACTCCTATACCGATAATTACACAACCATTCTAGGTCTAAGTTCAACTTTTCAAGGTCATATCAACTTGGCTTATACACTTTAATCTCATTATATTTAGTTATATCCTTATTTTTTCTCAAACAATCCATAACAGTGGATTCACCTTTATATCACATTCGAGGACATATTACCATATCGCAATTTCCATTTCATATGCAAGAGTATATCCATCGATACAATTACACTGAATCTTATTTATTTTTCCCATATATATAGATATATATATATACATATCCTCAACCAATCCAAAATTTCCGATACATAATCATTATGATTTTTTTTAATCTTAATTTTCTCTAATATTTCTTTATACTAAATTACAAGCTCTTAGCGCAATATTCGCATAACCATTTTGGTTCCAATTTCATGCTTTTATGATCATAACTTGATTTCATTTCATTCTGTCTGTACACATTAGTCTCCTTTTTACTCATATGCTCATTTTCCTCAAACAATCCATAACAATATACCTATATCACCTTTAAGGGTACATACCCCCATTGTGGTGAACCTTTATCTATCGTATAAAACCAGATACTATTTCTCATTTCCGAAATGTCTATAAACCTTTATTCTATCATATCAACAATTGTCTCAATGCTTCTAACCGCTCAGATTCTTAAGGAAATGCTTATGCATGTGACTTATACTGGGGATCAGTTGTCACTGTCTGCTATGACATGACTAATATGCATATGCATATAACTTGACACATATTTCAGAATGCCCATATAAGATTGTACTTCTGGGCTTTGATACCACATAAATGTAGCACCCCACTCCCGCAAGACCCGAACCCGACATCGATAGTGATATCCGAGTCCGTACCCTACGAGGGCGGCGTGCTAGAGCACTGAATCAAGCTGAAATTCATTATAATTTTTTTTCAAAACCACAAACATATATGCGGAATCGATACTTAAATTGGGCCCACATTCATTCATAAGCATTTTCACTTAACAAAATTGTCAATAGTCAATCGGGCCCCTTTTCACAACCACAAACCACTTGAGTCATTTCGAAAATACAATTTATTACAAAAGTGGTAGAATATACAACTCAATACAAAATAGAAAAATACAATGCAGACGCGAACTGATCCCGACCTTTATCCTTCACTTGAAAGCTGTAGGTATACTCCCGTTGGCCTAACGGGATATTCTTCTGATCCTGAAAAGTAATTGCAAAATTTGGGTGAATTTTGCGAACTCAGTGAGTGACCATCATCGATGGCTCACCCACTCACATAACACATAAATCACATTCACATCATTTTACATTTCACATTTAATATAACTTAATTGTTCATATCATGCATATGCAGTGCACATGAGACTCACTTTCCATTTGTTACTTTGTTGTGACCGAGTGCCTAAACTGTCCCATGTAGGGCTCATTGATAACTGTCCCATATAGGGCTCATTAAACGTTGAGCCTGAGGCTTTGAATTACTTTTGAGCTCGAGGCTCATTTTCACTTGTTGAGCTTTAAACTCTGATCGTTGGCTACTCTGGTCACAACTGCCATTATGTTTCATGCATTCATGCAATGGAATGCAATACTCACTTTCATTTATTATTATCGTTATGACCGAGTGCCTTTTTACCAGCTCATCCCTTCATGGATGTAGAGCTTTGTCGTATATCGTCCCATATCCTTTAGTGGATACCGGGTACAGTCGCATTCGAGCTCGAGGCTCTATTCACATTCTAAGTTTTAAGCTTTTTATCCTGGTGACTCCGGTCATAACTCCCTTTATCTTTCATGCATTCATGTAATGAATGTTTCACATAACATAACCTCAGTCAATCACTTGGATGCACATTCACATTTAGATCACATTCATCATCGGACTTTAGTCCGGCATTCAACAGAAATGCTGAGCACACTTTTGCATTCATATGCATATTCGCAATTTCATTTATAAACAAATACAAATACACATTCCTAACACATTTAACAATCACATTCATATACAATTTGCACTTCAATAATTCATTCATATATCACGGTCATCGAACCTTCATTATCCGGAATTCAACAATCAAGTCACATTCATAATCATTCAGATCACTCAATTCATAACATAAACAAACAAACAATAAAGTAAGACCATCTAGATCTACTCACAGTACGCTCCAAAATAGCAATTGCTTCAGAATTCTGGAACGCTTGTATGCGGACACTTGACCTTGATTCTTCACCAAATGAAGAGATCTTTAGCTTAAATGGAAGCTATTTTCTTCCTCTTCCTTTTTCTCTTTTTAAACAGCTTCAAATCTCTTTTGAAGGCTAAGGAAATTAAAACCCTAGCTTGTTTTCTTTTCTTTCTCTTTCTTTCATTCTTTTTTATGTTTTTCTCTCTCTCTTTTCTCTTTTCTCATCCACACATTTTGTTCTCTGGAGTCTTCTCATTCACATTTTCTTCTTTATTTATAAGCAAGACAACACTTCTTCTTCCAATTATACCCTTAACGAGTCCAAAAAGTCCATCTTATCCTTCCTTATAAGCTTAGGTTCTTTTAAACTTAAGTGTCTTGCCAAAAATAACCTTGAACATTCTGATCTAAACACTTTCTTCTAAAAAGTATTCCCCGTTGTCTTAAGTTTCTAATGCTTCCAAAATCATTCAATTTGGTTGAGTAATTCAAAAGATATACTTCAACCATTTTTGGACTGCTCTTGTCCAAAACAGTATACTATACACAACTTCCATCTGAATTCTAAACATCTTAGAGACTGAATTAGATTCCAATTTCTTCATACCATTTGTAGCTCCATGTCTCAAGTTTGTCACAAATCAAAAATTATCTCATTTAAATCAGTAGAGCTCTAGAAATCATCAAAATACCGAAGTATGCTCAATGAAATACCACCAGTTCATATCCTTTAAGAGCACACTCACTGTACCCGTCTAATAGTTTTCACTCAATCTTTCTCACTTCACTTCAGATAGCTTCTATTTTTGGTGGAGATGTAGATAAATGTCTTAAGAATCCAATGGTTCAAGAATCAAGTCATTTAGAGGTCTAAAGAAGAAGTTACGGCCAAAGGAAGCAACCATATTTATGACCTCAATCAAAACGAACCTGTTTTAGTGAGATTTCCATAACTTTCACAAAAAATGTCGGATTGATTTCGTTTATAGACCATTGGAAAGAAGACCTCGAGATCTACGACTTTCATGAAGACCTCGAAGGCCAATTCTATCTTCTAAAGGCTCAAAAGTAGAATATAAATTAGAAGATAAATAGTAACTTCATCTTACTTTTGCTTTGTCTGAGATGAACAGTAACTAAGACGAATTGGATGAACAGTAACTTCGTCTTAGATGAACAGTACTAAGACGAATTGGATGAACAGTGATGAGACGAATTGGATGAACAGTAACTTCGTCTTGGATGAACAGTACTAAGACGGATTGGATGAACAGTGATAAGACGGATTGGATGAACAGTAACTTCGTCTTAGATGAACAGTACTAAGACGAATTGGATGAATAGTGATGAGACAGATTGGATGAACAGTAACTTCGTCTTAGATGAACAGTACTAAGACGAATTGGATGAACAGTAACTTCGTCTTACTTTGCGTCTCATTCCACCAGAACATCTCCACTTATAAGAATCATAACTTTTGACTCTGATGTCGAATATTTTCATACTATATACCGTTGGAAAGATAAAAGAAAGATCTACGATTTCCAGAAGGCAACTTTGCTAAAATCTATTTATATCAATTCCAAATTTGCCCCTAAAGTCTGAAGACGAATTTCCATTCATACAACAACGTACTGCACCAAATTCTTAACTTTATGACAACTTTTGAGATCTTTAAAGACAGAATTGCAATTTGATGTTTTCATAAGAAATGTAGCCACACGTTTCTAGTTTAATTCAAGTCAAGAATCATCTCGTTTTGACAACTAGAGAAAACGTTGTAGCTAAAAGACTAAAGCATACTCAGTCAACATTTTCCATATCACTACCAATCTGGTTTCTAAATCTTTCCTTATCACAACCCATACCAAGATTACTCTTTCTACTCCTCATTTTCAATAAAATTACATTTAACATCAATTATATCTGGAAGTTGTCAATGAATGCATGTATCACTTTTTATGCGAAAACATTCAATATTTTGTGCGTATATGTTAACATGATACATGAGCAAGAAAATGCATTTCCTTCATCACTCTTTGAGCTCCTATATATTGAAATTTCGGGTTCTAACCCTTAATATGAGGACGGGATGTTACATAAATAATAACACTCATGCTATTATATTAATAAAAAATATTTTTAGATTTAATAGTAAGACTATTATTAATTAGATTTTAATATTTTAAGGTATTTAAAAAAATTATCATTTCAAATTTATTTAATTTAATTTTTAAACAAACCGAAATCTTAATAAGATTAAATTTTGATCCCGTTAATGTTAATTTGATATTTTTATTTCCATTATTTATATGGGACCTATAATATTACATGGTTATTTAATTGATATAATTTAATTTTGTTAATACTTTTATTAATTTAAAATTAAAATTGAATAAATATGAAATTATATGATTTTTTAAAGGTTTTTATTTATAGTCGTCCAGATTTGACCAGTTCTTATTAAAATTACAGCATTACCTCGTTATGCCACGGCCATTCGGATTCGGATAGATACGGTAGATGTTCAGGGATATACAATAAAGTCCCGAAATGACAGCTCTGTAAAATTGTGCATAGCAGAGACTCGAAGCTCCAAAGGGTTGGGTTTTTCTAATTTTGTTTCCACTCGCGAACCCTTGAAAGTTCCTAATTTCATAAGCCCTGTAAACCCTAGATCGTCGGATTTTTCCTACGAAAATCTCTTTTTCCCCGATCAGGCAATTTTCTGTTATTTCTAGAGAGAGATGGACGACAATTGTGCAGTGTGCGCTGATGCCCTTGAATGGGTGGCATACGGTGCCTGCGGCCACCGGGAGGTTTGCTCCACGTGCGTCGCTCGCCTCCGCTTCATCTGTGATGATCGCCGCTGCTGCATCTGCAAGACCACAAACGCGGTTGTTTTTGTCACCAAGGTTAGGAATTTTCTGTTTCTTTTAATACTAATCCACTCCCTCTATGCAATTGGTGCTTGTGTTATGCAATCTTAAACCTTAATGAATGAAGCTGAAAAGGAAGTTTCATTTTGCTAGAAATTTGTGCCAAAAGATGCATTAGATGAATGGTGATGTTAATCTTGTTGTACTCTGTTTATACTGGTTTTTCCTATTTGCAGGCTTTAGGAGATTATACTAGGATGATTAGTGACTTCACGGTGTTGCCATCTGAACCAAGGGAGGGGCGAGTTGGACCATATTGGTACCATGAGGACACACAAGCCTTTTTTGATGACGTGGACCATTACAGGATGATTAAAGCTATGTGCAGACTTTCATGTAGTGTATGTGACAAAATGGAGGAGGAAAATGAGGGCTCAAAGCGTAGGACAAGATTCAGGAGCATTGAGCAGTTGAAGGGCCATTTGTTTCATCGTCATAAGTTGCATATGTGCAGTTTATGTTTGGAAGGCCGGAAGGTACAGTATATATGTTTAACAAACCGCACGAGTGCTATTATTTATCTTGTTTTTTTATGTCATCTGTGGTGAGAGCATATACATGAGGTTCACTTTGATAAAGTTAGTTGGATTTTCTTCCTCTTTTTCTTTGTATTTGGAGAGCTAGTTTTAGAGAATCTTAAATTAATGAAATCTGCATAATCTATTACCTTCTTTTATACTTGAAAATCCCTTTGGCTTGGTTATTTTGGGACAGGAGCTTATTCAACTTATAGATTTGACAATTATTTGCTTGATCAATCTGGCTTTTCTGATGAAACTCAGTTATCTACTGGGATTATGAGTTTCATCTTTTTTCTACATTTTACTGGTTACACAACTAAATTTGTCAGATTCAAATGCCATAGGTATTTATTTGTGAACAAAAGCTATACAGTAGATCACAATTGAATCAGCATATAAGCACTGGTGATTCAGAAGTTGATGGGGATGAGAGTGAAAGAGGCGGCTTCATGGGGCATCCCATGTGTGAGTTCTGCAAGACACCTTTCTATGGGGATAATGAGCTATATTCACACATGTCTACAGAACACTATACCTGCCATATATGTCAAAGGTGATGTATGGCCATAGTTTATAATAAGCTAAAATTTGCTCATCTATATGAAGATTTGGGGAATGTAGACTGCTTCCTATCTACTTAATCAACACAATAGAAGCTTTTTCCACTCTTTTATTAACAGATTTATGTATAAGATTCTGTTCACCTAACGATTGGAAACTAAACATTGGCTTTATTTGCAAAAACTATGATTTTCTCATAATGATTAAATTACATCTCGGGTGACTATAGTTGATTTATTTCAGGCAGCATCCTGGACAATATGAATATTACAAGAATTATGATGACCTAGAGGCAAGACCTAACTTACTTGTGTTTTCATTTTCTTCAGTTGCTTTACGTTATGATACTAAATACGTCTTCATGGGTGTTGTTGACCCGACCTATTTTCAAATGAATGCAATTGTTTGTCACAGATGCACTTCCGCCGAGATCATTTCTTATGTGAAGATGAGGCCTGTCTTGCAAAGAAGTTTATAGTATTCCAAACTGAAGCAGAAATGAAGGTATTTTCCCCTTTTAAATCTGTTATATATATATATTACTGACTGGTGGTGGTTTTGAAAATTAACTTGTTTGTTTCTGTAGTTGGTTTATCTTTGTTTCTGTATACCTTCCAGAAGTTCCTTGATTGATTCTAGTTTTTGATTTTTTTTCCCCCTATTTTGTTCTTTACCTTTCAGCGACACAACACGGTTGAACATGGTGGTCGTATGTCTCGTTCTAAGCGTAATGCTGCTCTCCAGGCATGTGTAATCTCTCTAATTTGTATTATTATCTGTTTTTCTTTTAAATTAAATGTTGCTCATTTTGGCTTATTGCAAGATACCTTTTCTAGCTCGGTCCCATCTTTCTTTGCGCTTTTTTTTTCTGCATGTGTTCAATCCCAGATATTTTGTTGATTTCCACATCAGATACCAACTAGTTTTCAATATCGACGGAGTAGTGAACAAGATCGGCGTGGAAGGAGAAGAACATTCCTTCGAGACCAACCTGATACTCAACTCTCCTTAGCCATTCAAGCCAGTCTTGAAACAGCTCAGTCAGAGGGCACATTTTGCGATCCATCATCATCATCCACCACACAAGCAGTTACTGACCATGGAGACATAAATGATGTTGATTCAATTATCCAACCTTTTGAATCATTAAGTGCAACAGATTCTGAAACTTCTTCAAGATATCTTCATGCCCTCGGACAAAGTTCCTGGGGCAAACCTTTGGAAGGATCTTCATTTCCTCCTCTCCCCATTGCTTCAAGCAACAGTCAGCAAAAAGACAAGCATGAATCAGAATCTTTACCTAACAATACAATGGCAACACATCTCCGACGGCGAAATAACGTAATAATTGTCAATTCAGGTCAAACATGGCCATCAGCAGAAGCCCGTGTGCATGCATCTAGCTCTTCAATACCCCAAAGACCATTGCCAAATATTGCACCTTTATCGTCACGAACTTCTTCAAGTTTACCAGTCTTGTCTAATGCAAATTCTGTTCAGGTTCAAGCTGCCCCGTCTCTTGTTCATGGACCGGCCTCAGCTGGTTCCCTGGGTAGCTGGGTTAATACGAGTCGGATCAGCAACTCTGCATCAGCTCCAAATCTTTCTGGGACTGGAACTTTCCAACCATTGATATCAAAAACTGGAGGTTCATTGAAACCATCAATAACAGATTTTCCTCCTGTTTCTGCGGCAAACATATCCAAGAATTCCCCTAGCATTCAGGGTTCACTCCAGGCGGTAGATGTTCAAGCTGCAAACAAATCATTAGTGGAGAAGATACGCACTGCACTTAAGGATGAGGAAAAATATTCTTCTTTTAAGGAGATATCAGGATTATATCGTCAAGGTTTAATTGATACAAGAGAGTATCTTGATTATGTGCACCAATATGGCTTAACCCACCTTATTCTTGATTTGGCTCGACTTTGCCCTGATGCCCATAAGCAGAAGGAGCTAGTTGACACTTACAATGCTAGTTTGAGAAGAGATTCTTCACAAGAGAATGATTGGGTTGGTACTGGCAATCGTGCAAAAGGCAGTAGTAGCTCTAAGAAGGGAAAGGGGTTAGCTTCTGATGATAGTGGTTCAAAGGACAGCTTGGCCGACAGCATTCTAAGCACAGTTCGGACGCTGCAAATACATCACAAGCCTCAGGAAGTTGAGGTGGAGATACTATCTAAAGATGGATATCGAGGCACTAAGGGCAAGTCAAGTGCCATGGTTGATGAACAGCCAGTTGAATTGAGAGGGCAAAGTAATTCTTCATACGCTGGGGATGGATCTAGTCAGAAAACTAGGGATGGGGGCGTTGGTAGTAAGCAAAAGAAGAAGACTTCAAAGTTTCATAGGGTGAGGCTAGGTGATGGCTCTGTGGAAGCCTTCCTTAATAATACTGATCCCGATCCAAGTCCAGGTCCAGGTCCTTCAGACAATGGATTAGATAATAACAATAATAATAATGGAAACGGAGGATTACCTGTACGAGGTGTTTGGCGAAAAGGAGGAGGCAATAAACTCTTTTCATGAGTATGTTTGTTCAAATGCTTCACGGAATGAGAGAACAGCTATCTTGAAATTGGGTAGTTGGAAGAAGTTTTTAATAGTTGCTTTGGCTGCCAAGATTTTGCTGCAGGATGTAATTTTCAATGTCCTAGCGAATTTTGCAGGTGAAGAAATTTATCCATGTTCAAAATTTTGTGTTAAGTGTAACCACATGAAATATCGATGTGATTGTATTGGGTGATGACTATTTTCGGACACTAATTACGTGAGAAAGATACAAATACATGGAATGGTTCCCAAAGTTTGCACTCTCGTACGCTCTGTGAAATCTGAATCAGGCATGCTGATATGATTGTTTTGGCCGATTTCCAATGTAGTTGATGCACTGGATGTAGGCATGAAATTTGAATCAAGCATGTTTGATTTATGGAAAATTGTAAAACTTGTGTTTTATGTTGGACTGATAGAAAAATGTGCTCATCTTCAATAGAACATAACGAATCAGAGTGGCAGGATGTATATAAGCCACTTGTCACATCCAAGAACAATTAAACCCTCAAGTTGTTGGTTTAATACTAAAGTTCTCCTAAGCTAATCACCTGACCATTTTGGCATTTTTGAATTATGGATCTCGTTAAAAAGACTTTGAGTGCCTTGCCGTATATAACAGCTTTACTGTTACCAAATAGTTATAATTACAAGGGACGAGATCCTCTGTTATATCTCCTCTTTCTACTTTGTGCCATCTAGAGAATAGAGGATCTCATCCCTAATTCCAGGGGACAAAGAAAGCTGTTTGAAGAGAGATACACAACTAGTTCATACACTATGGAAACAATCAAGTGATGCGCGGGAATGGGTTCAGACGAAAGATGAATTCATTGATGCATGCTGCATAAGAGCAAATGTCCAGAGGCATGTACTTACAGAATGAATGACGATATATAAATATATATATATATATATATATATATATACTAGAATTAAAAACATAATACGTAGATGATAGTGCACCCGTACAAACTGGTTTTAGTTTTCACAACTCCAAATACCAGTAGAACCAAATGTCTTCTCACTGCTGTAACACATGTACAAAAATCCATCGTCGTCCTTGTAGGATTCATAGACAGATTCCACCACGCTAGCTGCAGATAAACAGTCAATGTACCTTTAGCAGATTGCAATAGAAAGTTGTAGTGTCCAAATAGCAGAGCAAAGAGAAGGGTCTACAAACAAGTTACCTGTTTGAGGTAAGGTATTCTTAACAAAAACAAATAAAGCTTTTCCGGTTGGCAAATGAAGCCTGCTGCTCAACACGTGAATGAATTGACCAATGGACATATCTCGAGGAATCAGATATCTAAAACGAAAAATAGGATCAGCTAATGGACATCTCTAATCTTTTTTTGCCTAGAAGAGTAGGATTCTTCAAGAAACTTGATCGTAATATTCACCACAAATTCATGCTTTGAAAGGGAATCTTATTTTCATATCAAGACACCCTTCTGTTATATGGTACTAGACTTGCAAAACGTGACTAAACTCAAGAAAACATGGGAAAGAGTAAAACAAAATAAACAGAACTCACTTTTTCTTTTCCATCTCCGGAAGGTCAGTTCTCCAATACCTTTCAACGATTACCTGCACGCCAATAACAACCATGGATAATGGGGAAGTTTGAAACTTTACCCGAAATTCAACTAACCCTTTTCACCAAAAAGAAATTTAGACTCAAAAGGGAAAAAGAAAACCTCGATCAAGGGGTGAAATAATACAACTTGAAGCTCGAATTGCAATGAAAAGGGAAGAAAAAGAGTGGACAAGGAAAAATAAAAATAAAAAAAGAAGCGATGAACTTACAGGGACACGATCGGGATATTTGGCAAGGATATCGCGAGACTCTTCCAATCTTTGCTCTGCAAAAGAGGATGATGAATGTTTGTATATTAGAGAAAATCGTCAGAAACAGAAGGCGAAAAAAAAAGGGGTCTCAGGAACTGGCAAACCGAAAGTAAATTCCTTCTTGAACGGTACTGATTTGCCCATCTTTTTCTCCTCCCCTCGGCTTCAAAGTTTCAGTCCAGATACCTCAATCTCAGAAATTATTTGGGGATTAAGAAGAAGAAGAAAAAAGAGTGATACTCCCCAAAACGGATAAACCAAGGAAAGTTGGATTTGCAGTGAAAGAAAAGAATTAGTCGATAGCGTACTTTATAATTCTAAAATTATAAGATAATGTATGTTAATGGATTTAGTATCAGGAAGCGGGGATAGCTCAGTTGGGAGAGCGTCAGACTGAAGATCTGAAGGTCGCGTGTTCGATCCACGCTCACCGCATATTCTTTTATAGTTCCGGATTCAACATTCTTTTGGGCAAATTTGTCTTTTCGGAAATCTTTATCTTTAGAGTTGGTGCTTTAAATTACTAAATTAGGCCTAATTCATTAGTCTTCGACAGCTTGAAGAATCAAGACCTGCCGTCCAGGAGGAGCCTAGTCTGAATTCAAAACCTCCCAAAACGGCGACTGTGGTGTAGCTGGTAACCATGACACGTCGGCAAGAGAGCAACTACCGACTAGTCGGTGGGCAATACCTCGGCGAAGTCTCAGCTCTCTATTTCCTTCACCTTCCCTCTGCCTTCTCTTCATTTCCTCTCCTTCTCGCCGGTACCAAATTGTTTACACTTAATTATTAAAGAAAATAAAGAACTAATTTTGCTAGCGAATCAATCAGCATACTTTAGGTTTAGAGTTTCTTAGATTGAAAAACGTTATGTGTAATCACGTGGCTTGTGGTTCGAACAGGTACGGGTTCTCAACTTCTGCTTTATAATGTAGAAGAAGAGAGGATAGTAGAGTCGTTTCAAGTGTTTGATGGAATTCGGGTGCATGGCATTGTTATTGATTGCATAAGAGAATCTTCTCGTACTAGTTTTACCTTTGACGTCGCTGTTTTTGGTGAAAAGAGAGTGAAGCTCTTTAACTTGACTATAGAAGCTGCGTCGGTATCCCATAAAGATTTGCAATTGTTGGTTGGTTTGCGTTTAGCTGATTCGTTGCCGAGATTTTGTAGTTGGGTTTTGGATGTTTCGTTCTTGAAGGTAAACATTGGGCTTAGTGGTTTTGTTTTATCTACAGGTACACATTTTTTTATTTAACCAGTTTGATTTCCCTGTTTGTAGTGCGACAATTTATCAAGCCGGTTTCTTGCAATTGGGTTCAGCGATAACTCTGTCTGCATCTGGGATACATCGCAGTCTTGCGTTATATTTGAAGTTCAATCTCCAGGTTATTGGGTGTCTTTGTGCTCTGCTCACCGTCTTTTCTCATGTTATTTATGCGTTTCTTTAATTTTGGAATGTAGACAGGTGTCTTTTGTATTCTATGCGGTTGTCGGGTGACACTCTGGATACTCTACGGATTGCTTCTGGTACCATATACAATGAGGTGGTTGATTCTCCGGAAATTCCATATGCTTTGACATTGCAATTGTTGCATCCAATGGACTCAGTTTTCATCTTTAATTGGTTTAGAACAGATCATAGTTTGGAGATTGGTTTCTCAACATTGTGCTGAACCTTTGACAAGCCCCTTGGACAATGGCATGTGCTTGAGTGGCTCATTTTCCAACTCTTACAACTACTTTCAAGTGTCGCATATTAGCAGACTTATAGGTCATGAAGGTTCAATATTTAGGATAACATGGTCCTCTGATGCTTCCAAACTGGTTTCGGTCTCTGATGATCGCAGGTGAAGTTGCTGTTAATTTCCTATATTTATTATCATGCATATGTATAGATGTTTATTGAGACTATCATGTTGACATTGATACAGTGCTCGTGTCTGGTCAATCAACACAAGACATGAAGATTTAGGTGAGCATGAGCAGGCTGCTGACCATGTTTTATATGGTCATGATGCTAGAGTTTGGGACTGCTGTATCTCGAATTCTGTAAGTTCTGAGTTGTAGGAACAGTTGCTTGCATGACAATATTCGTTTAGGGTTATCTAATGCTGTCGTAATTTGTTCAGCTTTGAGTTGTGGGACTGCAAGCATAATAAGATGCTTCTAGCTGGTTTCAATATTCACGTCACCTAACTGCTCAAAATGGATAATACTGATCAAATGTTGCTATGGATGAATACCACTCTAGAATTTTGACAATAACAAGGTTTTGATCTGACACTTTTTTCGTCATATCTATAGTTAATTCTCACTGCTAGTGAGGACTGTACTTGCCGAGTATGGGGATTGGACGGCAAGCAGCTTGAGGTGATCAAAGAGCATATGTAAGTTGCTTGTTGGGTTCCCTTTTCTGAAATTCCTGACTATTATCTCGAGTACTTGTGTAACTTCATACATTTTGCATTGCAAACACTTTTACTTAGAATATGGATAACTTTGAACCATTGTTCATACGTGAATGTAACAATATCTGATAACATTTTGTTCATTTCAAATGTGTTGGTAACAAAGTCACACAGGTGCATACAGATACCTTATTTATTGATTTGAGTTGAATGATGGAAAGAAAAAGGTGATCTTTAGCGATGGATGTCCGAAATTCTTGCATATTTGTGTTTTGTTGCTAATTGTTGAAAGCTGAAGAGTTCAGCTTCTAGTATTTTTGGGTTTTAAGTTGGAAAATGGAGTCCAAGCCTCCATAATGTTTGGACTCCCATGTAACATAATAGTGTCTAAAGATTATCATTTTTTATATTAATCAAAGAGTGAAGGTCAAATGAGTCTCAATTCATCTTTTATCCCAGAAACCAACAGTTAATAGAATATCAAAAGTTTAAAGAGTTTCTATTGTAATTGCAGAGGGCGGGGTATATGGCGATGTCTATATGATCCAAACTCCTCACTTCTTGTTACTGCTGGATTCGACTCTGCAATCAAATTGCATAAGGTGCCTGCTTCTTTGCCATGGAGCTTAAGAGAAAAAGATGAGGGTAAACTGCTTAATGACAGACTGAAGATACATACTGCTCAAATCCCAAATATTTCAGAGCATTTAGGTCTCATGGACAGGTTATTTCTCGTAATTAAGTTCTTAAGGTTCCTTGAGAAGTTCTTACTATCCTTTTTTCTCACACCTTTTTTTAATTGATATTCTTGTCATACTATATGTCGTAAGCATTTACTGGTACCGTTGCTCTTCTATTGCAGCAAAAGTGAATATGTTCGATGTTTGCGCTTCAGATGTGAAGATACACTTTATGTTTCCACAAATCATGGGTATCTCTACCATGCTAAATTTTCTCCACAGGATGTAAAATGGACTAAACTTGTCCAGGTCAGTGAAGAAGTACCAATTATTTGTATGGATTTGCTGTCCAAAAACTTGCCCAAACATTCCTCTCGTGTTGATGACTGGGTTGCTTTAGGAGATGGTAAAGGAAACTTGATGGTTGTGAGAGTTAAGGGTGATATTTGTACTCCAGAAGTGGACTTCACCTTTGCTTGGTCAGCTGGAAAAGAAAGACAACTGTTAGGAACCTATTGGAGTAACACATTAGGATATAGGTAAAATCATCGAATTGCTTATTGAACATGTTACGATACAGTGATCTACAATTTTATTCTTCCTGACCAACAGATCCACAAATGCAAGGAGAATGGTGTCCCATTCCTTTACTATTATAAGTACTCCAAGCCCAGACTCTCTAGATTCTTTTGTCTGATTTTTAATATGAATGACTGTTCTTATACATATGATACTCTTCTATTTCTCATGGTTTTGTTCTCACATTGTAAGCTGGGTGATATCTTAAGCCTCTTTCTTTATTGTTATTTGATTAGAAGGTCATCGAATTGCTGAGATGCAGGTTCATCTTTACTGCTGACCCAAGAGGAAATTTGAACTTGTGGAGACTATGTGATCCAGAACTGCCTGTTTCTCACATTTCTGCAACTACTTTTAATGTGTCCCATATAGCGGAATTCACATCATGTTTTGGAATTCGGATAATGTGTTTAGATGCATTATTTGAGGATGAGGTATCTTTCATCACATCTGCTCTTCCTATCTCTTTTGTTTCATCCATATTAGTTCAGCAGTTAAAATGTTTCTACATATGTCATTCAATTCTTTGCTAGTACTTAACATTCTCACTGTTGTTAAAACTATTCAGGAATCCAATCGTAGATTTCATTTATTTTCAATCTATTATTGCTATCTTGATGCTCATTATTGTTAAAAATATCCAGGTACTGATATGCGGGGATCTACGTGGTAATCTGGTCCTATTTCCATTACCAAAGGATTTGTTGCTGCGCACACCTCATTTACCCGCATTGAAAATATCTCAATTAAGTTACTTTAAAGGGGCTCACGGCATATCAAGTGTCTCCAGCATTGCTGTTGCTAAATCTAGTTTTGATGAAATTGAGATATGTTCGGTATGTTCAAGTTGTACATTTGTGTTTAATAATTGCAAATAAAATATTGAGTTGATGTGAAATCATTTTGGCACTATGTGCATGCCTCCCATGTGGTGTTATATAGTATATATGATACCCCATAATGAATAGAAGTGCGTTGACTATTTGCACTTCTATCTAAGAGCAACAGAACTGCAATTATTGGCCTGGGTCAGAATTGATTAATATGTTACTGCAGTGACAGAGACATTTGAATCATGTGCATTTGCTCTCTTTAGATGTTGTTTTGTTGATGTGTGGGTGATGGCTTCCTTGTTATTTCCTGTTTGCTTTGTTCAGACTGGCGCAGATGGTTGCATTTGCTACTTTGAGTATGACGCAGTTCAACAAAGTTTAGAATTTATAGGGATGAAACAAGTAAAAGAATTGAGTTTGGTTCGGTCTGTGTCAGCTGTTAAAGATTCCCCTGATGAGAAGGCTAACTGCGGATATGCTGTTGGTTTTGCGTCAACAGATTTCATAATTTGGAACTTGATAACTGAGACAAAGGTATGCCATCTCACTTTTTCTCGTGTATTGTGAGTTTGATGATCAGTTTCCTGATGTTTAATATGCTTGGACCAGGTAGTACAAATTCCCTGTGGTGGATGGCGACGTCCTCATTGTTATTATCTCGGTGATGTACCTGAGATGAAAAACTGCTTTGCATATGTCAAGGTACCTTTTTGGCTTTAGTTGGTAGGTTACACTATATTCAAATTGAAAGTAAATGGTAGGCGTTATGTTTTAGTTTTGTAATTAATAGATTTCTTGGGCAAACAAGTTATTTCATTTGACACACAATAAATGGAGCATCAGCATAGAAGCATATGTACTGTTAGGATCATTAATGAGATTGTATGCAGACCAAACTAAAACAGAAACTTGTTATTAAGTTGATGATGGTTTGGGGTTCGTACATCCATGGACTTAAGCCACTTTTTCGTTGTTCACTTTTAATTGGTCTGATTTTAATCTTTATGATTGTTCTTTGTCTACATTTTCTTGCTCAATTTTCTTTTCCTTTTTCATTTCTTTTTCAGGATGAAATAATATATGTTTATCAAAATTGGGTGCCGGAAAGAGAGGGGAAGCTATTTCCTTTGAATTTACATATTCAGTTCCATGGGAGAGAAATGCATTCGTTATGCTTTGTTTCTGAAAGTTTGTTTCTGGAAGCAGATGGAAAGCACAGATCTGTTCATAAAACTAGTTGGATTGCTACTGGTTGTGAAGATGGAACTGTAAGATTGACTGGGTATGGCATCACTTATGCTCATTCTAAACAATGATTCACATTTAATATCTAGTGTGCTGTGGTTGTGGACCAAGGGTCATCTGTTTGATGTTTACTGTCACAATTATCTTGTGGTAGCTTCATTCCATGCTTCCTGTCCAACCCTTACTGTTCTGTGTGTTCATGTTTCCAAACTCATGACTGATATGATTCATCTACACCTACTTTTTTTTGGCATAGGTTTACTCCTGGAGTTAATAGTTGGTTTACTTCAAAGCTGCTTGGGGAGCATGTTGGTGGATCTGCAGTGAGAGCAATTTGTTATGTTTCAAAGATGCACACGAGTTCTCTAGATTTGATGAAGATACATGATTGGAGAAGTGGACTAACTGCTTCTGTAGAGAATCCCCGTCTACTGATCTCAGTAGGTGCCAAGCGAGTCCTAACTGCTTGGCTACTGAGGGATAGGAAGTTAGAGGAAAAGGAAAAGACACAAACCGAGGAAGAACAAAGCATAGATGACACAGAATATTTTCCCTCTTTGGGAGACTCCTCATCAATGTCATTTAAGTGGCTATCCACTGACATGCCTGTTAAAAATTCCAGTATCTGTTCGAAGGCTAAAATAGCACGAAAAAATGGAGAAGCATCTGGAACTGTTTCTGACATGAAAAGTAATGCAAAATTTACTTCTTGTTTACTTGATAGTGTATCAGATTCATCAAGTCATCATGAAGACAAGCATGAAGATGATTGGAGATACCTAGCAGTCACAGCTTTTCTTGTGAGGTGTCCTTGTTCCAGGTAAAATAAAGACAAATTCTCCATCATTTGCAAAAATCTTCTCTTGTTGTTGACTTATTTACCTAGTAAGCTAATAACATAAACTCTTTCTTCTTTTCAGGTTGATTGTCTGTTTTGTGGTTGTTGCTTGTTCAGATGCGACACTAGCATTACGAGCTCTTGTTCTACCACATCGTTTATGGTATTGATCAAGGCATAAATTTTTTATCACTAGAGCAACCTAACAAACTTTTAAGATCATTGTCCCGTATTCACTTAAACTACATACCTCCTTGCAGGTTTGATGTTGCTTTATTGGTTCCATTATCATCCCCAGTCTTGACAGTGCAGAATATCATTATTCCCATGCATCTGCTTGCTGGAGGTGATGATAAAAATTGATAATATTCTTTGTTGGAACTTATGGGATTTGTTTACTAGAATGCAAATGGAAATTAATTTCCCCTTGAGTTTTATTCATTCTCTTTTGTATGAACATTCACAGGTAACAGGCAGATGGGAAATGTATATCTTGTGGTTAGTGGAGCTACTGATGGAAGTATTGCCCTATGGGACCTCACCGAGAATGTTGAAGCTTTTTTGCAGCGATTGTCAGCCCTAGATGTGGGGAAGTTGATAAATTGCCGAACACGTCCCCGCACTGGAAGAGGAAGTCAGGGTGGGCGATGGTGGAGATCATTGAGTAGCATGTATAAGAAGACATCAAGTGCTTCAGTTATTTCTGAAACTGAAGATAGGACTAATTCCATTTTGGTAAATGATAACAAAGGTAGAGCAGCAAAATGTGATACTGAAAGCTGCACAGCTGGTTATTCAGAAGCCATTTCTGAAGATTCATGTGAGCCAGAAACATACAGTGTTTCTCTGCAGATATCTGAAATACAACCTCTAAATGTTTTCACTCATGTTCACCAATCTGGCGTCAACTGTCTATATGTTTCAGACATAAAAGATAGTCAGAGTTCTGGTGATACTCTCATGTTCAGTTTAATAAGTGGTGGTGATGATCAAGCACTTCACTGCCTCAAGTTCCTCTATTCAGCATCGTGTCACTGTGGCAGAGATTCAGTAGTAGGTTTGCCAAATTCTACTGACATAGCTACATGGGAGAGTAAAGATAACTTTGTTCATTCTCAGCAAAAGCAAATGAAGGTGCCTGGGATCAAATTGGTATATCATGACAGAGTCCCCTCGGCTCATGGTTCTGCTGTAAAAGGTGAAATAGTGTTGTTCCTTTTATTAGAAAGTCATAAAGTACTCCCATATGCATTTGGTTTGTTGTTTTCAACCAGCATTTTCCTTAAAAACCTCATTGAAACCAAATTTCCTTTCACTTTTGACAGTGGTTGGTAATTGATTTATAAACGATCCATTGGTTTACTAGACCCATGTGGATCTATCTGTGGCAAAAATTATTCAAAAAATGAGAGTATTTTTAGGTCTACGTACAAGGATCTTAAATTGTCTCCTAGGATATGATCTACTTCACTCTTAGAAATCCTTGTATGTCACTTTCTGGAAGGGAAAATTTTTCAGGGGAAGTAAAACTTTAAAGGGAACTGCGGGTCTTTTTCTTTTCTGACTACTTACAGATAACTTTGTTCGGTTTCATGAAGGTATTTGGACAGATGGCACTTGGGTGTTTTCTACAGGTCTTGACCAGCGTGTTAGATGCTGGCTTCTCAAGGAGCACTGCAAACTTACTGAGAAATGTTGTTTGATTGTCTGCGTCCCAGAACCTGAGGCACTGCATGCAAGAGCCTGTGGCAGGTGATCATAGATGCAAAAATTTACACACGTTAGTTGATGAGTCTTATTTAATCTTTGAATGAAAAAAAAAAAAAAAGCATTTAATTTTTATACTGCTGTTTTTGTTGATTAATCAGGAACATGTACCAAATTGTGGTGGGTGGAAGGGGGATGCAAATGATTGAATTTTCTGCTCAAGAGTCAAGAGGCATGGATATGAAAGATACCAGTAGTACTGGCAATTTATATTGTAGGTGATGAGGCATGGATATGAGAGATACCAGTAATTCTGGCAACTTATACTGCAGGCGTCGAGTGCGGAAGCAAATATCAACTGCATTTTAGAATCTCCCATCTTTTTAGGCATGTCCTGTTACTCATTACTGAGACCTGTTTTAGTGAGAGAGCTCAAGAGCTAGAATTAGGATACCTCCCTAAATTTAACGCCATTCCTTTGTATAACCTTTTTTTTTTTTTTGAAACGTTCCTTTGTATATCATTGAATCACTGGGACTCGAGGAGAACCAATATTATGATTACCGTATCGGGCTTGATATTGGATTGAGCTCTGGAACGGAACGGTACTGGTACTGGGTACCGTTTTGGGATATTTTTTAAATTTATAAAATAGTCCCTAAAATTTTTAGAAATTGCAAAATAATCCATATTGATATATTATACAGTTGTACTGTATATTTTACTAATTTATTGTTTACATTAATCATGCTTTCAAAAATTTTAAGAATAAATAATAATGATAATTAATTTAAAATAACAATAATTTTTAAACTTTTTCAATTTTACTAATTTTGATTATCAATTTTACAATTTTACATTTAATTATTAATTTCACATTTGATTATTAATTTTACAATTAAGTTTAAATGTTGATTTGATTTTGATTATCAAACTCAATCTCAAATGCAATTGCACAAACTCAGATTCAATCTCATTCATCAATTCAATATTAATACCTTAAAATCTACTAAATCACAATCACCATTCCAATTTCCAAATTTAATTTCCAATCGGATTCGGACCAAATGACCAATCCATTTCCAAAATGCAATATGCCAACCGAAAACATCTTTCAAGACTTCAACATTCACACTTCATTTGGTATACCGAAATCAACTTCACAATTTTCCCAAAATCTAACACTGAAATCAACCTCAAAATTTTCCCCAAATCCAACACAACACTAATTTTTAACCTCAAGTCCATCATCATCTAACAACCAACACAATCAAACAATCATAAATTTCAAAATGCCATGAAAAATTAAACAAAAAAAAATTCAATCGGTCTTCACTAAATCTGGGTCGACGTCGGGTCAGTGGGTCACGGTGTGCGGTGTGCGACTGCCGATGGTCTACGGTGTGCGAACGCGAGGAGGACGACCGCGAAGGCCGACCAGACGGAGGCGAGACGAGGCGAGGCGAGGAGGAGAAGGCTAGACTCCAGAGGCGAGGCGAGGCAAACCGGAGGCTCCGGGAGTCGGGACGGCGGAAGGGAGAGAAGAACTGAAGAAGACGAAGAGAGAGGGAGAGTCGGCAGTCGGGGGGGGAGGGGGGAGAGGGTAGGAAAAATTAGGTTTAATTTTTTTTATTTACAAAATAATCCTTCGGAAATTTCTTTTTTAAGGAACGACCCCGAAAAAATCTGGTATTGGTGGTATCGGGCGGTACTAGCCGGAATTAGCCGGTACCGACTGGAATTCATCTCCGGTATTTTTATGACCGTTCCGGTACCGACCGAAATGGTACGAAACTCTAACCACTAAGGAGAACAGGTTGAATGAGGGTCGGACCAATTCTTCGGTCGATGGCCCTTTAGTGCCTAGACTTCCTATCTTAAATTTCAACGTAGAACTTATAGTTGCTAGGGCTGCCCCTTTCTTCCTTTTCTTTTTCTTTTTTAATGCTCCATTAAATTCAAGAATCTAAGATAGAGATATCAATCAAGCAAACATGGTGTATTAAGATACCAAATTACGTAACCTTGAACGTTTCCTCGTACTCTTTTATTGTGTGCATGTTTTAAACGATTGGAATTTGGAACACGAACAGAAGCGTAGTCATAAGATTCATGTTGTGGACATATGTTTCAAGATATTTATAAAGGCTGAATGAGACCAGAAACTTGGTTTCATTACTTCACTCCTTCGGGACCGCTCAACGAACTTTCGGTGTTTGTCGTCATGTCTTTTTAAGGCTTGGAATGGCTATATAGAACGCCAAAAGATGATTTACTTTGTTGAGCTAAGCGTTACTCGTATTAAATGTCTCAAGATTTTCAGATCTTCTAGGAATAACAATTAAAGATAATTTATAAGAAAAAAAGGAAAAATCCAAATTTAAAAAAACATATGTCTCTGTCATTTTTCAATTATTTGACAAAATTAACATAATATCATAGTCAATTTCTAGAATGTGCTAAATATTAAAATATTTAATATACAAAAATAATCTTATAACTTGATAATTCAAATCAAAACTCATAAAATTTAGGCGAAAGACACCTTTTCTTATTTTATAGGCCAATATTAGCTAAAAACACAGTAATTGCGACTTATTCTAATGTCCGGTTGACTTTCACTCGTATTACGTTAAGGAGTGCTTTCGTCCACGGTTTTTGAAAATGAGCACTCGTGTGACAACCGTCACTTGCATGTGCTAAAATTTCCCTGGATTTTTTTTAATTTTAGTATTAAAAAAACTATCAATTACCTAACCTTATCAACTGTTATGGTGGCTGTCTTACTATTAAATTGCGTTGTCTGTGCCTTTGAAGTTTCTGGCACCAGACACTAAAAAGGAAAAGGCAAAAGGTAGACCGTCAATTTTGTATGAACTAAAAGAGTTTCCATAAATGATAAGAACCTAAAAAATGCTCTTCCTCGTAAATTCCCTTCTCCCAAAGTCCGCTTTCCCATCCAGGTTCGTAATACACTCTTCAATTTGTTTATGGTTGCTGACTTCCAAGCCTGTACGACCACACTAATTAGGTTGACCAGTTTGCCCTTCCAAGATGTTTCCAGGTCAAACAATGAAGCCCTTCAATGGTATAGGGTCACACAATAAGCCAAGAGTCAGGAAGAGGGAAGGAGATAACGTGATATAACAAATTGCAGAGAAGGGTCAAGGGAGCATCCTTTCATGGGCATGAATCACGAGGTTTTAATATTATTGGGTCAGTGTACTGTTTCACTCTAGTAAATAAAACGTAAACAAGGGGCATTACTTTCTAATTTTCCAAAATGAAATCTCCCCCAACACCAACCCCGTTTCAAATGTCATTGTGGCAGTCATCACTACCAAACTCAACGGACTGGTACGTGCCGGTCATCCCATCCCCAAGCTTTTGGGAGACTCGTGTAATGATTCTTTGCTTTTCTTTTGTCACGTTAATGTTCTGAAATTCAGATCGGTCATTTAATTGGTGATTTTATTGGTTATCAGTTTGACCAGTTCAACCACCGGTCGAATCGGTATGACGTAATAATTATGCAATAATTATATATAATATTTAAAATATTTAAAATATTCAAAAAAATAAAAAAAAAATTGTCGGACCGGTCAAACCGGTCAATTGACCCATTTTGACCGATTCAAACTGAGTCAATTTTATACCGATTTTGAAGGATAAATTGGATCGGACCACCACCCAATTACCGATGGAACTGGTCGGACCGACCGGTCCGATCTGGATTTAAGAACAGAGCCCTTAACATATCCCAACTGCCCTCCTTTTTTTTCTTTTTTTTCTTCTTTTTTTTAACCTTAGTTGCTGCCACGTCGTTCATTGGTTTGGTTTAGTTTAGGCTTAGCGGCCACTTGGACCCATAACTAAGAGGGTAAGTAAGGATAGCGATGGTGCGATAAATAGAATCGAAGTATGTATGTAGGATAGTTGTTCATGTCATTGTATTATGGTTTGCTCACCAAACGCCACTCTTCTCCGTTCAATCCTTAAAAGTCAATTCTTCTCATAACACATTTTCTCAAGTTGATGTTTAAGACTCACCAACCCCCGTGTCTTCTTATCTTGCATTATTTTAAGTTAAAACACGTGTTAAGAAACAATCTAAATACGATTCATTTTTATTTACATATTAAAATTGAAAATCTTTTAGTAACTTCGGGTTATATGATTTAAAATATCATAATTCATTAAGTGCCCATTACACAAATAATTATGAACTTCAAGAAAAATTTTATTTTTATTTACTATAATCAGACGTTAGATGTGCCATACAAATATTAAAAACACACAAACATGACATAATCATATTATTTTACATATTTAAGTTTAATTTGATATAACTATATTATATTTATTGATAATATTCACATGTGAGTGTCATATATTAAAAAAGGAGGAAAAAGAATACTAACATATAAATCTAGTAGGTTACTTCACCTATTGCTAATTGGTCTTAGAATGAAACCTCACTTGGGCTTGTGTGTGGTCTAACTTTCTTTCTTGTGTGGACCCGTAGGCTTATTACAAAATTTCACATGATATCAGAGCATGTTTGGTCCGAATTATTAATTTTTCGATTGTAAGACTGAATGTCCAGTCCAGTTACCACTGTGTTTATTTCAAGTGACAACTGGATGTCCAGTCCCAGTTGTACTTGAGGGGAGTGTTGATAATATCCACATGTGAATGCCCATATTGAAAAAAGAAAGAAAAGAAAATTAACATATAAGTTTATTGGACTACTCCATCTATTGTCAATTGATTTTAAAATAGAATCTCACTTAAACTTATGTGTACTCTAACTTTTCTTCTCGTGTGAGCTCGTCATTGCAAATTTCACAATATTAAATAGCTAAAGAAAAGTAGCCCTTTTATACTATTATCATGTTTATTATCTATTAACATTAGTAAATGTTTTAGTTAAAGAATAAAGAATCTGAAATATTTTCTATAAAAAATTATAAATTTTCCTATAATTAATGCTCAACTAAATTTGGGACATTGAAATTGAAATAGAGCTCGTGTGAACATACATTTATTCTTGGTAATGGCGCGTTACCGGATACAGGCCCTACCTAAAATTGAGGTTGGTGAATGACCGCCTATTCCCTGTAATATTTTCAAATTAAACATATACCCCCTACCTAAAAACATCACGTCAGCTAAGTGATCACCTTCACAAACAACCCCTCTCTCTTAGCACCAACCTAAATCAATCCTGACCTCTCAAATTTCCCATCCAACGGCTACATTTTGTCGGCTATTCGATTAAAATCAGAATCCAACCGAACCATCCGGTAACCGGTCAAAATGGGTGGTTCTTTCTCTATAAATGGAGCTCGTCAAGTAACTAAATCCTCGCCTTGATTTTGAGTACCTCTTGATTTGGCGTCTGTGAAGAGACTAAAGCATTAAGCACGTATCTAGATCTGTTCGGAGACTCTTAGTTCAAAGGTACCCCACGTCTGTTTTTCGAGTCCATTTTGTTCGTAGGCTCCATCACGCTGTGGGTCTTTCTCAGCCTCATTGATGCATCTTAAAAATCGAATCTCCGTGTTTTTGCAATCTAAAAGATCGAGTCTTTCTGGGTTCAATCTTTTGTCATACTTCGGTCGGTTATGGGTCCTGCAAGTGATATGCTTAGTGTTTTGCTTAGTTACTCTCAGATCTGGTGTTTGTGGGTCTTATAGTGTTGCTTTCTTCAGCTTTTTTGTAGTTGAAGTCCATGTTAGCGGCTGTTTTCTGGCTTTTGCTGTTTGATTTGATTTTTCAATCCCTTTCTGTTTGAATATTATGGCTTACTGGGCAGATTTGAAGCTAATGCGGTAGGTGATGAAAGTTTAGGCTTGCATATACTTGGTTTGGTTGCAAAAGATTGCGCTTCGTACTTTTGTATTGAATATGGTAATGTGTGGTCAATTTGACGTCTCAAAGGGTAATGTTCGCTTACCGATTAAGCGTCTTTGGACTAGATCTGGTGATTACGGTCCTATTTATTAACTATTAGGATTGTAGTAAATTGCTTTCACTGCTGCAGATATAGTCAAGCTATTTGATGAGTTTACTAGTGGGAGATCTGAAGTTATTGGGTTTTAGATTCTGAACCACTTTATCCCATTTCAGTGCTACAAGAATATGGTTGACTTTTGTTCTCTCTATTATTTTCTCTCTTTTGGAATCTAAATTTTTGATAAATCACTAAGGCATATTCTTGGAGCTCCGGTTCTATCGGTTTGTAAATGTGCTCAAACTTTATATCTTAGAGAATATCATTCAAACTTTAACATACATCTTCCTGTTGGTTTCCTATGTATCTGTATATATTCTTTACGCATCCTAAAGGCTTTTCACCTGTCCTTATCCATCAAGCATGATACTGTGTTTTCGGTGTATAAAGATTTGTTCTTGATTCTTTGGTGTGCAGATCAATTAAAATGGAGACATTCCTATTCACCTCTGAATCAGTCAACGAGGGTCACCCTGACAAACTCTGCGACCAGATCTCAGATGCTGTGCTTGATGCTTGCCTTGAGCAGGATCCCGATAGCAAGGTTGCATGTGAGACATGCACCAAGACCAACATGGTCATGGTCTTTGGGGAGATTACCACCAAGGCCAAGGTTGATTACGAGAAGATAGTTCGTGACACATGCCGTAACATTGGTTTCATATCTGACGACGTTGGTCTTGATGCCGACCATTGCAAGGTTCTGGTCAACATTGAACAGCAGAGCCCTGATATTGCTCAGGGTGTCCATGGCCACTTCACCAAGCGCCCGGAAGAGATTGGAGCTGGTGACCAGGGTCATATGTTTGGTTATGCCACAGATGAGACACCCGAATTTATGCCTTTGAGCCATGTTCTAGCCACCAAGCTTGGTGCTCGTCTTACTGAGGTCAGGAAGAATGGAACCTGCCGCTGGCTAAGACCTGATGGTAAGACTCAGGTTACAGTTGAGTACTTCAATGACAATGGTGCCATGGTTCCTGTCCGTGTTCACACTGTCCTCATCTCCACTCAGCACGATGAGACTGTCACGAATGATGAAATTGCCGCTGACCTCAAGGAGCATGTCATCAAGCCTGTTATTCCGGAGAAGTATCTCGATGAGAAGACCATCTTCCACCTCAACCCATCAGGAAGATTTGTCATTGGTGGTCCTCATGGTGATGCTGGTCTCACAGGCCGCAAGATCATCATTGACACATACGGTGGGTGGGGAGCTCATGGTGGCGGTGCTTTCTCTGGAAAGGATCCAACCAAGGTGGACAGAAGCGGTGCCTATATTGTTAGGCAAGCTGCCAAGAGCATTGTTGCAAACGGTCTTGCCCGAAGGTGCCTTGTGCAAGTTTCCTATGCCATTGGTGTTCCTGAGCCTTTGTCTGTCTTCGTGGAGTCATACGGAACTGGTAAGATTCCAGACAGGGAGATTCTGAAGATTGTGAAGGAGAACTTCGATTTCAGGCCTGGAATGATCACCATCAACCTTGATCTCAAGAGGGGTGGCAACAGCAGGTTCTTGAAGACAGCTGCATACGGTCACTTTGGAAGGGATGACTCAGACTTCACCTGGGAGGTTGTTAAGCCCCTTAAGTGGGAGAAGCCTCAAGCTTAAGACTTGAAAGAGTGATCTTTCAGGTTATTGCTGCTTATGCTTGCTTTATTGGTAGTAGTTTGAACAATAATTTGGTGGGCTTGTTTGTTTCTGCAGCTCAATGTAACCCTATGCAGTTCTCCGGTGTCTAGTCTCATACCCCAACATATCCTATTCATTGTTTTTTTTTTTGGGTCTTTTTCTTGTTTTTCTCACATCAATTATATTACCAGTGTCATTTGTGAGAAAATGTATGAAATTTTCTAATTGATGGCGCTGGAAGTACTAAGCTGCCTTGTAACAGGGAGTGTAGGGAGTGTATACAAAATGTATACTCGTGGCTTTTGGAAATAGCAATTTGTTACATTTTAAGCCACATCGTTTGCTTGAATTTTGTTGTAAAAAGTATTTAACCAAATGTAAATTGCACCGGCCTAAATAATTGTAATTATTAAGTCGGTAAGATGCGAGCCAAAATGAACACTTGTACACCTCTAAAATGAAACAACCAAGTGTCTTAGTGAGGCATGATAAATTGCACATCAAATAATGACAGCTACGAGTTTTTGTCGGCTGCTCTCTCGACTTCCAAATGAAATCATATAATTCCCATCTTCTCAAATCCTATCATTCATGATAAAGACCGTTGACAGGTCTCATACGAAAAGCTGCAAAAGCTATTAAACTTGATTAGGTCGGCTGTGATAGATCCAGGCTCAGGTCTACACGTCTACGGTCCATTCGTAAGTATTAGTCTCCCATGTAAACGTAAAGAGTAAAGACCTACGTAAAGATCTAAATCTAGTGTCTATTCTATATATAAGGTACTATTTTGCCATAATACAGGTACGAGATTAGAACCCTGATACTCTTTGCTTACAGCTACCATAACCCTCACCAAAAGACTAACTTGAGCGTCGGAGAGGCCTGTCGGTTATCAACCCCCGGCGTGCCTTTATTGTTTTGCAGGTGTTTCGGAGTTAACATTGACCGGCTTCATGGATCCAAGCAGTAACGTCCAACCTCATCAGAATCAGGCTGAACCAGTTGGCGCCCATCGTGGGGCCCAGCATCAGGGCACCACGTCCAGAAACACTCAGATCAGTCATGCGGCAGCAGCCAATCCTGATATAGCCGCCGTCGCGGCACTTGCGCTACAACGGATAGGTTTGCAATTACCAATCACTCTCCCACCAACGCATCACGATTCCCATACAAACTCTTCACACCCGAATGATCAACCACAACCACAACCACAAAACCCAGATCAAGAAGAACAGAGCGTAGCCCTGGAGGATAATGCTGAGACCAATCGCATCCAAGCCTCCAGCACCCTCTAGATGCAAATCCTCCTGCACCACAACAAACCTCTCTCATCCGAAAACAGATCGTGGAAGCGACTGATCTGTTGATTCGTCAAATTCTACAATCTCAGCAGGGACAACAGTCGACACCCGCACGGCAAATTGGTGTGATGACCGATCGCCATTCTACTGAAGCCCTAGAAAAAATCGTGGATAATCGGATCAATGTGGCCATGAATTTCCATCCGGATCATCCATCAGCACAATATAGCTCTCCCTTTATCCCAGCGATCTTGGATAGCCTCCCTGCGGTCGGTACCAAAATACCGACGCCGAAAAAATATACTGGAAAGACCGATCCTCTGGACTATCTACAGCACTTCCAATCGATGATGAACCTACATTGCATTCCGGACACCATTCAGTGTAAGGCATTCTGTACCACCTTCCAAGAGGGAGCTCGACGATGGTTTAATAGTCTACCCTGTGTTGCATTACTTGCTTTGAGGATTTTAAGCTGCTATTCCTCAATCAATTTGCTACAAGTAAACGACCACAGAAGACCGCCTTGGAAGTGATGCAGTTGACCCAAGGAAGGAACGAGAGTCTGCGGGAGTTCATCACTCGGTTTAATAATGAAGTTGTCGAAGTCCCTGACCTCACCTGCTCGTCCATGTTGGCGGCACTGATGAGCAACACAAGGGATGAAGAGTTTAAGAAGTCATTGGCTCTCAATCAGCCCAAGTCTATTCAAGAGATAAGAAATCGGGCGGATAAGTATATCTAGCTCGAGGAGGTGTTGAAAAACACAAAACGTAAAGCAGATGACCGCGGGCCGAGTGGCAAAGCGGATGATTCCCACAAGCGACAGAAGGATCAGTAGAGCTGGAGAAAGCCGACCGACCGACAGGGACATCAACGAGAATTCTTCACCCCGCTCAACAGGCGATATGCGGAAGTATTGGCAGCCATAAGAGCATATGGGGAACCCCTCCGAGAACCCAATAAGTTGAAGACTCCCCTCCAAAAGAGGGACCCTGATTTATATTGCCGCTTCCATAGAGACATCGGTCATGACACGGAGGATTGCTGGGACTTGAAGAAAGAAATTGAACTCCTTATCCAAAGAGGAAGGCTAGGCAGATTTCTAAAATACGGGAAAAATACCGATCGAGATAATGCCGATCGAGAGAATGATGGTAGGAGCGGTCGGCTTGACAGTTGGCGAAGGCCTTGGAGGCAAAATAATACTAACGAGGGAGGAAGGCAGAACAGGAATAAGGACGATGGGCGCAATACAAGAGGACAATCCAGGGCAAGAGGTGATAGAAATGCTGGACAGCAAGACGACCGACCGGTTAGGGTCATTAACATGATCTTTGGTGGTAGTGCAGCAGGCAGATCCACCGTTAAAGGAAGAAA
>JAOTAX010000004.1:5685751-5697325 GCA_025629825.1 Erythroxylum guanchezii | reverse complement strand
CACAATCACAAAGCAATCAATTTCAAAATTCCATGAAAAATGAAACACAAAATCAAAAACATACACCCAAAACAATCGGGTCTTCGGTGAGGGTCGTGTGGTCCGTCCGTCTGAGGTTCTGACCTGCGGTGGTCGTGTGATGCGTCAAAGGCACAGAGACGACGAGGAGGACGGAGGAGAAGGCGGCGAGGAGCGGCGAGGAGACCGATCCGTCGAAGCCTCGAAGGGAGAAACGTCGAAGACTTGAAGGAGGAGGACTGGAGAACTGGACGAGACGTCGACGGCGAGGAGGAGACGGCGACGGCGAGTCGAGACACCGAGAGAGACACCGGAGAAGAGAGGAGGCGTGCAGCGTGGGAGAGAGGAGACCGAAGAAGAGTCCAGAAGCCGGGGGGTAGTTTTAGGTTAAAACTTTCCGGAAATTGCAAGTTAGTCCTTGCAATTTCCGAAATTTTCGGTATTGGCCGAAATTGAAGGTTCCGGCCGATACCATCCGGTAAACGCCGGTACTAACTGGTATTTGATCCCGGTACCGACGTTTACCATTTCGTACCATTTTTCGGCCGGTACGGTACGAAATCCGTTTCTTTGAAATTCACAGGTCAAATTTTGTATGTTTTAAATTAAAAAACTCACAAAGAAATTGGTTTTATAAGTTGAACCACTTTGTTGAAATCTCTTCATTCAATAACCAACCATACGCAACACGAATAACCTCTACTCGTTCACCTGCTACGATGCTAATTACAAGATACAGGACTTCTGAACTATTAAATATAAAAAGTACCAATTTCATCAATTAATGATATAAACTATACGAGGACAACAACAGCTGGCGTAATTACATGCCTCCGTAACAAAATTAACAAAAACAATTAAGAAGAATGAAAAGAAATAAGTAACTATCGCACACCATTGTTATATAGGATTTTATTAAAATTGAAATAATTTGGTCACATTTGCATAAATTAGCAAAATTGAACTAACGCTGGAAGAGAATTGCGACTCGAGGAAAAGACGGAAGCAATTAAAAGCACTCAATTGGAAACAAAGACTAGTAGTACATAACTATGACTAATTACCTAATCTTCTTTGAACTATCTCAATCCTATGTAATATTTTCTTGCTTGGAAAAGTAATCTTTTTTCTAAAATTTATATTATTATGTTTGGTTCGTTTTTTTAGTAGTTAGGAAAGTAAAAATTTTCTCAATCTAGGAAAAGTAGTAACATTTTCTTTTGATTATAAATTTCAGCACCCCTTTAGTATTTAGATTATTTTCCTAAGAAATTTAATCTAAAAAATACACTAGCCAATTTAACTATTTCTTCTCTCTCAACTCTACGACAACTCTTTTATAAAATCATACCTCCTCTTCAACCAATGTTATGAATACCGTATTGAACTTGGTATCGGATTGGGTTCTAGTACAATATTATACCGATACCGGTTAATACTGAGTAACGTTTCGGGTCATTTTTTAAATTTATGAAATAGTCCCTAAATTTTTTAAAAATTACAAAATAGTCTATTGTCATATTATACAGTTATACTGTATGTTTTTAACCCTGTTTATAAAAATCATAAAAATAAATAATAATCCAAATTTTAATTTAATTTTTAATTTAATAATTATTAATAAATATAACAATTTTAAAATATATTTTTAAAATATATAAATTTCAAATAAACTTTGATTTAATAATTAAAAATATATATAATAAATATTAGTTTATAAATAATAATTTTTAAATTATTTATTTTTTAAAAAGAAAATATTTTATTAATACTTTATTAATAAATATTATATAAAATATTATAATAACTTTAAATACAAATAATTTATTTTTAAGTTTATTTAATTTATAATTATTATTAATAATAAAAATATTTATTATTATTTTAAAATATCAGTAGTACGTAACTATCGCTAATTACCTAATCTTCTTTGAACTTTCAAGATCTCAATTCTATGTAGTGTCTAGGGGTAATATTTCTTTTGTGCAAATTCTCAACTAAATATTTAATCAGTGATTTCCAACCATGATACGTATCGTTGCTTTAACTAGTGCTTCTGACAACATATACTAACTGACAATCTTAACATAAAAAGTTGGAAACTCTTTTCTATTTTAAATAAATAAATAAATGTGAACTATTTTACAAGGTTTGTCGTTGACATTATATGATTAATGTGAAGATATATAGTATATATCTTTTAATTTAATTTTGACATCTTATTTATTAATTGAACATATAAGATATCAATTGGACTTAGTTTCAAAAAGATATAGTTATTACACTTATAGTTATGAAAGAATCCTACGCTAAATTGAAGTCTATTATTTGACAAATTGTGGCATATCACGTTTGTAATTGTCAAGGAGACTGCTGGGTTTTTTGGATATGCAATGTTGAAGGCATTTTCTCATTGAAATGAGTGGCATTTTTCCTTAATTTTTGTATACAGTCATTAGATTCTACCTATATTTTACTTGCTAAAATGCTTAGTTCACCTGAATTTGCATTTATAATTGTTCATGTTTAATTTGTAAGAAATGCACTTAATTTTAGTAGTAAAGAACCACAACAGTTCAAGGCAAAACAAAAGGAGAAAATGCAACATTAAGGACTGTCCAAAACGTTGTCGCAGAGGAAGCCGGCAAATGAAACAAACGAGGTTTTAGTTTTGGGAGGTTTTTAAATTAAAGAGGACACAACATCTGGAGAGAGCCCCACCACGCCGACAGAGACAAAAAAACGCAGACCACGCAGACATCTAAGGGAGGCTCAGCATCATGCTACAAAGAAAAGAGAAAAACTCAGCTACAATAGAGACAAAATTCACGCACTAGTGGGCAGCTCCAGCACACCACGCCGACTCACCAAGGAAAGCAACAAAAATGGTGGGACACCACGCATGCAAAGAGAGGGGATACCAACAGAAAAGAGCTACAGCACTAGGAGCATGGAGGTGACACCACATACTCTCCAACGTTGCAGCTGTGTTTTTAGGGGAAAATAACATTAAACCAAGCAGCAACCTCCAAGAAAAAAAGCACAAAAAGACGCTAACCCACCACTGAGAGGAGAGGAGGAGTATTCACATTACACCAATAAAAAAAGAAAAGACTCTCCAACGTTGGCAGAAAAGGGACTACGCGACAGACCACAATTAAAGATACAAAACCAACGTTGCAGCTGGTTTTTGAGGGGAAGAACGTTAAACCACGCCAATGCATGAGAGCAGACCCACAGAAGACACGCACCATCAGGGGAAAAACGAGAGAGACCACACAACGACTACACCAACAGAGAAGCCACATCTGGCGATAGTGGGGAGCTACATCACACCAACAGTGGAAGTGTGAACAGCAGGCAAGGAGGAGACCACCAACATAGACATGCTGACCCACGCAAGAGCAGAAAGTGGAAAGCTAACGACGCAGAGAGGGAGCAACGGTGATTAAAAAAATAAACATTCAGCAGACCCACTAACAACGATGCAGACCAGGACCGAAGGGAGAGCATCAAGCAGCAACCCCACCAGGCGAGCTACAAGGACGCACCACCAACTTGAGGACACCAATGCAGTAGCTCCAAGAGAACGCACACAAAGTGAGCAAGGAGAGATCCAACAATTGAGAGAGCTACAGAGAGCACAGTGACGCAACATTAGAGGGAGACTCGAAAATTCATTCATTTTCTGTTCTATTATTTAATTTCTCCAAATGTTGTTTGCTGAGCATAATTTCTGTGGTATTCATCCCATTATGATTAAGTAGCTTCTTCAAAGCTTCAAGGTTGGGCTGAAGCTTTTAGGTAATTTTTGTGGATTAATCTTGGTTGATTTATAAGTAAGGACTTTTGGTTTTGGTTTCTCTGATTTAAGGGTATTGTGTTTGGCCAACCATTACTTGACATCAGTTGTTAATTGAAGAACCGATAAGCGAAAATTGATAACAGAACTCCAAATAGGGAACTTATAAATTTCAGATTTAGACATAAATTGAATTTATGAGAGAAAACCAGGTTAGCAAAGAACTTAATGGGTTATGCTTGAATGCTAGTTTACGATAGTAGATTAGGATTATTGCATAACATTCCTTTGATACCTTGAAAAAGGATCTAAGAAACTCTAGGCTCAACCGTCTATCAACCAAAAATTCGCCTAATAAATTGACCTAGGTAAAATCCATAGAAAATGCTAAAAGTGGAACCATCATTGAAGCCTACCACATTTCATTGAAATTAACCCCTAGAGATATTCGAAATTTTCTTTAGCTTGATTTTGTTATTTTGATAGTTAAGTTTCTTAATTTAATTCCCCAATCCTACACAACTGCTCAGTCCAATTAATTAAGTGATCCAAGCCTAGTACTTACACAATTACTCCTTGTAGGACAATATTATACTATACTACTTGAGACCCGTGAACTTACGGAACTGCATCAAGTTTCTTGACGCCGTTGTCGGGGAGTAATCCCTGAGTAATATTAGGCAACTAATTGTTTGGTTAAACTGGACAATTTTGTTTTTCTTTTCTTTTCTTATTTTGTGTTAATAGATTTTGTTAGAATTAATTTTTGTTTTATTTGTTCTCTTTACTATTTACTTCTTATTCTACGTTTTTTGTACCTTGCGTTTGATCTTGCTATGTTATACTTAGTTTATACGAAAGTCCGTAAGTGCTGAAGAATTATTATTTGGTTCTGAAATCGAGAAGACAGCTAAGGCACTAAGGAAGGAAGCAAAGGCTAGAAAAGCACGGGCAAGAGCATCTAACGCATAGCCTATGCAGAATGCCAAATCGAACCCGAATTTACTATAACTTTTCCAACAGAAGAGACAGTCGAATCAAAAATGGCCGAACAAAATTAGAGAACTATGCGGGATCATGCAGTCCCAGATTTTGGAGAATTTCGCCCAAATATTACAAGGCCCCCGGGTGCAAGTAAATAATTTTGAATTAAAACCTAGCATTGTACAAATGGTGCAGCAGAATCAGTTCGGAGGGCACCCTACAGAAAACCCACATGTCCACCTGTAGCAATTTTTGGAGATTTTTGAAATGTTGAAGTAGAATGGGGTACCTGAGCATGCTATAAGGCTTTGGTTGTTTCCTTTTTCTGTGAGAGTTCGGGCTAAGGATTGGCTCCATTCGCTACCGCCTGGGATCAACAATTGGTAGGAGTTGTCCAGGGCTTTTATGGCTCAGTAATTTCTACCTGGGAAGACGGCAAAGCTCAGAAGTAAGCTTACCTCATTTCAACCCAAAGAATATGAGTGTTTGTATGAAGCATGGGAGAGGTACAAGGAGCTTCAACGCAAATGTCCACATCATGGTGTCCCGAAGTGGATGATTGTGCAAATATACTACAACGGAGTTTCTCCGGTTATGCGAAGGACAATAGATGCTGCAACTGGAGGTGATTTAATGGACAAGAATGAAGACAAGGCCTTTATGTTATTGAAGAAAATTGCCTACAACAACTATCAGTGGAATAATGATCGGAAAGAGGTTAAGCAAGAGGGGAATTTGGGGCTGCTGTAGTAGATAAGTTTGCCTACAACAACTATCAGTGGAAAGAAGTAGATAAGTTTGCCGCAGCTGCTGTGAGTAATGTGAATGCCTTACAGGACCAGGATTTTGGGTCGAGTATGGGTACAGAATTTCAGAACATTGGGCAAGAATTTGGGGCTGAACATATGAATTTTGTGGGAAATTATGGGCAGAAGAATCAAGGTGGAGCTTTTTCAAACACTTATAATCCTGAATTGTGAAACCACCCAAATTTCTCATGGTCTCAACAATCCAAGCCACCCCAAAGTTTCCCTAACTAAAACCATTACTCACAAAATCAACAGCATTACCAACAGACCCAACAACAACAAAACCTTGTCCCTCTAGGTTTCCCAAACTTGAGACAATAAACCCAACCACCTGAACCTAAATCCAACCTTGAATCAATGATGGAAACCTTTATGCAGAAGCAAGGAGACTTGATCCAGTAACTTACTACTCGAATGGACCAATTGACGGTCAATAATAAGATTCTTGAGACTCAAATTGCACAGCAAGTCGCATCACTAAGGTTTGACAAGGGTAAGCTACCAACACAACTAGAGGCTCCTAAGGAAACCAACTCAGTAGTATTGAGGAGTGGAAAGGTTTTGGAACCTATGGTACAGAAGAATAGGGCTGAAAAGGAATCTGAAGGAACAGACTAGGATACATAACCTGTGCAATCCAACGTACAGCCTGTACAACAATCATTTGAGCCCGAAAAATACATATTACCACTACCATATAAGCCACCAATCCCATTCCCTCAAAGATTTCATAGAACTAAGCTAGACCAGCAGTTTGAAAAATTTGTTGACATTCTGAAGAAGCTTTATGTTAACATCCCCTTCACAGAAGCCCTTACCCAAATGACTACTTATGCCAAGTTCTTAAAGGAAATCTTATAAAACAAAAGAAGGCCAGAGGAATATGCGACTATGGTTCTTACAGAGGAATCAAGTGTCATTCTTCAAAACAAACTCCCTCCCAAGCTTCAAGATTCGAGAAGTTTCTCGATACCTTGCCAAATTGGAACTACAACAATTGGGAGAGCATTATGCGATTTGGGGGCAAGTGTAAGCTTATTGTCATTATCTATTTGTCAGAAGTTGGACATCGAAGAGCTTAAACCAACCACAATATCATTGCAGCTAGCGGACAGGTCCATAAAATTTTCCATTAGGATATTGGGAAATGTGCCTCTCAAGGTTGGAAGTCTTTTTATCCCGGTAGACTTCGTTATGCTAGAAATGGAGGAGGATACTAACATACCCATTATACTTGGGAGACCTTTTTTAGCCACAGCTGGAGCAATCATAGATATTAAGAATGGCAAAATGACTCTGAAAGTTGGGGAGGAAGAAATCGAGTTTTATTTGGGAAAGGTAATGAAGGCTATGGATGACAAGGATTCTTGTTTAAGGGTAGACCTTATTGATGGGCTGGTTGATACCGAATTCAGAAAATCCCATCTAAAGGATTCATTGGAACACTGCTTAGTGAAGGCTGTAGCAACAGCAGGGAGTAATACAGAATTTACAAAGAAGGAATCAGAAACTTTTGAATTCGCGCAGATGCTCGATGCACAACCTATGCAAAGATCTACACAACCTGTGCAACCTGAACTGAAACCATCACCTGATTCAAACAAAGAAGAGCCTCCGAATGTGGAATTGAAGTTGCCTCCTAACCTCAAGTATGAATTTCTGGGCCTTAATTCGACCTATCCAGTCATTGTTAATGCTCTTTTAAGCCCTGTGCAGGTTGGTAAACTTTTAAGAGTGCTTAGAGAACATAAGCAAGCAATTGGGTAAAAATTTCAGACCTAAAGGGAATCAGGCCGTCTTTTTGCGCACATAGAATTCACTTAGAGGATGATGCAAAACCTATAATTGAATATCAAAGGAAGCTAAATCCAAACATGAAGGATGTGGTCAAGCAAGAGGTCTTAAAGCTATTAGCTGCGGGTATTATATACCCCATTTTTGATAGTAATTGGGTAAGCCCTGTTCATTGTGTGCCCAAGAAGGAAGGTCTAATAGTTGTGAAAAATGAAGGTAATGAACTAATACCAACTAGGACAGTTACAGGATGGCGGATGTGTATAGATTATAGAAAATTGAGCAAGGCCACCTATAAAGACCATTTCCCTTTGCCATTCATTGATCAAATTTTGGAAAGACTTGCTAAACATGATTTTTTTTGCTATTTGGATGGTTTCTCTGGTTTCTTTCAAATTCCTATTCACCATAATGACCAAGAGAGAACTACTTTCACATGCCCCTATGATACCTTCGCATATCGAAGGATGCCATTTGGGTTATGTAATGCACCTGCTACGTTTCAGCGTTGCATGACAGCAATCTTTTCAGATTTTATTGAGGAAATTATGGAAGTCTTCATAGATGACTTTTCTGTTTATGGACTAACGTTTGACTCTTGTTTATCTAATCTTGCCAAGGTTTTAAGCAGGTGTGAAGAGGTTGATCTAGTGTTGAATTGGGAGAAGTGCCATTTCATGGTACAAGAAGGGATAGTCCTAGGCCACTTAATCTCCAATTGTGGAATAGAAGTGGATAAGGCTAAAACCGAAGTGATAGCGAATCTGCCTCCACCAACTTCAGTCAAGGAGATCAAAAGTTTCTTGGGACATGCAGGCTTTTATAGGCTTTTCATTAAAGATTTTTCTCATATAGCAAAGCCTTTGACTAATTTGTTGAGTAATGATGTGTCATTTAATTTTAACCAATCTTGTCTTGATGTCTTGACCTCGCCACCCATTCTTCAACCCCCAGATTGGTCCCTCCCCTTTGAAATCATGTGTGATGCTTCGAATTATGCTGTGGGAGCTGTTTTACACCAAAGAAGGAATAAGGTGGCCCATGTGATTTATTATGCGAGTAAGACATTGGATGATGCTCAAATCAATTATGCCACGATTGAAAAGGAGTTGCTAGCTGTAGTTTTTGCAGTGGATAAATTCAAGTCATATATCGTGGGCTTGAAAGTGATAGTCTACTCATATCATGCAGTCATTCTCTATTTACTTGCGAAAAAGGAGGTTAAACCAAGGCTTATAAGATGGGACCTTCTCCTTCAAGAATTCGACATCGAGATTCGTGATAAAAAGGAAGTTGAGAATTAGGTCATGGATCACCTCTCGAGGCTCACTGCAGATCAGAAGGAACCCCTTTGAAAAGAACCACCGATTAATGACTCTTTCAGGGACGAGCATTTGTTCTATTGTGCAGATTTACCAGAACTGTGTTATTTATTACAAAAAATTGTTGCAGTAACATTAGAAGTTCCATGGTACTCTGACTATGTGAATTATCTTGTTTTAGGAGTTTTGCCACCTGAATTTACTTTCCCGCAGAAGAAGAAATTCTTTTTAGAGCTCAAGTATTATATATGGGAGGAGCCTTTTCTTTTCAAGCGTTATGGTGATGGGGTGATCCTTGAAGCTTACCACATTCCATTCAGAGTAACCCTTAGAGATATTCGTATTTTTGTTTAGCATCGGTTTTATTATTATTTTTTTATAGTTAAATTTCTTATTTTAATTCCCCATTCTTACACAATTGCTTAGTCCAATTAATTAAGCGATCCAAGCCTAAAACTTACACAATTACTCCCTATGGGGCGATATTATACTATACTACTTGAGACCCGCGAGCTTGCGGAATCGCATCACATTCGTCTGCTCTTTGCGTTCGTCTGCTATCTGCTTCGTCTTATGTGGACAGAACCTTGTTTGATTCTTTCAGCCATAACTTTGTCGTTTGACCTCCAAATGACATGATTTTTGAAGCATTGGATTCATAACATATTTCTTTATCTCTCCATAGAGATTATAGCCTTTGGTTTTGATTCGAAAAAGATTAGTCTAATCAAAGTAATGGTATCAGTTGGAAGAGCATGAACTGGATATTCCACTGAACATATTTTAGTATTTTGATTTTATCTAGATGTATAGGATTCCAAATGAGATGATTTTTGGTTTTGGAGTAAACTAGAGGTATAGGCATACAAATTGTCTCGAGAAGTCTAATTATGGTTCGGTCTCTAAGATGTTGAGAAGGTTGTGTATAGTACACTGTTTTTGAATAAGAACAACCCGATAATGTTGAGGCATATCTTCCAAATTATTGAACCAACTTGGGTGATTTTTGGAGTCAATCAGAAAAGAATAGAGATTTTAATGATTTTAGTGAGGCATAAACTTAAGTATAAATTATACTTAGATGAGTTTTGGACTAGAGAATGAGAATTGAAGGAAAGATACCCGGGATTGTCATGAACATGCATTGTATATAATTCATTTCATACATGTGCATTATTGAGTACTTATGATTGTACAAATTGTGATATTGTGTATATTATTTGTTATAGAGGAGCAACTGAAACGTCAACCTCCAGACATTGCCGGATCTTTCAGGCATTAGCTTCGGGAGCAACTTGTGAGTAATCTAGACGGTCTTACCTAGTTACTTGTTTGCTTAGATTATGTTTTGAATGACAAATGAATGTGTATGATTGTGAATTTCGGACAGAAAGTCTGATGATTGTGTAATGTGGATTGAATTATTGAAGTGCTGTTTGAATGTGAACGTAAAGACCTATGTGCCTTATAATATGATTTATTGTGATGAATGCATTCCATTTATGAATGCATAATCAGATAATGACAGTTGTAACCAGGCAGCCACCGTTCAGAGCTTAAAGCTCAACGAGTGAAAAGAACCTCGAGCTCAAACAGTGATTAAAAGCCTAAGGTTCACTATGTAAAATGAGCCCTGTATCCTCATCAGATAAGGGAGAATTATTAATGAGCTCGGTATCTAAAATAAATACGGAACAGTTTAGGCAGTAGGTCACAACAACGTAATAATTGGAAAGTGTCTCATGAGTATTTCATATGCATCTTGTTAAGTATTACCTATGCTTGAGTGAAGATGTGATATTTGTGTAAAGTGCAATATGTGATTATATGTTATGTGAAATGATGTATTGCATGAATTGAGTGAACCATCGATGATGGTTACCTCATTAAGTTCACAAAATTTATCAAAATTGCAACGTTGTCTTTTCAGGATCAAGAGAACCTAATAACAAGAATTAGACTTGGTTCAATCATGACCAAAATAACTAGAACTAATTATTTGAATAATTGATCCTTACCATTTACAAACCGTTTTGTATCTTATGAGATGCTCTAACATTATTGACATGTCAAATCAAAGAATTAATACTATAGCTACTTTATTTCCTTACTGATTAATCCGCAAACCTCTCTCATTATTAGCCATAATTGTAATACCGACAAGAATAACCTAAGACCATCAATAAAATCAAACAAAGATAAGTGGTGTAAGAACAAACAAATCACCCTTCAACATGCATAAGGTTGAAGGAGACTTGTATAATATAATATCACGTGTTATTATATATATATCACGTGAATCAAGATATTCCGCACTCACCTATTAAACTAATCCCCAACTATCGTTACTCGATCTTAGAGTGACTTACGGTCCATTGCGAAATGCCACGTCTTTGTAGTTCTTAAATATCTTACACATGAATCAAGATATTAGGCATCTCACCTATTAAACTAATCCCTAACTACCCTTACTCGATAAATTATTTTTGCTTAGAGTGACTCGACTCTATTGCGAAATGCCACGTCTTTGTAGTTCTTAAAGAATTAATACTATAGCAATAAGGATATACCAATAAAAAATAATGCACAAGGTCCACAGGCTTATAATTTTTTGTTTCCTGTAGGCCTCTTTTGTTTGATGATAAAATAAAATAAATTTGAAATATAATTCTTCAAACAATAAATTTATGAAAAAGTAAAAATATTCATATATTTGGATACATATAAGATATTCACATGTTTGAATATTTATAAACTAATATTTATTTTATATATTTTTAATTATTAAATCAAAATTTATTTGAAATTTATATACTTAAAAATATATTTTAAATTTAATTATATT
>JAOTAX010000004.1:5673992-5685651 GCA_025629825.1 Erythroxylum guanchezii | reverse complement strand
AATATTTAAAAATTATTGTTATTTCATATTAATTGTCATTATTATTTATTATTAAGATTTTTGAAAGCATGGTTGATTTAAACAGTAAACTAGTAAAGTATACAGTACAACTGTATAATATAATATATGGACTATTTTTAATTTTTAAAAATATTAGGGATTATTTCATAAATTTAAAAAAAATTTCGAAACGGTACCCAGTACCAACCGGTACCGGTACAGTTCCATTTCAGAACTCAATTCGGTACTGAGCCCGATATGGTATTCATAACATTGCATGGAATGCTAAGTTCCCAACACCGGTTCGGAGGTGACATCGACACCGATGACCTGGGTAAAGTGTATTTCATCGTTTTTGTTGTTTCTTTCTCTCATTAGAAATTGATTACGTTATCCTAGGTTAATTGATTTAGGTTTTGTGTATGGATAATCGGATTTTTGTTATTGTACGATTATTTGTTTATGAACCCATCGGGTATTGTGAAAAGATGATTCTAATGTGTTCATTGAATTGTTTATTTGCAAACCCATTGCTAGAATTTTGATATAATCCGTAATTGTTGTGTTGAAATTCATGTGTAGCGACTAATGATTCGTAATCATTAAGGATAACACAACCTAGGTTAAATGACGCATTGTATCTGGTTGTTGCCTTGATTAATTGATTTTCCTAATTCATGATGATATTGCCTAATTAAATCTAGAAATCGTATTCTAGGTTATTCGATAGTTAGGTTTAATTAACGATCATATCTTGATTAAACACTACCTAAGGAAAAACTCAGGTAATAATTAACCCATAATTAATAGTTACTAGGAGAAGTTTGAGAACAACAAATCAATGAAATATGCTTAATTAGGGTGTAGGCCGAGATTGAACCAAAGAATCAGGTCCCTACCGAATTTCTCATTTTTATCATTTTTGCATGTTTTCTTTAACTTTTTATTAATATACTTTTATTTTATTTTCTTATTTCAAAATCCAAACCCTCTCCCCGTTAAACCTAAACAACAGTTACTTTCATTTCAATAACTTTACACTCACTCTCTATGGGATCGACCTAGACTCACCATTACTATAGTAGTAGTCTAGTTATTTTATTTTGACTAGCATTACGATGCGCTGTCATATAGCTAGAGAGAAGGGATTGATTTCAACGAAACCTTCTCACCAATTTTTACCAAAGATTCACTGCAATTCATTATAGCTATAGTTGCTCATTTTGATTTGGAACTCAATCAAATGGATGTGAGGACTGCCTTCTTGAATGGAGATCTGTATGAAGTTTATATGACTCCACTAGTTGGTTTCGAGATACTGGTAAGAACATATGATTTGCAAGCTCAAGAAGGCTATCTATGGGTTAAAACAAACATCAAGGCAGTGATATCTCAAGTTTAATATGGTTGTCACTACAAATGGCTTTAAGGAGAATATAGTTGAGAAATGTATATATATGAAGTTCACTGGGAGCAATTTCATTTTTTTGGTATTGTATGTTGATGATATTATACTTGCTTCTAATGATACTGATTTATTATTTGAGACAAAACAACCATTATTTAGCCATTTTGAGATGAAGGATCTTGGTGAGGTCTCTTATGTACTTGGAATTCAAATTCTTCGAGATAAAGCTAATGGGATTCGTCGATTATCTCAAAAGACTTACATTGATCATATCTTGAAATATTCAATATGCATTCTTGTTCTCCTAGAAAGGCACCAATAGTGAAAGGGGGACAAATTCTCAAAGGCCCAATGTCCACAAAATGATAAAAAGAGAGATAAAATGAAAGTTGTTCCTTATGCGTCACTTCTAGTCATTCTAATGTATGCTCAAGTATGCGCATGCCCTGATATTGCTTTTGTTATAGGTGTGTTGGGAAGATACTCAAGTGATCCTGGACTTAGCCATTGGAAAGTGGCTAAGAAAGTCATGAGGTATCTTCAAGGTTGTAAGGATCATAAATTGACTTATCGGCGAACTGACACTCTTTATATGGTTGGGTTCAATGATGTTGATTATGCAAGATGTGTGGATGATAAAAAAAAAGTCCACTTCAGGCTACATTTATATGATGGATGGAAAAGCTGTATCATGGAAAAGTGTCAAACAGACACTCACAGCGTCCTTTACAATGAAGGCATAGTATATGGTGTGTTAAAAGGCAACTTGTCAAGCAATATGGCTACAAAATTTCATTTCAGCTTTGGATATTATAAACTCTATTTTGAGTTCGCTGAAATTGCATTATGATAACTTCGCAGTTGTAGCTTTCTCTAAGAACACTAGAAATACTTCTCGCTCAAAGCATATTGATATAAAGTACTATTTTTTAAATTGAAAGTTGTTGGATCCCTCATTACTATTGAGTATATGCCTACAGCTAGTATATTAGCAGATTCACTTACAAAAGGCTAGCCTAGATGTGTGTTTATAGAACATGTCTCCCGCGTAGAATTGTTAAAAGCCTTGTTTGATAAGATTGGTGAGAGTTTGTTATTTTGTATTGAACATGTTAGTACTTTGTACAGATTGCTTATGACTTATATATATGAAACATGCATAATGATATTTGCAGTCACTTCTTATTAATATTGACATATATATGTTGATGTATATATGTAGTTTGACAAAATGACTGGTACAAAAGGAGACAAAGGCATAGTCTCAGTTGTTGTACTGCATGCATATTGTTTTAATGGCTATTGCTGTATTTGAACATCTCCAGGGCCTAATCATATGTAGTAAGTATATCCTATCGATATGATTTTACATATGATTTATTTGATTGCCCTTGGATAATGGAGATTGTATGATGGTTTGATTATATTATCCAAGTGGGAGAATCTTATAAGTATATGGACTAATATAATCATAACATTAATTTCATATTTACAACCATTAATTGAATTGCCCAATGTATGTTTAATAACCATAATGGAATGGTTAATAATTTACTAATTGCATTTGAGGCACATGGTAGTACCCTAATAACTATAGGTTGACCCCATTAAACCATAATCCATCACATCTATGAAATGACACAGTTAGGCTCATTCTATCCATTAGGGTAGAACATGTTATAAACATAACATGTGGTGAAAATGTGTGGGGGTTACCGTGAATGTGTGTGGTGAAAATTCAAGAAGGGTCTTCTACCATAAGCTCTCTGTCTTGCACAAGTTTATTGAATATTGATAGGTTGTGATCTCTTGAATGGAGAAAATGAATCAAGATTATATGCCCAACTTTAGAGGTATGTTCATTTATTATGTAGTTAATGCTCTAAATAGAATGTGGATCTTGGTATTATGGCTATTGATGACTGCATTTATTTTTTAACATTGTAAACTCGAAAATCATTAAGATGTTTAAAGGTATGTTAGCTTAGGGGCAAGAGCAAATTATTAGAGTGCTAACTAAAGAATCACTCAGCATGTTTCATAATGCTAAACACCATTAAGATTGTTCAAAGGTGGGAGATAAACATAATAAATTTTCAGAATTAGGACAAGAAGGTAAATGAGAGACTCATTAAACCAATCAACTAAGAGAAATTATGATATATTTATATCTATAAGCTCTTTTAGTCGGTGCATCAATGATAGCACAAAGTCTTAATAGTGCTAAGACCTTAAGAAAGCAATGGATCCTTCAAAAACTCGAGTAATCCCAAAAAAGCTATGTTATTGTAAAAAAGATATTTTCTTTTAAGTTTAGGATATGGGCATGGAGGCTTTGGCCTTAACTACTTTTCATTATAGGATGCTTGAATGTCATCTTTTATTGTTTTGTGGTTTTTAGTATTTTGAAGATGGGTTAAGTTACTAGATTTTTATCTTTTAGGTAAAAGCTTTTATGTTATGAGTAATCTCCCAAGGCTTGAGGATTTCTACAAAGCTTTATAATATTCATTCTATTTTTTTTTAATGATAGAGAAGCAAGTATAGACATCTATACCTAATACCATTTTTCAGTTTGCTCAAACAGTGGAGGTACCTAAGTGCCTTCTTGCATTAATTCTTTCCTTTATTCCAAGAAAACCAATTAAGTGTTTGCAATTTATACATTAAACAACCATAATAAGTTACAAATTGAGATCAAAGTATCCAATTGAAGTTATGGTGCATTAAATAGAACCATATACATATCAGATTATTTTTTAGTCTAATATGCCATTGTTAATCCCATATTGATGCTTTCAATATAATTTGATTTTATTATTTAGGTCTCTCAATTTTTGTTGATTAATATATTCATATGATGATATGGTAACATAATTTAGAGAAATATGGGTGGAAATAAAGTATATGTAGCTTTTATTGCTTAATATACCTGATAGATACTTGACATAAGAAGTTACTGTTAATAGATTCAACAATGTTGTTTATTGTTGTTTCGATTATTCAGCAAAAACTTAAAGAATATATTCTCAATTATGTTGAAGGAAATTATTGTTTAATGGTAAAACAATATCAGATTTTTTTTCATTATTGTATGTGGTATATTAATTCTATTTAATTTAAATGTTTATCATGATCAATATTTATATTTCATAATCCCTATATTGATTGTCCCAATTGTAATGACAAGATAAAATTATGGATATTAAATGCTAACCTAATATTAGTTAACTTTTTATCAATGCATTAATATGAAAGTTTGTATTTTAATTATATTTTTAACAATGACAATTTTATACAATCTTTAATGAGCACTCAAATTGTAAGTATTTTGTAGATATTTAGTAATGGTTAACAAGTTGAAGGTTTATTACTATAAAAAAAATTGTGTTAGATATCTTATGCACATTGGTTTAGAAGTCTATCTACAAGATTTATTGTTTATTCACAACAAATAAGTTTATAAATTAATTCATTTAAATAATATAAATTTGACATAAATTTAATATTTTATTTTTTGTCTTTATCTTATAGGTCTCATGTAACTACATATCTTGGGTGTTTAATGTACTTGGCTCCAATATTGACATGTTTTCATATGTCCAATAGATTTTTGGAGTTGTGATAGCTAAGTTTGTATTTAGATTATGAAAAACAAAGGAAGATCATTGCACTATATGCAATGCATTAAATTTTTATAAAGATGAAGGTTCTACTTCATATGACTATCTTCTAAATGTCCAAAGATAGAGTTAAGAAAGAATGGCATATTCTTCAATATCTGAATATTATTTCCTAATCATTTACTTGTGACTATAATATTTATACAAGTTTAGAGAAAGAAATATAGTTAAAGCTTACAAAAGGTACCAATTAATTGGGTATAGGCCAAAGTGATGTAAGGTCACTTATTTACTGTTAAATTCATATATGATAGAATAATACATAGGGGTGTGCATTAAGAAGATGACTTATGCAAGTATGTTGGAAAGAGGAAGTAGCTAGTGTTGGCCCTAGGCAAAGGCGAGAAGGGGGCACTTGCCCAGGGCCAGATTTATAGGGGGCCTATTTATTAAAAAAGTTGAAAATTAATAAATCTATTCATTAAAAAGGGTAGAAATTGAAAAGTCAATAAATCTACTTCAAGATGTTTATATATACCAAAGAAAAAATTTGTAGTTGAGTTTTATATTCTAAATTTCAAGTGTTATTTAATATAGCTGAAAAAGAGTTCAGTCTTAACCATGAATTAGGCGGTCTAACAATTCTATTTCAATTTTGTTATGAAAAAGAAAAGAGCAATTCAGATGTGTACATTTACACAAGTTAAAAGATGATAGATACACATACATGCACATTAGACCTAAAAAAAAGGAAATTTTGAGATCAATTTGCTAGAGATCTATGCTAATATTTTTATTAACAACGATATATTTTATTAATATAATAAAATATATTGCTAACGATTTTTATTTTAATATAATATATTAATAAAATATTATTAATATGATAGTTTATTAATATCAACGATGGAGATATGCATCCCTTTTAAAGTCAATAAACAAAGTCCATTTTTCCTTCTTAGCTCATTTGACTTGCTTGGTGACTAGTCTCAGACTTTTTTACAATTATAGTAAATGTTTTTGAATTGTTCATAGCTATGCATTATAAGTTGATCAAAGCATTATTTACCTATTAAGTTGATATTTTATCTTCCGTCTATGCTTCTTCTTCCATGTGCAAAATTTTCCATCTATTATTTTGAAACTACATTAACTTTCCCTTAATAACAACTTAAGATATAAGAAACATCTAACTATTTCCATCACAATCAATTGCAACTAATAAAGCAGCAATGTCTTCAAAAAACATCCATCTAGCTATTTTTTTACAACCACCAAGAAAATCATACTTCAAAGCACTAAATTGTACCTCAAACCTCTTAAACATTGGTTGTATAGGCTTTTCATCAAGTTCAATTTGAATAATGAATTACCTATCTTTATCAAACCGACGTAACTTTTGTCAATAAGATCAAAGTTTTGCTTAATAACCTTATGTAGACCCTTATAGTATCACAATATCTTCTCATTTACCCTTATAACGTTAGGATTTAGCTACCTATAAACCATACTTTCACTATTTGGCCAATTTAGATTCCTCCTAAACTTATATAAAAAATCATTGTTATCCATTTCCTGTTAGCTTGTTTGTTTCTTTGAAGTCTCCTACAACTATGTTTATTTTTAATATCTTTATAATAAATATTTTCATTTCCAATCTAGCTAGCATAAACCCTAAATGGACATTGTGGCTCATAAACAACCTTCATTCTCACATCAGATCTTGTCATTTAAACATTATATCCATTTGTGATTGCACAATTTATACTTGCTTCCCTAAATTGCATCTCATCATTAAAATTCATACCAATTTCAAACAGAAAATCCTTTATATCCACTTTCGAATTAAACATAATATGCTTCTTCCTTTTGATAGATAATTTACATCATCCATCATCACTACCAATTGATGATTGAACTTTTGTATCACTATCCTTATATTCATTACATCAACCATACGAACTCCCTTCTTATCTTTGTGAATTTGTATAAGTAGCCTCTTCATTGCAATCTTTTCCACTGCTTCTAACCTCATCCTCGACATCATTGCATTCAATTCAACTACATTCCATCTGATAATAACATATTCTTCATCACCAGTTGCATATATCTCATCTTTAAATGAATAATCTCCATATTCCCATATCTACATAACTATGAAATCTTAATCATCTTGCTCCACTTGAACTTGGAAAAAACTCTTTTTCATTCATACTCACATTATCTTCCCATCACGGCTAGTCGTGGGTAGGAGGTATAGATGGATGTTCCTGGGCTGGCTGTGGCTCAAATAATGCCTCCTTCTTAAATCTCGACACTTTATTCTCATCAGATCTCCACTGCTTTCCTCCAGTTATCGGTGGTGGATAGAGTTTCCATCTTCCAACTAGTTTCATCATCTATGGTAGGAGTGGATAATCCACTTCAAAAAAAGAATTGCTTGTTGTGCTCGAATCAATCACTTCGAATGCAATTTGTGACTAAATTGATCCACTGGGAATGAATGGGTTGACTGGAGTAGTCTCTTTTTTAGTCGGAAGGAATTTTTCTTCATTAGAGTCATTCAAAGAATGAACAATCAAAGGCTTATATTGTGTATTAATTTCACAGTAATTGCCAATATCAAAAGTAGATTCTTCGCCATATGTTGCAAAAGTCTTATAACCATGCTCATGATAGACTTTAACATTATAGTAGTTCAATTCTTGCATGGAGTTTATCATTGATAACATGTCCTTATCATGGTGTAAGCTTAAGTTTTTTAATCATTTCATCTACTCTTTTGGAAATTTGTAAAACATAGAGACTACTATGTTCGTTATCTTCTAGCACTCCTTTTAAAACTAGTATGATGAGTTTATCAACACCCATATTTTTCTTCCATTTGATCTTACCCCCACCATGTTTGTTGTTGTCATTTTTATCCAACATCCCACCATAACGAAATTCAAAATTCACCAACATTTGCATAACATATAATTATAGCATTAGATTTCAATAAAACATATTAGCATGATAAAAATAGAAAAAGTTACGAAAAGCGACCTCGTTTGACAGTCGAACATTGATGATATTAGTTAAGAAAATGATGTTGATATTTAATAATACCTTGTTTTATTAATTTTTTGTTTTAAGGAAAGACAAGTTAAAGGATACATGGAAGCATTACCTTATTTTCTCACCATTACACTTATGTTACAAATTCTTGAACCAATTTACAAGCAATGCAAGTCATTAACAAGCTAAGTATATATCTTTAGATCAATATTAATTTGACAACTTCTACATGGGATAAAACATAGCTAAGAGAAATTGTTCCTTGAATTGCTTATTCCTAAGAATCACTTATTTAGTTGAGTTATTGATGAGATTTTGGTTAACGAGGTTATTAACTAATTACAAGGAAGAATGAGGTTATTAACATAATAGAGAACACTAACATAACTAGGAAAGAATGAGGTTGTTAACAATGCCAAAACATGGCTTTTTAGTAAGATTTGTGAAGTAATTTTAAAATGTGAAAAACTAAAAGGTCAAACAAAAGAAAAAATGACAATTAACTATTATCCAATTCACTTGGTAACCGTTATCTTCTTTGGGATACATGCGTGCTAAATCAATATAAAGGAAACACTGGAAACAACACCAAAATAATAGATCAAGCATTATGGAAATGGAAGATACCATATTGAATATGTGATGTTACATCAATGATAGATAATAGAGCAATGTGGTAGTGCAGCTTTAAAAAGAATTAAAACCTAAGAATGCAATTAGAGTGTAAGGACGAGAGTAGGGAGAGGACAATGTTGTTAATGAGAATGTAAATTACCTGAAAGGAGAGGGTTTATACGTACGAGTAAACTGAAAATGGGAAACAGATGTGTAACCTAACCATTTAAGCGTGTTAAAAAGGCACTCAAAAGTGAGTTTTGAAATAGCATTGGAATGAAACGAAGGTCAGGTCCCAAAGGGAGTTAGCTTCTGGTGGAAGAAGTACTAGTAGCACAAGAAAAAGAAAAGGTGTAAAGAGCACAGGCTATGATCGCTGCTTTGCGATTCATGCACTGTAGTCACAAGTGGCGTGGATCCAAACTTCAGGGTTGCGACTTCAGCTTTTTCTTCCATCACACAGAACCCCCTTTCTTTTGTATATGCTTTTGTTAAGGCCTGGCTCCATGCAAGCTGGAAACACCTTCAACTCACGATTCTGATACTGAAGGCTGTATTGACTTTGTTGGGTATAAAGCTTCAAGTGAAACATGAACGTAGGCTTTCTTTAAGCTGAGGGCTACGTTTTAATAATCCTATTTGGGCTTGTTAGTTTTAGAGTTGATGAAGCCGATCCAATTGGGTCGCTTCTTTTATGAGTAATACTTAATCACTGAAAAGCGTACTAGTTGATGATATTATCGTTTAATAATGAAAGTTTTTAAAATAAATAAATTGAAAGACAAATAAATAAGCGTGAAGATGAACTATCTATCAACAATGTTTGTTCCAACGTCTTCTGGTTTGTTTGTTATTAACCTGTTGCATTGGACTGGACGACTAAGCTTTGTTCTTTTTGGTCTACTAGGAGTATGAAGCACAATCATATGAATATAACGTTAACTAGTACAGGTCAATGCCTCCATTAAGTTAATATATATTAGGGCGTGATAGGAATAGGATTAGGATTAGGATTAGAATTAGGATGGTGAGAATATTCAGTATGCCAGTGCCATGCATTCACTCACAAGCTTAAGTTAGGACAAGCAAAGTCAAAATTACGGGGCCCGCTGGTCATAATGAATATAAGAGCTGAAAGTTACCCTTAAAAAGGGAATAAATATATCGATAAGGTTGCTGAATCTGACACTTATCCTGTCTGAAGTATCGGTTATACTGAAATCTCAACTTTACAGTCTATTAAGTTGCATACAAAGTAATAATACAGTACAGGTACAACCTATTATATGTCATCAGGTTGACAGTCAATGGACATCATCTTGTACCGTAATCCAACATTTCCCACCTGAAAGGATTTGACACGTACACCACTTCAGGACAACTCTTGAAAAAGAGAGCAACACACACACAGACCGCAGCAATGGCCACCATCGAAAGCATTGCAGGCTTATACACCATAGACCTGCTGGATGATTTATAAGCAAGTTTTTTACGGCAAAGCTTGCACTGAGACTGCGTTGGTCTAAATATTGCATGTCCCATCTCAAAGCTGCTGGTTAACCCTTCATTTTGTTTCTTGTTTATATTGGTGTCCAGATGAGATTCAAGAACCTCGAGCGCAACTTGGTTCACGGCTGGTCGCTTGTTGATTTTCCTCTGTATCAAGTGGATGTAAGAGTAGTGGCCTCGCAACCGTGCATAATCTTCAGGGGCAAACCCTGTGCTATCTCTACAGTTCTTCCAAGCTTCAACTCCCACCTAAAACAAACAAATACATAGTTTATATCCCCATATGATCATTCCGAAAAGAGGAAACTACTTCCAGATTGGAATCGTTTCATAATATGAACCCATGAAAAGCATATTTTAAACAGAATTTCCTTCTTTGCAAGTCCATAAACAAATAATTTAAGAAAATATTACCATTCCAGGGTCATCCGTTAATGCATCCAGTACATTTTGAGAACCGTCTTTGCCAGCCGCTATGTGGAGAGGTGTCAAACCTGCAGGGCCTGAAGCATCAGGCGTAAAGAAAAAGTTCTTGTGGCTTCCACCGAGTAGCACCTTGTTTTCAGATCCTAATTCCTCAGGGACATATCTTAAAAGCAGCTCCACAAGGGACCTACAGTTCCTCCTCACAGCTCTGTGAAGAAGGCTCATTTCCGACAATGCTAGGTTAAGAGATGAGAACTCTCCCTTACTGACAAAGCCATTGAGCAGTATGTTCAATAGTTTTTTCACTACAGCACACCACTCATGGTCCACTGAAAACTCCATGAGCCATTTGAATCGTTTCAAAGGGAAGAGATCCACATTAGGATCCAAACTGCCCAATCTAGATTTTACTTGACTTCTATGAAGAAGCCAACCCATTTCGTGAATAAAATCAATTGCTTGATTTTTTGCTTCCATTTCTCCAGTTCCTTCGGTATCAGCATTTGCTTCATCAAACTCCAAAGCACTCTCAAGCATACGTATCTCTGAACAAACATCTTCTTCTGCAACTATGAAAGGAAAGAAACTGCTGCTGAAACCATGATCCTCAATCTGGCAAAACAAGAATTAAACTCAGCATACATTATATGAAATATTTAAAAGGCCTTATACAAAATCCATCCATGATTGTTAATGCATAAGGTGCATTATGGAGAGAACGTGCAGGTAATGAAAAAGATAGCGCTGTAGGATACTGAAGTCAACAGCACCTCAATAAACCCCCTTCCAATAGCTGTGGGAATTGAGCAACAAAAGTTCACACATAGTAGCTCATCATGCCCTCTGAAGCTATCAACGCTTTCCATCATATCATCAGAACTTTCATGATCCATATAGTTCCCTTCAACTGCACATAATAACCTGAAAAGCAGAAAAATAAATGGAGACAGAAAGAAGTAACTTAGAAGCTTATAAAACCAACATAAGAAGCATAAGATTATCCTAAATCTCAAATTTAGCT
>JAOTAX010000004.1:5642774-5666507 GCA_025629825.1 Erythroxylum guanchezii | reverse complement strand
CTATAATGCTTCAAAATATAATAGTAATATCACTTTTAAAAAGAAACATAAATCAATTAGAACTCATATAATCATTTCACATTTGTCTAATAATTGTATCTCGCTTTTGAGACATACTTTAACATTATGGTATAACAGTATTACATTTCACTTGAGAACTTACATTTTTTCTAATATGCTATTCATTTTAACGTAATTGTCAAATAATTCATTGATTTGATTATGCATTTTTAATATAATTATATATAACACATAATACAATAATAACATATTTTTGTTTCATTGTATTATAATTTGAAATGTTCGAAAGTATAAAAAATCTTACTTTTAATGGATGAAAATATTTTTCAATAACATTTCTTAGTGAAAAAATATATATAGTTAAACAATTTATGTATACCTTGAAGTCTTGCTCTTCCTCTATAATCTTGGGTCTTCTTCTTTCTCTTCCTATAGTTAAATAATTTCTGTATATCTTGAGGTTTCCTCTTCTTCTATGGTCTATGTACCCAACTGATTCCTTTTTTTTTTAATGTCTTGTAAAGATATCTAATAGCTAAAAAATTCTGAGTATCAATATAATAATTATTTAAAGAGTTAGTCATTTTATTTTAAATTATATTTATGAATTATTATATAAATTTAAATTTTTATTAAGTAAGTACTTAAATAATATGATTAAGAAATTACTTAACTAGTAATGAAGTATTAAACGACAGGCAGTTAAGTCCAAATTATGACGTGTATCCTGGCAGGCAATGAAAAAAAAAGTAAAATGAGTTGCGACTTGGAAAAATAATGAATGCAGACAACCTACCCTTGTCCTCCCGTCTTCCCGATAAGTGAATGACAGCAAATCGTATTTATGTTACTCTTTAACTGACTATTCAAAGTTGTCAAGTTTTAATTGCCTCTCCTCCCACCTTCGCAAATCACAATCGTACGGAGAATGAGGCATTAACACCGACAAAGGCCGAAGAGTACGCAGATATAATTTTTATTGAAAGTTTTTTAATAAAAAATAGAAGCAGATATTTGCAGAGACATGTTCTCCACAAATCTTCTAAAAAGAATACATGGTATTTAATGGGTAGAGTATTAAAATAAATAATGCCTACATCAAAATGTTCAGTATAATTTGTGAGTCAGTCAACATAGCGGTTACTTTCGCGGTATATATGACGATATGCTACCGTTCAGTTGCGAGTGAACAGTTCATTAATACCCTAAATGATGGGGTTGAGATTCTGTGATCAGCTCGCCAAGAAAAAAAATGAGATTAATTGTCGATATCGAGCCAATTTTGAGTTCGATTTGATCATATCTAAGGTTCTACGCGAGTGTGAGCCTGGTATAAACGCCCCAGAATTTGGCGGACATCGAATAACACCACCTTAGATTCTGGTTGAAGCTGCCAAGCCAATGATCTGTACTATCACGAAGTATGCTTCCGATTGTAGCTGAGAGTGCGGAGCGTTTGCTTGCACTATCCATATTAAGTTTCACCCACCTATTGGAAGGTTTACACCAGCTGAGCAGCTGCTCGTGTCGAGAGCAAGGGCTTGAAATAGTAGTCCTTTGTCAATCCGTTGATTTATAAATTTGATCTGTATAAAACAAAATAATAAAAATAAGTGAAATTGGTCAAATAAATTGCTCGTAAAAAAGAACCATATTCTTCTAAGTTCGTAAGAGCCAGCAAATGGCTTCAAATAGAATCGACCAATCCTATCTAAAGACTCATCGACGGGGTGTGAGGTTGGCGCTGAGCCATTACTGAGGGGGCATAGTGAAAAAAGTACTCTTTACTAGGTGGCGAGGGAAATTGCTCCACACGAATCTGCTTTTTCCTGTAATTACACTGCAAAATACCAAAAATTTCTAATAGAATTCTAACTTTATCGGTTGGTGCAATGCAAGCGAAAGTCTCTCTCGTTTAGTGCGTGTAAGTTGTAACAGTTTTAATGAGCATAATTACGTGGAGGCAGTTACATGATTTTGTCGTAAAGGAAAAAAAGAGTTAGTGGTGCCACGCAGGCGGCAGGTCGCAGGCATGAAAGTGAAAGTGGGCAAGGTCACACCCGAGTCCACCAAGTGCTAATAATTGACAACGAACGAACGAACGAAGAGCTGGCGAAAATTTTAACATTAAGTTTAATTCCACGTTAAAAAAAATTATTTTTAATTTTTTGTTTAAAAAACATGTTTAATTAAAATTTATAATAAAAAACAGAAAGTTAAGATTTATAATAAAAAATTAAAAATAAAGACATATTTGATTTTTTATTTTTTAATTATACAGTTATATGATAATATTGAAATTTAATTTAATCATTTTAATATTATTAAATTTATTAATTCTAGTTATGATTAGAAATAAAATATATGAATATATAATTAAAGAAATTTATAAATCAATTTTCACTTGAGAACTTACATCTTCATTTATACTTTTCTTAATTTAATGTTCATTTTCAACATATCTATCAAATAATTTATTACTTTGATCATGCATTTTAATATAATTATGCATAACACAACATGCAATAAAAATAAATCTTTGTTTTTTATATCATAAGTCAGCTTGATCGAAAATATAGGGAATCTTACAATAACAAGTTATTGTTATGTTAATTTTTTTAAACTAAAAATAATGGCGCAAGATATGAATAATAAAAACATAGTTTCAAAGGGGTAAATAGTAATTTTAAAATTTATAAATTAAAATAAAAAGGTTTAAATTATGGCAAACAAATAATTTATTTAAAAGAATGTAACTGAAAAATAATTTTTTAAAGAAAGTAACTAAAAAATTATTATGTACACGAAGAAATAATAGTTGCAAGTTTTCTTTATAATAAGACATGTGACATTTAATTTACGTATGGAATAATAATAGAGATGCCAATTTTGACCCAATCTGGCTTGGCCTGATCTAGCACACGTTAGCTAGTAACTTAACAAAAATTTCAAAAATGATGTTATTTTTTAATATTTTAAAAAATATAATCGGCCCACTTGTGACCCGTTCAGTCAAGGGCCGGCCTATTGACATGCATAAATAATAATGATTAAACATTTTAATGATCAATTTTTTTTTGGTTTCTCACGAGGTGTCCTAGGAGAGTCCCAATTATAAGAAGGTACCTTTAAATCATCCACATCCAAACTAATCCCCGCTCGAGCCGGTTAAGTCTCTTACGGGAGATAAAACTCTGCCCCAAATTTTAAACGCCTGCGTACATTTTAATAATCAATTTAATGATCAATTTAGTTATATAGAAACTGATATCTTTCTCTGTTGTAACAAAATTTTTGAAAAGTGGCGTGGTCATGGGTTGTTAGTGGGCACATAAGCCGTGGATCCCCCGACCACTTGATGCAGATCTTTCGGCCATTTCCCTCCGCCAACTGCCCATAGCTTGCACCACATTGTCTCTATCGAAATCGAACCACCCACATGACACGAGCGCCTTTACCCGACCAAGACCAACGCATGTATTCTTCACCGCCTGCCCCCCTAATCATTCACAATAAATTGATTGATTTGAAATATATACATATATAAATGTGTACAAGAAATAATGCCTTGACGTAAGGAGCTTGGCCAAAGATTGTAGTATTACTGCATTACTTGTCATTAAAATATAGCCAATCTTAAAGTAAAGGGTATTGTAAACATAGCTGCTTGAATTCGCAATAGAAGAACAAGAAAAGCTTATCCGGAACAAGAAGCAGTTTTGCGGATAAAAAGAAAAAAACATGGGAAGTGGGGTGGATATATTCTTCGCAATCCATGCACGAGATAAGAATTAGGAACTAACCAGATACTTTCCAACTCAAGGTGTTTGCTTTGCGGATCTGTTAACGAGAGATGACAAGACACATATAACTATTCCGCTGGGCGGACAGTATGAATCTTAGGAACATGATGTCCAAGCCATGAATAATTGCGATCATACCGCCTTTGTAATGATCAATATAGATTCTGTCTCAGCCCAAATAATTGTCATGTTCAACATGAAATCTAGTCATATGATTACATGATTGGTTGCTCACTACTCACTAGCTTTGCATTATTTATACTGTATATACATAGAACAAAATTCTGAGTCTCTCCCCAAAGCAAGAGACGAACTTCAACCCATAATTGTAGGTTAACTTAGAACGAGACAAGTGAGGGGATTTAACTATAAGTTCTGAAACATTGTATGTTATATAAGAGGACAATGCCAACGTGCTAGTTTCTGGGTGGATACATTATTCCGCGCCGGTCACTAGTCACCAAGCTTCGTGTTGTTTTTCTTTCCTCTTCCCAAATGGTCAGCCCAAATTTCATGGGCCGGTTCATTTTCTGATATAGGCTGCAAAAGACGAGACAAATCCAGATGGGTGCAAACCATTACCAGGTTGTTTCTTAAGCTGGTACCCATCTTTTAGGCCGGCTAAAAGAACATCAGTAGCTGGAAAATGGCAATCAAAAGAACAACGCATTTGGAAGACAAAAAGTAGAAAAAAAATGGGGAAACAAAAGAGCCAATACTGTAGTTGATATCCAAGATACCACCCAATCCAGTAATTCCTATTTATTGCTAATTCCTTTTATTGTTGTTGTTATTAGATTAGAGCTAACCTGTCAGCACAGACCACCTCATTCAGCTAGCCAATCATCTAAAACACCGAATCTAGTATTGTGGACTCAAGCTCACATAATAGGAACCCTCATTTGCGAAAAGTCGTAAAGTCAATCTAAAAACAGTAGAGTAGAATCTGGCAAGCCAATTTCAATATACACGGTCTGGTCTTCGCCTAACCCTAAAGAGGAAGAGAAAAAGTAAAGTAAAAAGAAACAAAGGAAAGGATCAAGTCGTTGGTTTGTGCTTGAAATAAAAATTAAACTCCTTTTATTGTTCTCTAAACTCCCCCGAATTCAGGTAAAGTCAACAAGCGGCCAGAGGAGACTTCTACCCTAATCGTCGCACTCCCTTATCCTCCTCCCCTTGGCTCGCTTTTCGACCCAGATCTCTCCCCCACACACGCCACTATCTATCAGTGAGTTGCTCACTTTATTTCATTTCTCGTCGATCAACTGAATTTCGACACTTTGCCTTAATTTTCGTTTTGTATTTTATGCTTTCCAATTAGTCAACGGCGTTTGATTTTGTTTTGCTGTGTCTCTTTGATCCAATCGGCAAACTGTACTTGAAGCAGTGGCTTTTACGGACGGTTATTATTTTTGTTACTTTCATTTGATCTTTGTTGCGTATTTCTCTCCGCGATGTTTCTGTTTCGATAAGGAGTTCCGATGAAGCTTTTATGCTTCTCTTTGTTTTTTCCCCATCTTTTTCGCCTTCTGAACATGATTTGTTGTTGAAATCATAAGAAGAGAGAACGAGTACGAATTATGAGATTATTTAGTACCCAGACCATGAACAAGTGTGCTTGTGAAAATTGCATTTCTTTGTTGGAGATGATTTGAACTAGAGTTCGTTTTGTGCTTGTTTAAGCAGAGAGAGGAATTCTCAAGGGTTTGATTGAATCATGAGCTGCTTCAGCTGCTGTACAGAGGATGAGATCCATAAAACTGCTGATAGTGGAGGTCCCTACCCTGTTAAGAACTCAGCAGGTATTATTTTTGTTTCCGTTTGAGATGTTATGGATAGAATTTAGTTAACTATTTGTTTAACCAAGCTGTGTTTCTACTAGCAGGTAATGTTGGCGGTTTCCGTGGGTCAGAGGCTGTACCAAAGGGTGCTCCTCCTGTCAAAATCCAGCCCATCGAAGTCCCTCCAATAACGTTGGATGAACTAAAGGATGTTACTGACACCTTTGGGACAAATGCCTTGATTGGTGAGGGCTCGTATGGAAGAGTGTATTATGGGGTTCTTAAGAGTGGTCAGGCTGCTGCCATCAAGAAACTAGATGCCAGCAAACAACCTGATGATGAATTTCTAGCCCAGGTTTGTTGAGAACTGAAAATTGCTCCTTTTCTATTAGCATATTCTTATTTTCTTCTAAATGTGTAATATTTGTCCAATTTTTTCAGGTTTCTAGGGTGTCGAGGCTGAAGCATGAAAATTTTGTACAGTTGTTGGGCTATTGTGTTGATGGAGGATCTCGTATACTTGCCTATGAGTTTGCGTCTAATGGATCTCTTCATGATATTCTTCATGGTACTCCCAATCATGCTTTATTACTTCAAGTACACAGGGATTTGGGCTTACAAATATTTTATTTAAGTGTTGTGAATTTATCTCATTTTTAATATGATGAAAAGTTTATTGTGTTTAGAGCTAGTAGATCATTTCTGCAATTTTCAGTCCATTGTTTGACCGGGTTCAAGTCTTTATGAATGATTCTATGGACAACTTGGGCAAAAGATGCTTGTGTTTTTCTTCCAGTTCTTCTACTAGGGATCTTTAACGCAATGGAAAACAAACTTTAATACCAGGAATAGTACCTATTTACCGTTGAAGAGGGCTAGTGGGATGCCTGCTTGTCTAGTGAAAGATATTATCGCTCTTCTAACCATGTAAACTTTTGTTATGTGCACATGATTTCATTTTTTAGCTTCAAGATAATTTATTGCTTATAGATGTTGAGAATTGAGAAGGCAGATTTATGATACTAGCTCAAGAGAGTGAAAACTTGGTTGCAATGTTGAGTAATCTCTGCCTTATTTTGTCAACATCTTGTTAATGCAGGGAGGAAAGGTGTTAAAGGAGCTCAACCTGGTCCCGTCCTTTCATGGCAACAACGTGTAAAAATTGCTGTTGGTGCTGCCAAAGGTCTTGAGTACTTGCATGAAAAGGCTGATCCTCATGTCATTCACCGTGACATTAAGTCCAGCAATGTGCTGATTTTTGATGATGATGTTGCAAAGATTGCTGATTTTGATTTGTCAAATCAAGCTCCTGATATGGCGGCACGTCTCCATTCCACTCGTGTTTTGGGAACTTTTGGTTACCATGCACCTGAGTAAGCTATTTGTCGTGATTATTTCTCCAGCTATGTTCATTATTCTTCTATCACTTTAAAAATATACTGTTATGAGGAAACAAAGGGACTCAGTACACGTGAAATCATCCTTTTGAGATTTTTCATTTGATGGACTAGTTCTGTGTTTCCACTATGTTAGATTTAGAATTTCATTTTCCTTATTTCCCTTTGGTCAAATGTATGTTACTGGACATTCCTTAATTTATATCTGGATGTGTGAACACCTGGAATGCTACTTAATAGATAAAACTGTTTTCTTTATACTGTTGGGCAGATATGCAATGACTGGACAATTGAATGCCAAGAGCGATGTCTATAGTTTCGGTGTTGTCCTTCTCGAGCTACTGACTGGGAGGAAACCAGTTGATCACACATTACCTCGTGGACAGCAGAGTCTGGTGACATGGGTACTAATCTGATTTTCTCGATCAATTGATAATACTTTGTGATAAAAGCTCTTGAAAAGGGGAAAAGCTTCCTCCTTTCTTTTCCTTGTTTCTTGGAATCCTGGTTGATTACTAAATCTCGTAATGTATAGGCCACACCAAAACTGAGTGAAGACAAGGTTAGACAATGTGTTGATGCAAGACTACAAGGAGAATACCCGCCGAAAGCAGTTGCAAAGGTGCATCAACATTTCAAGCTTTGAGCTAATTAAATCATCCAAATGATATTCTTTTTATTGAAGAAATAGCACGTGTATTATTTGTGTCCAACTCTATCCACTTATATTTGTATGGGATTAAGTTTTCAGCTTCATTCACCAAACTAATGTCTAAACCTGTGCAGCTGTGTGTTTGTTGTAGTCACTCCCCATTGGGAGGAATCCTGAAGTAAAAATTGTAGATATGCGGTGTTATTCGACCTTTCTCTGAATCCTATATTCATCTTCTATCACAGATGGCTGCGGTAGCTGCCTTGTGTGTTCAATATGAAGCTGATTTCCGGCCGAACATGAGCATTGTGGTCAAAGCCCTCCAACCTTTGTTAAATGCCAGGCCTGGACCTGCTGGTGATACACCAAGCTCTTGATTATCGTTGGATCTGTTGGTCAATCGCAAAGGTCTTAGATTATAGCCTTTTCTCCCTATCCCCCGCCTATACCTGCAATGTGGGCACAATGGGACACCTGTGCAAGCACTAGGAGGGTTGTAAGAAGGTTGTGGTAAACTATTGGACTAGTTCCGGGGTTCTTCCATCATATGCTATGGATTGATTTGTTCCTAATGTGTGAGCCTATAAATCGCACCATACAGTTTTACCTTTTCTCTCATTTTCCTTTTTGGTTTAATTTCTTCTGCTTCTGCCGTAATTATTTACCAGCTTCTGGACTGATTCTATCCTATCTGTATCATGCTTAGATGTAAGTAGATGTGAATGGGTTCATATTGTCAGAAATTTTCTCAGTTCCATGAAATATTGGGATTTTCTTTATTCTGGCCTATCTGGACTTAAATTTTGTGAATTATGATATTATCTACTTTGATGGTATAGAATTGGTACAGCAAATCAGTTACCTTGACAACAATTGAACACTCATATAAGGAATACAAATCTATGATTAATATTCATGTTAAAAGTGGGTCAATTATAAGGTGCATATTCAATCTTATACCTGAGTGCATGGAAAGGAAAAAACACGAGAATTTATCAGCTATGAAGCCTACAGTATTGTACTTGGTTCATGAACGGTATATTTGTTTACCATCTATTTCAAGCTTCCAATTTCTGTTCACATTGGAAAACTGCTCTTGCATTACTCAACAAATGGTTGTGTGCTTAATGCCATTAGAAATATATTTCTAATCTATAAAAACATTATATAATTATGAGCTGTTCTACAAATTTTGAAACAAAAGGAACAAAAAAAAAAAAGGCTTGAGATTACTATTCAGATCTTAATTCTGGTAAAGGTTGAATCAGTCAAGGCTTCCACCTCCAATGGATTGAAGCGCACAGTAATGTAAATCAATCAATTCTCATCCCATCTCAAGGAAGAAAAGGGTTGTGCGAAGGATTCGACTCTTTCTGTTTTTTGTAAGCCCTGAAAAGCAGAAATTAAAAGAAATAGTGTTTTTATATGTTCAAAGCTTCGAACAGAGAACAGATGATGATCTAAGAGGATTGGAGGGAGTACGTTGGAAAGTGTTACCGACCTAGTGGCACTAGAAGCCCCAAGCCCAACTGTCCCCAGTATTATGAAAAGGAAAGGGATGCCAATGAAGGTAGGATTACTTCTTCCCCGGTTTCCTCTGGGAACACCAGTCCTCACAACTCGACTATATACGCCTAATCATGAGAAATACCAGCTAAGTTTAAAGAAGATAGCTCAGAAGAAGTAATACGAAAACGGGATGCAAGTAATATAGTTACCTGAAGCTGAACCTTCACCCACTGCACCTGCAATGGCAAACATATCAAATTCAACGAATCAAGTTGGAGTCTTTAATGGTCTAGAACGGCTCACACAATCAAACATTATGCAAACAGTGCGACTTCCACTCAAATCATCGTTTGCAAACTCATCCAAATTACCACCTTTCTAGTTGGACATCTTGTACCTTATGAACTCAGACACGTACATCAGTATATGTGCTCAAGATTTGAGTCTCACATACAGAGCGAACAGTAGCCCCATGTTTTGGCAATCGCTTTCTAATATTTAATTCTGCTTCTGACAAGTTCAGCTAGTAGCATATATTCTCAACATAAGGAATGTGATGACTTTTTCTAAGACACCTCCTTTCATGTTACATTCTTATAACGTAATGATGTCTGGATTTCAAATGATTTCAAGAAGACATTCCAATCTCGATTTCTTTAAAGGTGGTTCACCGACATAAACACTACTACCAGGAGGTTTGCCCTTGTATTTGTGATATTGTTATCTCAAATTTTATTCTCAATCATATGCAAATCCTTACTTTCACTTGCAGCAACCCAACCTCCTGCCATTCTCTTCCTCCTCATTATATAAGAGCATGTAGAAAAGAGATACCACTTTGAGATCAGGCATGCAATTCATTGATCTGTTTGCTGCCACTTTACATTCTCCTTGATTTTAAGATATACTCCCTCAAGAGCCTTATCACACTAAGCAACTTCCGCAGGGATCCTCGCTTAGATGTTGTTAAACCTGGTTTATATACCCAGTAATTGACTTCTGCAGTAACTTACCCAAAAATATAATACATATTACCTCTTTTTTTGTTTACATCTTGAGCAGTACAAACCAGGCTCCACAATTCCTAATGATTGAGGAGCAATTCTTGTAACCAGATTTTTCTCAGTAATCACTTCCCTGCTCTTCTGTTAATCAAACAGCCAGGAGTATGACCCTGTCATCATAACTGTTTGAGTGATAAGCTAAAGAAGCTTCTTCATATTCAGTTTGCCTTCATTTTCAACGAATAACATCCTTTCAGGTTCTTTCTCATATTGAAACATACCTCCTGGGGAAACTTATCAAAATGAGTAACTTCACCAAACACTCTAGCTTCCCTAACTGTCCCACCACTGCCAATTTTCACAAAACAATTTCATTTGGCCTTCTTTCCCTTTCATCTTGAGCAATTCCATGCTCCCATCCATGAACGACGTAACTTTATAATCAAAGAGGAGCCATCTTTTCAATTATTTGGCAGTAAACACAACTGCAGCAACTTTATAGGCTATGGCTGTCATTTTGCCAGATATGTTAACATCAATAAAGATTTATATGTAGTGGATACATCTAAAAGCAGCCTGACACTATATTATGAAGCAAGATAATAACACCAATAATGTGCACCAGACACGAGGAGGACACAACCCTAATTACGTCGTTTACCAGACACAAGGATGAAACTAATTACATAATTTACCAAACAACCCTAATTACAGTATATTATAGAGCAATATATTGAGGCCAATATTGTGCACCGGACAAGAGGAGGAAACAACCCTAATATATAGTTTACCTTTTTAACACAACAAAACCTCTCCCCAAGTCATGTCAATATTGCAATATTGAACTATGGGGCATTACATAATTGACACATCTACATCTAAAACTAAAAAGTCCAAAAGTCAAAAGCATTCAGATGTTAGTCCAAAACTCCAAGTTCATCTAATAGGCTAAGGTAGACCATTTGAGAGTTTGCAAACCATGATCGTTTAAGGCATACCCTTCATCTAATGTAGGAAGGAGAATCACCTGGAAGCAGGAAACTGTAAGCTTCTGAAACCTGTAGATGAGTGCATCATTAGATTAGACGAATTGGGCGTCAAGAAAACAGAAACTTTATCGTGTACAATCCAGAACCAAATTAAAATGCTCAGAGACAGCTGTCGCTAGTTGGGGAATAGGCAACGTATTGCTCCAATGAGACAACTATAGCTACATTTATCCTGATGTGATGACTGGATTCTTTGAAGCCAGTGTCATAAAGGAGTACTTGTAGAATCAAATTTATCAAACTCGCAATCAAGTTCTTACATGATATAAAGAATAAAAAAGGAAATTGATGAAGCTTACCAGCTTGAAGTGTGACTCGGCACGAGCCTTTTCATGCGTAGGAAACAGATCAGGATGACATTCCCATACCTTCTTTTTATAAGCAGCTTTAACCTGCAACACCCATTTCAATTTAGTGACAGAACAAGAAAACGCGAGAAAGAGAGTCTACATTTTATATACACAACATCTATGGCGAGTTGTTGAAACACCGGATTGACTAGCAACAGCTAAAAAAAGCTGTAATTGAATAAAAAGGAGAGCAAAGCTTTAATCAACTGAATAAACCAGCTGACCTACAAAGACAGCCAATTCAACCAATGAACTTGAGTACCAATAAAGATGAGCTCGTGAATAAAAATACTTGATCATTGACATAAGGCATTACCCTGGAGATAGCAGCTGTTAGACTAGAGAGAAAAATAGTGGATAGGATAAAACAGCATATCATGGGTAAGAAAAGATGAAACTTGAGAAAGAAAAGAAAGAAAGAGAGACAAAAAGTTTGATGGGTTTTGGAAGAAATTAAGGGAAAGGGTAATTACATACATACCTGAGAAGTGCTAGGGTGGGAGTCGGGAGGCAAGCCTAGTAACACCCTCGCCTCATCGCCCTGCATCTCCTTCAAATTTCTCCTTACTTGTGCCTTATACTTTCGCCCTCTTATTTTATTCTAATAATATAAATGTTAAAATGAGGAAAAAAAAGAAAAAAGAAGAACAGAAATTTGTTTACCGAATGTTGTACTGTACTTGACACACAGACAACAATCCAATCCAATCCCTATACCAGAAAATTTACTGTAACTCAGTTCCCGTTGTTGCTCTTCTTTCCTTACCTGAACTCAAGTACTTCTTAAAGTTACTAAATTACAATGTTGTACTGGTCATTTTTGTGTGCACGGTGCCATTAATACAGCGTTGAACTCATGCCACGTTCGTTACTCTTTAACCGTTGATCTTCTCTCATAATAGCGATTTTACGCTGTTTTTTTTCTGAAAAATAATTTTACGCTGTTATTGGTCAGTAGTATTTCAGTGTGAGATTATGAAACGACGTTGCTTTACCATCAGGTAAGAGAAATTGTGAAACCAGTGCAAATTGGAAGCTAAAAGCAAGAATATAGGCGGCGCTGCCTCCTGTCTCCGTTACCAGATTCTGTGAACTGACCACTATGAGTAGACACGGAGGAGTTTTCAAATTGGGTCTCAGTGTTATGTTGCGTTCTTTAAACAACCAACTTCAATCTGCCTCTGCAGTTTCGCATCCAACTCCTATTAAAGCAGCCGCCTTTCTCCAATCCCTCATCGCGGATTATGCTTCTATGTCCGTTTTCCGCTCCTATTCTACTGGTACCATGCTTGTGTTTTATGTAACTGTTCCAAATTTTTGTAAAGTCGTAATATTTAATCACTTCTTAATATGTTTGTTCTGGTACTGTTTTCTGTGTTAATACCAGAGTTGCATTCAGAGTTATCACATGATCTCATCAGGATCATGGAGGGAAGGTTATCGGCTATTGAGCACAGAGGTGCTTGCCTTGAGAATTTCTTAAACAAGGTCATTTGGGTTATTCTGATTGATCCATATTTCTTTTTCTTTGTTCCTTGCGTATTCTATTTTTGAAGTCGTTTCTTCAACTTCTTTTCATATAAGAGTATTACGTAATGTCGCATATTCTGTTGTTGCTTAAAGCCAGAAGCCTCGCCAGCTGAGTATTCAAAGGCTAATAAAGAGCTCAGCAAACTACGCGACTCAATGGAACTAATAAGTGAGCTGAGGACGACGCAGAAGGTACTTTGTTGATTGCATCTCCTTTTCAATGGAAATGTAGTTGACAACTTATTTGATTCATAAGGGTTTGTCATCCTTTAAATGCTCGTTAAAGTTTTTCTCATCTCACTATGTAGGAGATTGATGGTTTGAAGTCACTAATGGTTGAATGTACCGAAGACAAAGACATGTTTGAAATGGCAAATGAGGAACTGAGTCAGGCTACTGAAGAAGAGAAAAGAATTCAACATTTGCTTCTCAAGTCTTTACTTCCAAAAGATGATGCTGATGAGAGGGACTGTATTCTGGAAGTGAGAGCAGGTAAATACCCTTGGAGATTAGTATCAAAAGTAGAGTTCTATTTTCTATTTATCCTCTTGTTTCTATTATCAGTATTCCTTTTCTTGTTCCTTTTTAATTTGATTTTTACAGTTCTGAATTTGACAAAGTTTTGGATCAGGAACCGGAGGGGAAGAAGCTTCTCTGTTTGCAATAGACGTATTCAAAATGTAAGACTCTGAACACTTTTAGCTGCATCGCCATACACGGATTATATTATGAGAGTCTTATTTTGAAAACGGTGATCTTGTATAAACTATAACAGGTATGAGAGATATTCACAGAAGAAAGGTTGGAAATTTGAAGTGGTTGAAATTACGGAGTCTGATATGAGGGGATACAAGGTTTACTTTCATTGCTTGTTAAATACTGTTTTGCTAGTTTCTGATTTGCCATCTCTTAAACTGTTGTTCCTGATTGTTCATCACTGACAATAGATTACATTTGAAGCCCTAGAATTTGATGCGGAGCTAATTTTTTTGATTGTTTTCTTGTTCGTAAACTTTTTGATCTCCCGTTCAGGAAGCTAGCGCAGCAATTTCAGGGGTTGGTGTTTTTGGGAAACTTAAATTTGAGAGTGGAATTCACAGAGTGCAGGTTTTTTTTCTGCTCATTATCTCAAGCAAGTGTCACTTGTGGAAGATATAGCTGTTTAAAATCATATATTATTCTTGTGGCAGCGAATTCCCACTACTGAGAAGTCTGGCCGTATCCATACTAGTGCAGTCTCTGTTGCTATTCTTCCCCAAGCTGATGAGGTGTTAGTCATTACATTCTAAAGTCATTAGATACATCATTTGGAATGTTTGAATATTAGATACATCATTTGGAATGTTTGAATTAATATTTTGGGGCATTTTGTTTATCTTCAAGAGTTATCTTTGGGAGAGGTGCTAAATTTAATCATGAGAGTTTATTTTCTGCTATGAAATTGTGACATTCTAAGATTCACAAAAAGTCCAATTAGGACAACAAATAAAGGGCATGAAGAGCCATTTCCCTTGCAGTGACACAGTTTATTTGGAGCTTCTGCAGGTAGATGTTCAATTGAGGAATGAAGATTTGAGAATTGACACGTATAGATCTGGTGGTTCAGGTGGTCAGCATGCAAATACTACTAATAGTGCTGTTCGAATAACACATCTCCCAACTGGGATAACGGTATCCATACAAGATGAACGATCACAGCATATGGTAAATTTACAATAGTTTCTGTCATTTTGCTTTCCAAGTGATTTGTACCTTTAGATTGGAATTGTCCTCTGAATTTCAAATATCTCACTTGCTATACACAAGGATTGTGAAGTGGTAGTATAAGATTTTAACAGTACTTTTTGTTGTAACTGGCTGTAAATGATGTAATCACAGATTATAACGTGGTGTTGTTGAAGCACTGTGATGTACAAAAGCTGGATAACTTTGGCCATATAAATCATGTATTGTTGGATATTGCAGCTGACTTGCACGCAGGGTTGCATTTCTTTTCTTAAACTGATGTATGACGGGCATGTCAATCGAAAACTATAAGATATAAAAATATTTGACAACGAGTCAGCTTGATAAAAGATAAGAATCTACTAGAAAATTATTTTTTCTTTTTTCTGGTTGTAGCGATGTGGTTTACATACCACGGTGACTTAATTGTTCATTATCACATTGCTTGATGTTGTTATGGCAAACTTGGCAATATGACAGCCGTATGATGGTTGATTCACTTGTGCTAGTTTTTCTTCTGATTGTTTTAGAACAAGGCAAAAGCCCTGAAAGTGCTATGTGCAAGGCTATACGAAATTGAAAGGTCAAGACTACAAATGAGTCGATCAAAACTTCGGTCAGAGCAGGTAAAACAATGTTTAAGATAACTTTTGTCAAGTCAAGAGCTACCATGCTGTCTTTATTCTCAGAATGACTCAAGTAACTTGTCATTTTAATAGATTGGTAGTGGAGACAGATCTGAACGCATCAGAACATACAATTTTCCTCAAGGTCGTGTAACCGATCATCGTATCGGTATAACTCATCATGCAATAGATGACATGATGCAAGGAGAGAGCCTGGACGTATTCATTGATGCTCTTCTTCTGCAGCAGGAAATGGATGCAATTGCATCATTCAGTACCCTTGACTGAACTTTTTCATTCTACTCCTGGCCTGTTTTGAGTGCCTAGCAGTGGTAGATGTTTTACTTATTACTGCCTTTCTTTGAAGAAAAACCTGTTATAAGCTGTCGTGTTTTTCTTGCCGTACACCTTGTAGCCATCCGAAATCAATTCCAGATTGGAATGTAAAACCCAATACACAGCTGGTTGAAAGAAATGTTATTGTTTTTCTTGCCGTACACCTTGTAGGCTTCTAAAATCTGTTCCAGATTGCAATGTTACACCCAATAAACAGCTGTTTGACAGAAATGTTATTGTACCTTGACCTGGAGGTCTTGGTAATAGGAGAAGTTTTTGTAACATTGGTATGCAGCAGAATTTGAGATGTACAGGCAATAATTTTGAGTTTGACCCCACACCGTCACCTAATCAAAAGGTATGTGGATGACCCCCCGCACTTAATTGGATAGCGAAAGTCATGAATTTACTCCGACCCCAACCAGGACGAAGAAAACTAAATGTCTAATCATGAAAGAAAATAACCCACACGACCAGACGTGATCATTGTACAAATAACATTTTTAAAACAAAACATCTCCTCTTATCTTTCTTTTACCAAGCAAGAATAGAATACCACTTTTTTTTTTTTGAAAATTAGAATAATTTTTGCTTGTGCGAAATGAATAATTTTTAAATATATATGGATTCTAAATAAACATTTTCAATTATTTATAACTTCGTAATATGGTTTCTCGTCCATACAAAGACGATGAAAATCTTGTAAGGCGATGGGCAATGCCTGAAGATGCAGGCAAATCCTGGGGGGTCCAGTATTGTCCGGACTGAAGGAGACCGGTGAACCAATCTAACTCGAGCAACGCCTACCTTCGACACAAGATGGATGAAAAAGCGGTTTTCGCTTAGTTTCTGTCAACATAAGATAATACAAATAGAGAAAAAGATGAAAGCTTTTTCCGGTTTCCTTTATTTGAGCATTTTGGTTCAAAAAAAAGTCCTCTTCAAATATAAAAGGTCTACGAAAATGACCAGTCGCGAAATGGGATTGCTTGGAAATCGTAAAAAATCATGTATTGGGTAATCCTACCCGCAAAAGTCTCTTTCTTTACTTGCAAGGTAGAAGTTTGGAAAATGTGAAAGAAATAGAACTTTGGTGATTGGCTTGGGGATGAAATCTGTTGGCTCTTTTCCACTATTGGTTAAAAGAATTAAAAGATGTGTTAAACAAAAGTTTACATGTGACGCCAGTAGTTCCGGATCTAACAACAATTGGAATCCAATGCAAGACTTTGGAAACAATGAGATTCTGGGTCTTTTAAGAGTTGCAACGTATGGTTAAGGAAGTGTTAAGTTTTGTCTCTATCTGATTATTGGTTTCCGTATTTGGAATTGGACCTCAAGGTAAAGAGAGTTTTGTTGTAAGTTTCTATGTTCGGTTTATCAGTTGCTTACGCCTATAGATCTAAACTAAGCAACGCCAATTGTCTCTGACACAGCCGCAGGCCGTCTCTCAGAAAGCAAACAAAAAGAGAAGAATTTTGCAGTTCATTAACACACAATCTGACACACTCCCCAAAACTCAGGGGTGTTAGAATCTAGTCAAGGGAATCAAACAAACTGGAGGACGGGATTCGCACACTTCTTCGATGAATATTATAATCTAAATGACCAACCGGGTCACCCTTATTTCCTCCAAAGAGTCGTAAGAAAAGTGTTCAAGACTAAAGAAAAGGATTGTTTCCCAGTTTGGTCATTGTTCTTGTTAACATGGGCGATTTTGGTGAAGGGTCTTATGGGTGGAGCTGGGAAGAGAACAAGCAGTTTGAGATGGCTCTTGCTGTGGTTGATGAAGACGACCCGGATCGATGGGGGGTCGTTGCAAACATGGTTGGAGGCAACAAGAGTGCAGAGGATGTTAGAAAACATTATGTAATTCTTTTGGAGGATTTGCAACGTATTGAGTCTGGCAAATTGGACCATGCACTTGTTGGAGAAGAATCTGAGAGTCTTCTGCAAGTGGACTGTGCACAACCCTGTTCTTGGACCGAAGAAGATCACAAGTATGTGCTAATTTCTCTGGATACGAATTGGAAAGCTTATCATACATGCTCATTAGTTTGATTTGATTTCTCTTGTCGTTTGTCTCGCCTGTCCTATCATATTTCCATGAACCTTTTTGGTTAGTATCGGATCATTCCTGCCTAAAGAATGTCACAAATTTTAGTTCTCTTTGTCCGAAGATATCTTTGTCTTCCACGGCCAATAGCAAGCCCGAGGAAGAAGCGGTAAAAATTCTTATGCGTCGTGCAGTGACCTAATTTTATCTTACAAAATTCAACTGTTTAGTAGTTTCTATGAACTATCTAGGATCATTCCTCGAATCCATTGTTAATTTATGTAATTGACTGATAACAACCAAAAGAAAATTTTCCATTTCAAAGCTTTCATCCTGGCAGCATTGTCCTCTGTCTGGTTCTTAGGAGATTTGGGTCTAAAGCTCTACAGCTTTCAGTTTAGTCTATTTTGGCGTTAGTCAAGAAACTTGCATGCTCTTTATCTAACCCTGTGGATGCTAATTCAACTTCATAGTCAGTTTCTGGTTTTCTACCGTAATTAATAGGGGTGTTTAGTTTCATAGTTTTGGTTGAGCTATCAACAGAGACCAAGTGCCCATATTCATGGTTTGTTGCTCCTGTTCTTATCGTTTAATTTCAGAAGTCGCATATCCTCTAGTTTCTTGGATAAAAGAGTGTACATTACCAGCTATTAGGGATTAGTCTAAGTGATAACATGGTAATAACGTTTTCTCAAATTAGGAAGGAAAATCCTTGGCCTAAATGGACTCATATACCAAAAAAGTAAAAGAGTAAGACATGCTTTTTGCATTACATGGTGGCCTGAAGGTTAAATCTGAGGATGTTGTAGGACATTAGCATTTCATTTTGATGTCTTGAGATGGATATTTCATGTCAACGGCGTCTTGCTTTGTTCATACTCATGTGTGGTAATCATATTTAAATTCTGGATTGATCGTTGATCCTGTGGAAACAGAAATGCTCACTGTCAGTTCTTTGATACGAACTTCAACTGTAATAACAGGATGCTGTTACAAATGAACATAAGCTGATTGGTGGAGCCAATGGCAAGTTATCAAAGCAGAATTGTTCCCTGTTAAAGGTCCTACCAGGGAAAATGCCGATGATAGGGCCATAAAATCCAAGCTTTCTCAGTAGCTTATGAAGGTAACTTTTTCCTTTGTAAAGTCGAAGTTTTCAAGTGAAATTCAGATAATTGTAACTTGTAAAGCACAAGTTTCCTCCTGCATCTGTTTCAGAATAAGTACTTGAATTTTGGATTGCCATTTTCTCCTCTTTACTAATTCTGTATTTTGCTAATCTCAGATGTTGCTTGTTTGCTCCACAAATATAGGGTCTAGGAACATGACGCAATTTAGAATCACATCTGTAGTTCTTTAAAGGAAACTTATTCCCTTCTGACAAGTCGTGATGCTTTTCCATGGTGATGGGGGTGGTGGGATCTTAAAAAAGCGACAAAACATTAACATTGGCCACGTTATTTAGTAAGGAGACAGTTGCGTCTAAATTGGGATAACATTACAGTAGACACGCCTGTCCTTCCAGGGCCTTGATTACCACTAGCTATGGGAATCCCCTGTTCTATACCTTGACGCCACTGGAGTCACATCCATACAGAGTTTCAGATTACTAAATATTAGTTGATGGTCTTGTGTTAGAGACTCAAAAGATGAAGCTTGTTTTTTCCTTTTTGGAAACTTGAATCTGATTTAAAAGAAATGAGGACCCAGACAAATGCCCTTTCCGTTTGAGTAGCAGAAGATCAACATAATGGGTAAATAGCATTTTTGTGTCAGCCCAGAACTACAGACCTTGGGCCTTCCCCATTACTATATCGAACGGGGACAGAAATTAACACCTTAGCCTCAATGATTTTTCTGGATGCCATTTAACTTGATCGTGCTTTTCCAAATGCGTTTACATTTTAGTTTAGGACTGAGCTGCATAATTATCTGCTTTGTATAAGGAAATAGAATAGACCACAAAAAGAAAACAACATCAAATAGTAGAATCTGTTTATCCATATTTGTATTGCACTTTGATATCACTTGTTAGGACTTTGATACTATTTATTAGGGCTCTAAATAAATAACACTCACAAGACATCCAAGATTACTCAACTAGTAACAAATTATTCAAACAATAAAAATGACTAAAAATTACAAACATAAAATTTCAACGTGGAAAACTTTTCATTTTATCATGGAAAACTCTTTAGTGTAGAATTAAGATTACGGGACAAATTGACAATATAATCTATTAAATCAAATAATAAGATGTAAACAATATAGTTTTCAAGCTCTCTCATTTAAGATCACCTTATAAGTTAACTACAACTAATTTAGCTTTCCCTAAAACTCTCTCAAAAGAACTGTGCTAACCACCTCAAGAATTGAGTATTATATATTATCATGTGTATGCGTGTGAGTGTGTACGCGTACGTGGGTGCGTGTGTGTTTGTGAGAGAGAGTGAAGGTGAACCTTGGAGCAACTAATAAAGTTGCTCATTTGTGACCATAAGATGATAGGTTCAAGTCACGAAAATAATCTATTTGTAAAAATATAAAGGGAAGGTTGTGTACATTATGACTCTCTCTAGGCTCCGTAAAGCAAAGAGCCTTATGCACTGGGTACGTTGACTTTGTGTGTGAACACACACATATAAACATATATACTAATACTACTCATAAACAAATTTTAAAATCAAACTTTAATAAATCTATAGTTGAACAAAGTTATTTGAACTCTAAAACATTTCTCTTATTGAGTGTTTTTGTATTATTCAACTACTATCTTCAAATCTTCAAAAGGATAAGATTTATCACATACTCCTTTTAATCTAATGGGATATTTAAGACATCTAAAGTTTGGATTTAGTCGAAATAGTCAAGAAACTATCCATAAAATGGGGCTAGACTCACAACAATCTCTTCCTTCAACCTATTTTGGAGGAGAAATATGCAACCCCAAAAAAATCACTTAAATGTCATCTTGATGAGCTTACTATAAAGCTCAAGCTTACTCCTGAGAACCATCTTTCTCAGCTTGTCGGCGCTATTTTTGTACCACTTCTTAGTAGCATGTTTGAGTCCCTAAAATTTCTTCTTCAACTTCCACACCAAGCCTCTTTTCCTTTGACTTCGAGTGATTGAATTTTTTAAAGATTCTCTGGCTCCTCTTTGATAGTAACTAGGAGATATTCTGACCTAGGATATCTTATTGAAGGCTTCTTCTCTCTAATTGGACATCTTTTAACATTTGAACGGGTTGTTTCCTTTGCTCATAATGCTTATGGTCCTCTTTCACATCACCCACATGATGTGTCTTATGTGACTCATCACTATTATATTGCCCCTGATCATTATCATCCTGTGCTAGCTCATATTTGCCTTCTTCGCTTATAGGCTGATCATCAAAAGTTGAAATAGGGATAAAATTCACAATACCAAATGATGAATTGTTGGATGTAATCTTGTCTTCATTAATGAGATTTGCATCTAATTCATGTTTATAGAAGACTAAGTTCTTAGTTCTAACAACCTTTCATTTTTCAGGTTATAGAGACTATAGCCAAACTCCTCATCACTGTACCCAACAAATATATAAAGGGCAATCTTTGAATTTAATTTTGATATTTACTCTTTTAGCACGTGCTATAAAACCTAGCTTCAAACAACCATCAAATACGAATATGTTAGATCCTTCCCTTTCATAGTCTCTCCAAAATGTCAATCTCCAAAGGAACTATAAGTGATGGATCCTGTTTCCGGAACCTAACTTCGGATCATGAAATGTGAGCTTAATCCAATGCAATTTCCTTGACCATCCTCAATGTTGGACCCCTCTTGCTTCCGAAGTCCAACGCTTGCGAAATTATACCACATCTGGATCCTGCTTGATTTTGGAATCTAACTCTTCAGAATACCATAATACTTGAGTGTGGTTCCTTGTAATCTCTTTAACTATCATCGATTCATCTTCGTTCTCATAACATCACTAAAAATTTTCTCACAATTTGTTCAATGGCGTGCCCACACAAATCAGTTACTATGCTTGAACTCAATTCTCCTGCTTCCGAACAAAATTTGGAAATCTTCAAACTAGAATTTCAATTTGACTTTTTCCAAGAAATCATAGCTCTAGGTCTCTATTTGGTTTTGAATCAAGAACCATCTTAATCGGAGCTCTATAGATCAAGATATGCATAAAAAGCTAAAGGGTGTTCATACCCTAATCATGCTCTCCCAACCGATTCCTCATTTTCTTTCCATCAAACTTTTTCAAAACAACTCAAAAAGATACCAATTTTCATGGAGAGATAGATACATGTCTTATGAATATATTGCTTTAAGAATGACCTCATTTGGAGGTCGGATGAGGAAGTTATGACCAAAAGAATCCAACATATTTACACCCTCAATCATGCAGTAACATGTCTTGGCGCGATTGTCATAACTTTCACCATAGATGTCGGATTGATTTTGTTTTTAAACCATTGGAAAGAAGACTTCGAGATCTAAAAGTTTCATGAAGACCACAAAGTGAGATTCTACCTTAAAAAGGGTCAAAAATCACGATTTCCTGGAGCTATCCCGTGAATGTCCGTTTAACAGACATGCATGTCTGTTTAACGAACATTGATCGGCCAAAGAGTACTTTTTCACCCGAGAAGGTCCGTTAAACGGACATCAAGTCCGCTAAACGGATATGGGCGATGCTAGGTGGTCCTTTTTGACCCGTAAAGGTCCATTAAATGGACCTAAAGTCCGTTAAATGAACATGGGGGTTTTTCAAACCCCTCCAAAGCCTCTCCAATGCTTCCTACACTCAATCTAACATCGTATTCACTCATAATCTTCCCAAATTCAACTCTTCTAGTGCCAAATCACTTCATAACAACTCAAACACCAAATTTATCTCATAAAACTCTCAATTCTCAACCCAATTGATTCATCAAAACCACAAATTCCTATCAATCACCATAGTTGTCCTGTGCATACACTCCATGCAGCATCACATCTTGTAACAAACATATCTTTCCATTCTGATGTCCAAAAATCACATACTTTATAGCGTTGGAAAGTTATAAAGACGAACAACAACTTTCATGAAGGCAACTTTGGCTAATTATACCTAGATCGATACAGTTTTTCCTTTAAGTTTAGAACACAATTTGCCCTTATGAAAACTTGAAATTTATCCCAACTTCATTTCCTTTATTACAACATCATTCCATACAATTCAACTACCCATTGGAATTCATCAAACTCTCAACCTCATTTCATTTGACTCTTTATATTCCACAACATCTCATGATTTATAACATTTCTATCTCTCTTGTCCATAGTATCTCACTTATATAAGTAATAGCAATTCATATTCAAAGTTCATCAACTCAAATGGATTACTTCTTCAAGTGTACTCAATTCCAATATAACCTCATCCATAGTTAAGTCATTTTTCAACTTCACCTCATTTTATAACCATTTGAACTCTCACTTTTCTTCATCCATTCTTAAATCTTAGCTCATTTGGCTTGTTACATTTAGCTACAACTCATCATTCAAGATTCCTATGTCTCTTTTCCATAACATCTCACTGTTGTGCATATATATATATATATATATATGCACAACAGTGAGATGTTACAAAACCTTGATGGCATTTTACAAAACCTTGATGGCATTCCAAAACCTTGATGGCATTCCAAGCTATATTACAAATAAGAATTTTACAAAACCTTGATGGCATTCCAAGCTATATTACACCAGCAATATATTAATATTCCACCATCCTTGAAATTACACAAGATATTTGAATGATAATTGCTCAAAATACAATTACAGCTTTGTTTTACATCAATTAACTTCAAATACAAAACAAAACATGCAAATTCGGATTTATGCCTTGATTC
>JAOTAX010000004.1:5628600-5642674 GCA_025629825.1 Erythroxylum guanchezii | reverse complement strand
TTGATAACACTTCCTTCTAGAAAAATGTTCCTCATTGTCTCAATTTTCTAATGACACCAAAATCATTCAATTTGGTTTGGTAATTTGAAGTTATATCCCAAACATTTCCGAACTATTCTTATACTGAAACAATATTTTGTACTCAACTTCCATCCACAAATTGAAACTCTTAAAGACTGAATTAGAACTCGATTTCATCATATAATTTGTAGCCCTATTTCTCTAGTTTAATATAAATAAAAAAAATCATCTCATTTCGGTAACTAGAGAAAAAGTTATGGCTAAAATATCAAAGCATACTCAGTGAACATGTTTTAATTACATTTTCCAACTTTTAACTTCGAACATTTCACATACAATAGTTCTAACTTCCAAAAAAAGTTTGGGGTCCAACAATAAGAGTTCTATTGATCACCTATACAGTGGTTTTGATCACCTCAACCTTAAAGGACTTTGGTAGTTTTGACATTCGAAGCACAGACTGAACCTTCTTTATACTGGTTATATTCATCCTTTCGGTAACACCATTGTGTTGTCGAGTACCAGGTTCTGTCTTCTCATGTCTTATGTCGTGTCTTGCACAATACTCTTTGAAACTTGTTGGAGGTACACTTGCCTTTATTGTTGGTTTAGAGACACTATAGCTTCCTCTCTGTCTCCCTTTCCACTATGGCATAAAATCTTCAAAAGGTTTCTAACACCTCAATTTTTGTTTTTAATAAGAAACCCAAGTCTTGCCTGTAACATCATTGATAAACGTAACAAAGTACTTATTATCACCCAAAGACTCTTATCTCTATGGGACAGAATACATTAGAGTGCAATAGCTCTAATTTCGTCTTCCTTGTAGACTTTTTATAGAAAGACACTCGATGTTGCTTTCTAACCACACAATGATATAGAGGTTGAGAGAAATTGTAGTCTTTGCAAGGATAAGGACTTTTTAGCTAGCAAATTGATCTCTTTCTAACTAACGTGTCCCAATCTCTATCGTCACAAATCCGATGAAGTTTTTTCTTGAATGGCGTGTAATTCTCTAGCATACATCTTCAAGTGTGTCTTATATAGACTGTAGTAAAACTCACCATAAGCAATTGTCAATGCTCTCTTAGACAGCTTCCACTTGCCATCACCAAAGGTGTGTTGGTATCCGTCTTGGTCAAGTATATTCGCAGATAGCAAATTGAGCTATAAGTCTAGAATATGTTGTACATCTCTCAAGGTCAATATGCACCCAATCTCGATTTAAACTCAGATGTCTCCTATGATGCTAGCGAAGCTTTGATTGCCCAGCTTCACGCTTCTAAAATCACTACTCCTATAGTTGGTGAAATATTCTCTCCTTGAAATACAATAATATAATGCCCTTGTATCAATAAGTCACTCCAAATTTGAGTGATTAATATGGAGATACTCATTACTCACAAAAATCAATGCACTTTATCTTCTATGCTTGATGTCACTACTCATTATTGTTATTGTCTTCATCCTTCTAGTTGTCTTGCTTCTTATGGTCTTCCTTCCACTTATAACAGAACTTCTTTATGTGATCAGGTTAAGTGCAATAGTGATACACCTTAGTCTCTTTGCCAACTCTCGACTTCGACCTGCTCTTCAACTTGCCTTGTCTTTTGGGACCTCTACTCTCGTTACTTCTTCTGTTTTTTTACCACATGAGCCTACATGTTGTGGACACCGATTTTTTCCTCCTAATCTCTTCATTAAACATGCTCTCTTTTATTACACCCAAAGAAAGCATTGCATCAGGAGTGGAGTTGATGATAGTCATAACCAAAAATTCCTAACTATTAGACAAAGAACTCAACATGAACAAAGCTTATAATTCATCATTAAGGACAATCTTCATTGTAATCAACTTGTTAATGGTGTCTTTAAAATTGTTGAGATGCTCTGAAACTAGCCTTCAACTTCAGGTAAGCTTTTTAATCAAAGAGACCTTATTGTGAGCGGTCTGCCTCTCATAAAAAACCCTTAAACTTCTTTCACAACTCGAAAGGATTTGGCTCTTGAGATACGTGGTTGAATATGCTGATGTCAATCCACTGTCTAATAGTTCCTAAAGTCTTCTGCTTCATCTTCTCTCATTCTTTATTTGTCATCTTCTCCATTTTAGACGAGACATTGTCTTTTGTAATTCTGTCCAGATCGATTGGATCTTAGAGATCCTTGCAACAAAAGAGATCTTCCATCATTGGTCTCTATATTGAGTAGTTGGTCGATGTTAACTTCATCATAGAGCTATTGCTACTCTCCATACTTAAGGCTCTGATACCACTTGTTGGAACTCCAAGCAGTAACACTTACAAGATCTCTAATATCACAACTAATAACAAATTATTCACATAATAAAAATGATTGAAAAATTACAAACATAGGATTTGAACGGGGGAAAACTCTATAATGTAGAAGTAAAAATTACAAGACAAATTGATAGTAAAATCCACAATCAAATAACAAGATACAAACAATAAAGGTCTTGAACACTCTTATTCAAACAGACCTCACAATACAATTATAGCTAATCTAAGTCTTTTAACTTTGTTTAAAGCTTTCTCAAAATAGATTTGCTAACTACTTCTAGAACTGAGTACAAATTGAATACATACACGCACGCACGCACGCACGCGCACACACACACACACACACACATATCAATACTACTCACACACACACACACGCACACATGTCAATATATACTACTCTTAAACAAATTTTAAAAACTAAACTTTAATAAAACTATAGTTAAACAAAGTTCTTTGAACCCTAAAATTCTTCAAATATGAGTAATTTTGTCTTATTCACTGCTACTTTTAAACTTATCTTTAAATCTTTAAAAGGATAAGATTTATAATATATACTCATTTTAATCCAATGATACAATTAAGACCTCTCTACTTCTATGTAAGAAGGATTCCTTCTGATAGTTGAAGAAAAGGAGAAGAATATAATCTATGAAGGAATAGGAGGGAGGAAAGAGGCAGTGCAGTGGTAGAACCAAAGCAGAAAATATCTAATAGCTCCATCCATGTTCTTTGTCTGCCCCTCCAAGTTCCCTTCACTCACAATATCCATTTCATGTTACCAAATACCAATCCTGATCATGCATTTCGCATCTTTAAAATTTATGCTTGTGTGGGCCTATGCTCTTTTTGGGACTTATTTATGATAGAAATGACAAAAGGGTTTAGACTACACGTACCATCAAATTCTTTGGACTACCACACCAATTTACTAACTACTCTTCTATGATGTTTTAGAACATAGCATGTAAACACTCCTTATAGTGCGTCTAACTATCAATTACGAAGAGAATCGTGCCTCATTAGTAAAAGTGTAAACTTAATACACAACGTTTAAATGCCAACTCTATCTCCCTGCATATTCCCCAGTCACATTCCTCATTGATGGGTAAAATCATACCTCTTTTTTCGATTTTAATGTCTGATCAAATTTCATCTCTGAATAGGTGTCTGATAAGACATGTTAGGTTCTTTACACGACATAACCTGCCAAACAAAGATATGGTGATGACACGTCATTGGGAGTTGCGCCCAACCTCAAACAACCAAAAGTGTAACGAATACTAAATTAAACCACCCAGCCAATCCCACATGAGGAAACAAAGTAGAGAATAGCTACACATGACGTGCAAAAGATCACAGGCAACAATTCATGACGTAAAATATTAGTGTAGGTCAAATTAATCGTGTGAATAAACCTTTCTGGATAATTGATAGTCATGGATGAATCTACTAATTGTCAGATATTTCATCAGGTCATTTTGCAATTTGTGGTCCATAGATGTTTCATTATAATGGAATTATTAGTCTAAATTTTATGGCGGTTTTAAGAATTGTTTTTCTCCTGGAACTTTGGAAGGTTATCCAATTGAGACGGTACAAGGTTATATTTAATGAGAAAATTTTCTAGTTGGCCTTCCTATTTGACTAAGATTCATGTTCATTCCATCTCTTAAGCTCAGAGATAAAGATGAGGCGATGAACGCATCTTGCCAACTTGTGGTCAACACCCCACTAATGAGGTAGCTATGGGGTTTTGTTGAGGCCAGGCAGTCATGTAGTACTTTTAACTGAATTCAGTTGGAAGGTCAGAACGCATCAATGCGCTCGACTACTGTCAGGTCCACACGGATTTGTTTTGCAAGCTGTGAAGAGTTGGTGTCAGTCATAGCGGTCTATTGGCATGAGTTTGTTGTCAAAGGAACGAGAACAGATCTCTATTCCCACTGCTTTATTCCCCCGTTGTTCCCAGACTTATCCATCCATTCATTGCAATAAATTGGATGAAAGAAAATATTTGGGCACAGGAGAAGTAGAGTTATGAGAGCAAAAGATCTGCTCTCCAAAGGAATAGGTTCAGAAGCAATTGGGTGGAAATTTCACTTCTGTTACCCGAGGTCCCGTGAAGCTCCCTCCTTTCACTGATCTTGAGAAGGTAAATTTGGTAAAGTAAGATGTGCTCATCCACATGATAGGACAGTTTCATGGAGGATATTTGCATTATTTGATCAATCCATAAGCAGATGTTACTACCTTTTACTTTTATTATAGTTTGCTCAAATCTCTGTACATCAGAGGAAACACCAGAGAATCCTTCAATAATATCATTGTTTATGTGGTATCATGTTATAGTAGAAAACTTACAATAGAAAACTTACAATGTTATGCTTTCAGCTTTCAGCTTTCAGCTTCAAAACTCATTAATCATTGATCTATGAGAAGAAAATTGGATTACACAATGCTGACTCTAGGACTAGAACGCCTGCCCTTGCGGGCTTCTTGGCAAGTTCCATCCTCTGTATTTCAGTCTCGCTGACTATTGATTCATTTTCTCAACTTTGAACATATCTGAGGAAGTAGAAGACAGAAAAGTATTTAACTTTGAACTAAGTTAGGATAACGTCGAAATCACTAACTGTCCACTCTGCTTCTTCACTCTTGTTGCTAATGAAAATTTCGGTACCCGTATCAATGGATGTCCAAATTCTTCGAGCAGGAGTGGTACCTGGATCCTGTAAGAGAAGAAACAATTCAAGTATAGGTATCCATCTTACCCAGATTTACAAGTCCTTTTATAAGAGGCTTGTTAAATTAACTAACCTGATAGAAATATAGCCTACTAGATAGCTCCCCAACATCCAGCTCCCAGGTTCTGGCATCACCCACCCAACCATCGCCTTGTTTGGTCGGATATCCATATTCAGACCAGATAGGATGAGGCAGCAACTGAACTAACTCTTGTGCCTGCGGATTGCTGTAAGGATCGCAAGTACTAACAGGTTGCTCTAAAAACTGAGCATTCCCTGGAGCACAATAGTAGTGATACGCTCCATATGGGAAGTGGGCTGTATCATTTCTGTAAATTTTTTTATTGTTTGGAGTAATGTGGTATGGTGGGCAGTTCCCTAAACTTGTAGCACTGCACCAAGCTGGAGTTTCAGGATTAATGATCATCTCGCTGTATCTGGTTACATCAGTAAGCACATTTCCATCACAAGAAGCACCATTGTTCTTCCAGCAGCTCCCAATATCTATCAAATAAAACTGGCTCTTGGGACCTCCCCCTTTTTTGACATCCAAAGTCAGTCTAACCTTGAAATTAGGTGATTCTGGAAGCTGAAAGACCATTAATGAGTGGCTGTTATTAAGCAGGAATAATGCAATAAGGGGAAAGCACTCTAATCTAACGGCTCAAGATTTATCCAGTGCGATATGCAAATTGATGTCACATACATTGTGTAGTGAATATACATTAAATGATGATCAACACAAACATTTATAATATATCCACGCGTAGACCAAGTACTTTTATACAGACATTTTCCAAGAATTGGAATAGGAAAAATAGCAGGTTCACTAGTCTTAATCTGATTAGGAACTGATCTGGCTTTCAGTTTTTGATTTATGGAAGAAAAGTACTTAATGGTGTTCAAAAATCTGATATATCCTTCCAAGTTTCTCGCAGGATAGTTGAGCAAAGCCTAACTGGAGCTTCAATGTAAAATATAACCATTGGTTTGTTTTCAAATGGAAAACGGCAAAGATGACTTATCAAATCAAAAACAAACAAGGCGGAGGGAGCAATGATGAACTATTTCTTTTTTCTTATTCAGAAGGGGAGTTGTTCAAGGATAATGCAATAATCTCCTGGACGTAGTCCCTATCATGTCAATTAAGAAAAGTATGTGTTTGATAATGCTTTGCCTCAACTGATAAGTTACTCCAGAAAAAGGAATAATTATTAATTAGCTACCCAATCACTAACTTGCCTTGAGCTCTCAGAAATCATTGAGTCGTCATTAAGACAAAGAAAAGAAGGCCTGCATAATACTCTTTCTCAATTAGAAGATCTGTTGCGGTTAAGAGTATAGAACAAAAAAAAGAGGCAGCCAAATGCTGCCAGATTGGCTAAAATAGGTAAAGAAATGAAATAATTTGGAATTGATTCGAAAAGCTAACATTAAAAATATTTTGTACTTACGATTTTGAGCATTCCTCTTGTATCGTAGTGATACCCGCCAGAGAAACCTTTGGTTGCGTCAGCTCTGAGGTACAGCATTAACCATGGATACTTCTTCGAAGTCTTGAGCTTGTGGTTAAAGATCCAACTCCCCTTACCAACTCTTTTCACCCAAGCTACCTCATAGAAAGATATTCCACCCAAAACTCTTCCAATATCAGCTCCTAAATCATAAGTACCATTGAAACTTCCCATTAACGTGTCACCACCTAAAAGCTCTGTTGGATGATGATAGAGTAAAGGTTGATTCATACACCCATCTCCAAAACAAGGAAACCTATTTGGGCTAAATGGTGGAACTTTTTTCCCATTTTGAGGACACAAACCAGACATTGTATCATAGTTGCCATTTTTAAGCATAACCATCCAAAATTGCCATGGTTTTGGCTCATCAGCAACCTCACATAAAGAACCCAAATATTGCTCCTTTTGCACTGCATAAAGGTCTGGATTGTTTAAAGCATTTGGTTCCAAACCTGGGAATCGTTTGCCTACACCAAGCTTGTTATCAGCTTCTGTTACCTTGTGTTTCACCACAGGACCTATGCCATAATAAAAAACATTTTAAGCACAAAGAAGTATCTTTCAACAAAGATAAGCATACCAAATGAAAGAAAAGGGGCATACATTTAGACCATTGTACCAAACAAATGTCAGAAAAGTATGAAGTTCGTTGAACAGTAGTCAAGATAATGAGTCAGATGTAGGAGAAGAACTGAAAAGAACGAAACTTGAAAAGGAAAGACCCACTCTTTAACAGTCTATCTTGCTTTCTTCTATGGAGGTTGTGCTTACTTGATAGATCAAAGCAATCTGCAGCTCTCGGGCTACCCATGCCAGGAGCTTCTTTACCAACTTCATTGCAGAAGTTCCAAGCTTCAAAGCCCACTCTCAAACCATCTCTTGTCATGCCAGGATCTCCCACTGCTGAAGTATATTGCTTCCCGCGAGCTACAGAGGCACACAAAATGATCACATTTACAAATAGAAACACGGCATGCTTCAATTGGATATCCATTGTGACTCACAAAGGTAACTCTGTTTTTCAGTGCTCCGTAAACAAAACTGGTAAGCGGCTACTTATAACTTCATAAGCAGAGGTGAGATTCATGGGATAGGTTTAAACCTGAGCCGGTTGTTTTAACCTTTTTCTAAAGTTTATAATTATTAACAAAAAGGCCAAAGATTCATAAGAGCGTAAAGTGCCTTTCAACCCTCGTGTGAGAAAGAAACCAAAGTGATATACTTACTAACTGATATTTGAGTTAATCCAATGCCTTGTTGTTTTCTTCTTTTTTCTGGCTTCTTGGGAAACTTCTGTTACAGTCCCGCCTATGGCTGTAAAGTGCCAAAGGGTAGCAAAGGAAATAGGCGTTCACCTGATTTTTCACAGCTGTAGTTGTTTCACTTGTTTGGTTGTGTGTTTGACTTCCACTTAAAGTTACAATCTATTTGGTGAGTTTAAGGGACCACACGGTAGTTGGTTACCAGTGCAATAATGGATTGGACACTTTGGTCAAAAAGAGAAACAAAAAGAACCGCCTGTTGTCTACTTTATCCCTTGTAGTTAATCTTAAGGTGAAGTAAGAATTCCTTGGATTAAGGGACTTAGCAAATTATGTTATCAGTGCATTATGAGTTGTAATGCGTAGTTGTCTATATTTCGTATCAACCACTGAACCACATTTTGTTACGAGTCTGAAAAGATTATTCGTTTAAGATAAACTACTCCGACATTAAACCCAGAACAAAAAACGTGTAATGCAATTTGACAAATATCAAGTGCCGAGTTTATATAAATTAAGAAGCAGAACAAATAAAGTAATTGGCAATAACATCTACACAACGAAACCTCAACCACCTATTTTCGCTATCTTACATTACATGTAAAAACAAAAACGCTGTCTTTTCCCACCCATCACACACAACCGAACTGGCATCCACAAAATGCCCCAAGAGTGGCGGAGCAGAGAAGCTCCGACAAGCTGCTGTTCCCTTGCATCCACATCAGCTTGGTTCATACGTTTCTCTTTTTAGTTTCGTCATTTATTTCGATTGATTGTGCTTGTGTTTGCCTTTGATGAAGATAGCTCTTAACGCAGTAGAAGCTGACTCATGGGCAACAATCATCCTTTTTTGTTTTCCGTAGTTCTGAAGAATATACTCTACTTTTATGGTGTGGAACAAAAGTCAGATGAAAGGACGGACGAAAATGAAAATTGGTGGAATGTTCCCAGTTCTACATAAGCGAGTTGGTTCTTGGAAACAATGGGCATTTGGCAAATTGAGTTATTTGATTCCGGGGACATAATTATAATGTTTAGGTTGCGGATATTATGACTATCACCCAATGATTAGTGTTTGAATCAAATCAAGAGAAGAGAAAACAATGAATGACGCGTCCCATCAGCCTAAGGTATTTTCTGGGCCATGCAAGAACCACAATGTTATGGAACTAGTGGTGCGGAGGTGTCTGTTTGCTTAATCCATTTTCAATGATTGTGGCTTTGGGTTAGTGCTTAAATATGGGTGTTAATGGTGCAGGTAGTATCTCGGGTAGCTGCCGACACAAGCCAAGCTCCAAATTTCGGCTTGAGATGAACTCTGTCACCTACCTGTTTTAACCTTATTTCAGTACATCTTAACCACACACTTATATGAAGCCCACATAAATATGTGATTGAAATAAACTAGAGCAGAGTTGGAACAGGGTAGGTGGCATAGGTGATCACGTTCCTCAAATTTCAACATAAAGCTCGTTCTTTTCAGCAACTAGGGGGATACAGACAGTAAAATATATTTAGGGGGTACTTAGTTAAGAGGTATATAAATAAATCAATAGGAATGGAAGGAAAGGTAATGGTTGGTTAGTTATTATGATTGATTGAAAAGTTTTTTCATATCCAAATTCTAGGTAATGGTCCATACCTTCCATGCGTAAGAGGAATGAGTTTGATTCCTACCGACACTAATAATTTTTTAAATTAAATATAATTAAAATATAATTAATTAAAATAAATAATTAAAATATAATTAATTAATTAAATTCTAATTAATTAAAATATAATTAATTAAATGATTAATTAAAATCTAAATAATTAATTTAAATATAATTAAAATGTAATTAATTAATTGTAATTAATTAATTAAAATATTATTAATTAATTAGTTAATTACAATATAATTAATTAAAATATTATTCATTAACTACTTAAAATCTAACATCATTTACATTATCAGAGGAATGTAAATTATATTAAACTATGTTACTTAATTTTACTATAGTAATGGAATGGTGAATATTATAGTTGTGTCGATGAATTGCACAATATTTTAAATAATTAAACTATATTTTGAGGATGTTATGTGACTAATGATATGTTAGATGCAAGAAAATAGTATAGTATTTTTTTTTCTTTAAGAGCTATTGGAAAGGAAAAACTGCAATATACTTTATTTTAAACATTCTGTCATTATAATTAGGGTGCATAAATTAAAAATAATCATTTAAAATATATTTAAAATTTGATATAAAACAAATTTTTAACAAATTTTTATTTTTCAACATTTTTAATAAACCATCCACCATCAATGATAATGGTAATCATTCATTCATCTTAACCAACTGTCATAATTATAATGATTATATCCATTCCCATTCCTATTCTCATTGTCCTTTGTGAACCAAGCGCCCCCTATTTTCGGTAATAACTATCTTAGTTTTCTATTATTAAATCTTAATTTATTAAAATAAATAAAAGATACCCTTTGACGTCAACTGCTCAACCCCTGAATGGGTCCTCCAAGACATACAATACAATTCCAGACCTTTAAAAACTAAAGTTCCGATCAACGACTTCTTGTGGATGCCAATAACCCTATATTGATATAGCAAATTAAATAATTTAACGAAATTATTAAATTTTCTTAACATAATACTTCTTAATATTTAGAAATAATGGCAGATTCAAACCTAAGAGTTCTTACTGTAGGAAAACTCTGTAAACATTATTATATTGTTAGCTAGTTACATTGGTAGCATGGACTGGTCGAAAGTCCTTATTTGTGGCTGTCCAGGGTTGTTTTATCTTTTGTACTTTTGCCCTTTTGAGTTCCCACTTCCTAAATGACACCAGCCCAATCACGGACTACTTAACAGTGAGTAATTAAAATCTCATTAAGGTTGTGGCCCAATACTACACTACGGTCCATTAATCCCAAGCATACAACTTGTAAGGTTCAGACGGCTGGACTTGCTTGCGTAACTCTAGGCCACCAAACAAATTCTCTTGACAAAATTTGTGAAAGTAACAGCTTGGCATTCTTACCACCTCTGAATTTTACATAGAGCCTTTACTTTTGACATTCTAGTCTAGACTATCCCCTTTAAGACAGGACCTCAAACGAAAAACAACCTGACTTTCGTGTTTTTCACTGCCCTGTCTACCCTGGGGTTGCTTGTTCACTGGCAAAAACTAAAAGAATTATGATAACTGTAACTATCAATTGCTTTACATAAGGAGCCTGCCGTGACGAATCCCCAATCTTGTTTTGCCAGAGGTCGTCTTAATTTGTATACATAAAACGCAACATTTCGGGCTGAAGAAAAGCAGTTGCAGCCCCGTGGCATTGGATTTTGGCTTTCTCCAACTATACAATAAATGATTGGATATGGGAGGGAGACGCGTGGGATGTCACAAGCGATTCTCCAAAAGATCAGGCAGTGTTATCTTTCCCAAGTTGTTAGGATCAAGCTTGCTGAATTGTGAGCAGATCTGCCTTATGTCTTTCTCCCCTATCTTCCCCATTTCTTTCAGCTTATAGATCACGTATTCTGATTTACTGCAAGACAAGAAAAGAAGATCAGATATTCAATGTCTGTAACAAAAACATTTGATAAAGCTACTATTACTTTTGCTCTGATATGACATTTTGACCAAGGTTGGCAAAGTGAAGGTTATAAACCATCAAACTTGTTTGGAACTGGGAAGATGAATTTAGCTGTCGAAAAGATGTTACTACTTACCAAGGCAAACAAATTGTTGAAATATCAATTGAGAAAAAGGCTAAATATACCTTATGAAGCCATGGTTATTGACATCTGCAGCAAGTAAATCCTCAACAGTAATGTCCCTGTGTAGCACCCAGTTAGTAATCCTCCTGTGTCTCTTGTCAATCCTGGCCTCAGCCAAGTAGAGAAACGCTCTTGCAACTGCTAGCGTGGAAACCAATAACCAAACTGCCGCAAACAACCTCCCTTGCAACGTTTTAAACGCCCGATCTCCGTACCCAACTGTTGTAACCGACATAACCGCCAAATAAACGGCATCAATCCAATCCAGTTTCTCCACAAAGTAAAGCACCAAACTTCCCATTCCAATGCACAAGACCACCACTCCAAGAGCCAACCCAACCTTCAATCTTATCCTCATCCTCCCTTTTGCCACATCAACTATGTAATTCTTAGCTGAAAATCCATTTTGTTCTTTACCCATTTGAATCCCAGTTAGTATCATGCTTTCTTGCAAATCAAGTACATAATTGACAACGCCACTAAGCAATATGTCTATGAACCCAAACCCCACCAACACAAAAAAACAAGAAAAGATTTTGGTGCCCGGTGTTACAGGAGCTATGTCCCCGTACCCAATAGTACACATAGTCACTATACAAAAATAAAGCGCATCAACGACGGGATGAGTCTCTACACCAGAAAATTTCTCTCTGTTTAACGAGTATATACCAACGCCAAAAGCCAGATATATCGACAGCATAATAAAGGACTGCCCAATGATGGAGTTGGACTCAGATTGCGGCTTGGGCGCTTGCGAAGTTTGTTGCTTCAAGTCTCGCATTACCACCATCGCCGGAGCGGTTCTGGACCGGTGAAGTGAACCGGGTTTTTTGTGCGGAGTGGCGTGCGGAGCAGCTGTAGAAGTCGTCTGAGGTTCTGGGTGTTCTTGGATCTCGGGAAAGAGAAGTGGGGAAGATAGAGATTGTGGGAGAGTGGTGAAAGAGAGATCATGGTGTTCGAGGATTGGCCGGAGCTGTGATTGAGGCCTTGTTTGGGGGGCTAGAAAGGGATCGTTTTCCATCTCACTCTCTCCTCCTCGTGTTTTCTCAGGTAAGAGTTTCGAGTTTCAGTATCTAGTGGTTGGCGATGGTCGAAGGAAAAGTCAAACCGGGAGCGGGACCCACTTATATTTATGACAGCAATGTTTTACGTATAAGCAACAATTTGTTTGTACTGACGAGGAAAGACATAGTTGTAAAGATTTCTCGCAGTGCGAGCCGCCGGTGCGGGGGCGAATGGGTGACAGTTGCGGCGGTTAATCAGGCGGTGCGGTTGTAGCAAGAAGCAAAGCAATAAACATTGGTCCAATTAAACATTTGATTTGCCTGTTGAATGTCTTTAATCTGTAGTGTATCTTAAATTCTTAAACTGGAAACATTATTATATTCTACCGTTCTTTATGTTGTTAACATTTAAAGCCAACAGGAAAAGTAACGATAGAAGCATTAGGACTTTTTGTCTTATATCAACCCGAATAGCCACATAGCACTTGTGATGATGATGATACGGTACGGATTAAAGGTTCCGTAATTGTCTGGAAAAAGGAGAGATTGAGATTGGTGAAATTTTAGTCCACAGAAGCAGCAGAGGGGCTTTCCAATTTTTAAACCGCAAGATTCAGGTTCCATAAAAGCTGTTAAATGATGGGTCTCGACCATCAAGTTGATAAGCATGTTGTGTTGCTTGTTAGCGTTTAGCATATTACCAGGCATATACTCTCTACCTTTAATTAATAGACTGCGACCCCCCATCTAATTGCATTAATGTAAATCTCCATTCTCCTACACACACTTTATCCACTGTTCCCTGGTGTTCCTTGCTTCAATTCAAACACGAAAATGGTGTGGTTCTTGGACTTTTGTAACTTTCTACATATTCATCATTATACCCACGATCATTAACTTTTTAATTGAGAGCTGACATACAAACAATACTATAAAAACAGCAGAAGTGCCCACCTGACCTTCTCATTAGGGGAAAGCGTTCAGTCACTAACTCCTACTGGGTATCAAAAGATTTCAACTTTCCCACTTGTCCTGTCATTTTCAACAGTTTTATAATCCACCACTTGTTCTAAGAATCTACGTCAGGGTTACCTAAATCCAAGTAGATTTCTACACATTGCCGTCCCCTTCTGCCCCTAGAGACAGCCATACTCGATTGGAGCATACACCTTGAAGCGTTAACCCACAAGGTCTATTCAACATGGTAATTACAACGAAGAAACTGTTAGAATTTTAAACATAAACAATAAAAGAAAGAGTGAGCAGAGGAGATGAGAACAATGAGATAAAAGGAATTAATATTAACTCACATACTTCTTTAATTAAATCATCAGAACAAACTCTTATATAGGGCTTATACATAGTGGACAATATGGGTCACAAAAGTATTAATAAAAACTACCCACTACTACTACCATGACTCCACAACTTACTA
>JAOTAX010000004.1:5600367-5619839 GCA_025629825.1 Erythroxylum guanchezii | reverse complement strand
ATACAATTGAATGTGCTAAGAGCAAATTGAGAGCAAATTTTGATCTATTGTAAGAATGCTTCACTTTGGACTTGTGTTATCGATCTTTTGAAGTTCTGTCCTTTATTTGTAAGCTTCAAGACGTTTTTAGACATTGTAGAACTCTCCTAGCCATTGTAGAATGCTCCTAGCCGTTGTATGAGATTTTTGTTCCGTTTGAAATCAATTGACTCAGTCAGATTATGTTCAACTGCAATTGATAGTCGACTAGTCGGTGTGTAATAATCAACTAGTACATTATAGTCAACTTGTCTTCAAGAATCAGTCGACTAGTACTCACATTTTTCATTAACTTTTCTGCTCTGCTCTTCGAATAGTCGACTAATAGGCTGATAGTCGACTAGTTCATTTATGCAACTGACAGGTCTATTGTCAATAGCCTACTTGCAATGTGCTGGTCGACTTGTCTCAACTCCAAATAACAGATCTGATTATTATTAGTCGACTTGCAACTTGTTGGTCAACTAGTACTGGCATCAACTGGCAGATCTCACATAATCTTCAATCTTTGTTTGTTGAGATGCTAATTTGAATTTGTCATACACAATCTGCACGTTATTTATCTCTTACACGTTGAAGTATGATTCTCAATATTGCAATCTTGATTTGCACAAATCCCTTATTTGAATTTCAATCCAAATACCTGAAATTATTTCTTAACCAATTCTTTAAGTTTTATTATTATCAAAACATAGAAGGATTTAATTTGTCAACCTCCATTGGTCCAACAAATCGGACATGAATCAGTAGAATGTCCTAACATTGAGCATATGCCACATACCTTAGCTTCTTCTTTTCTCGTGACTGCTAATTGTCGCACCAAAAAAGTGAGCTCATCCAATATCTTCTCCAACGAGGTCGCACTAACTTCATTCACGCCCTTTGACCCATGCCCTGTACGGATTCCAAATTGTTGCGTGTTGGAGGCCATATTTGTGATCAATTCTCTTGCAACTCCTGGCGTTTTGTCGACTAAGGCACCACCGCTTGCAGCATCGATCATGCTCTTGTCAGAAAGTAATAGTCCCTCATAAAAATATTGAATTAGTAATTGTTCGGTTATCTGGTAGTGTGGGCAACTAGCGCATAGTTTCTTAAATCTCTCCCAATATTCGTACAGTGTTTCTCTCGTATGTTGACGAATTCCACAAATCTCTTTTCGAATATTGGCTGCTCTCGAGGCTGGAAAATGCTTTTCAAAGAAAAACCTCTTCATCTCAGCCCACATTTGCACGTTTTCTCCGGCTAAATAGTATAGCCAATCTTGCGCATCATCTTTAAGAGAAAACAAAAATGCTCTCAACTTAATCTGCTCCTCCGTCACATTAGTCGGCTTCATACCAATGCAAACTATATCGAATTCCTTCAAGTGCTTGCATGGATCTTCTCCCGATAAACCCCTGAAAATAGGCAATAAGTGAATAAGTCCAGATTTTAATTCAAAAGTATTATTATCACCTAAATTCGGGAAATTGATGCAGTGTGGTTGTTGCGCGTCAGTTGGCACGGCTAGTTCGCGAAGAGTGCGGTTGGCAACTATCCTATCCATCTTCTATGTCTCTTTTTGTTGTTTGGTCTATTTCTGCAGTCTTTTCGATCTCAGGATTATACTGTAAGTTATCTGATTGGTTTGAACACATAACGTACATAAACCGTCAAAGTTTCCCGGTAATGGCGCCAAAATTTGGTGATGCTATCGCCTGCAATCAAATATAAAAAAATTCACTTCCGTTAACACAAATTAGTGTAGTAGCGGTAAGCGGTTATCGTTCCCACGAGGAATTTTACGGTAATGAGTTGCAAATTCAAACAAAACAAATAACAAAAATAAAAAGAGGGGGGTTTGTTTAATCACAGCAATAATAGAAAATCAAAGGGAAAAATCACAAATCAAAAGCAATAATTTAATCTGAAAAATCAATGCGAAAATACCTTGATTTTCAGGTCACCGATGTTATCATGTTATTATGGATCCTCGACATAAAATTACAATCATTAATAAACATTCATTGGGAGAAATTTCTCTTAAGTGTAATGACTAGAAACATGTATCATAGCATTCTTATTAAACAATAACCTAGATACGATCATAGGTATAATTAAATAATAGCATAAGAATCAAGAACCAATGAGCAAGTGAAGTACATGTACGACATGCAATCAATCAAGCGAATATCTTCTTAGAATTTTCCGACTCTAACGTAGAGAAGTTAATCCTAATTGCTACTTGTGATTATTGAAATTGAACGTCATATTCCGTTAATCTAGCGATTGAACCAATTAATCTCTAGCTGCGGACCTAGAAACCAATGAATCCAATTAGAAAGAATAGATCTGAAGGTATCCAATGTTTATTAACAACATAAAAAAAATATCCGAAACATCTCACCATAATAACATATAACATGGATCTCCTTAACCAAGATAAGAAAGTTAGCTACTCATAATTGAATTGAAAACATAGGAAATAACAAAGCAATATGTCTCCATCCCTGGTCCTTTGATGAAAAATACGAAAACACTAACTGGAAATATGTAGAAACGTAAAGAACAAGAAAATAGAAAAGTACAGCAGCCAAAGATGCCGAAAACCCTATTCTAAACCTAATATATATATGCGTGAATCAGCCCCTATCTCCTTCTTTAAAGTAATATCCTCCTTATCTTCTCTTGATTTTGTCTAAATAAGGTGCTCTTCTATTTTCGGTAGGTAACTCCTTGGAAAGATGCCAAGATAACCTTTAAAGATTGTGTTTTGTTTAAAATTGACTTCTAGAATTTTATCTGCAGAATTATTTCATCCTTAGGCGCGCCCACGCTTAGTCACTGAATTTCTGTCAATTTGGAGATTTCGAATTTTCTTCCTTCTTTTGCATCTTTTTGATCCTATTTCGTCCCTAAGGTGTTGAAACCATCTGTAAACAATTATAAGATAATTTCATGAATTTCGGATAATAATTTCAACATATCAACGAATATTAAGTCCAAAATAAATGCAATTTAATGACTTAACAATCCAACCTTAGAAATTCCCATGAATTTGGTCAAAACAAGCGCACGAGACTGATATGTAATATGATATTAGATAGTAGGTGCTAAAAGTAGTTGGCAGGTTGTTAGAGTTCCTTTACTAATAAAAATGAGTTGTCAGTCCAGGTAATAGTTGCGCACTAGCCTGTATAATGGGTTTGAGGACTCATAACACCCACTTTATGAGTTGGTGCTCATTCCCCTTCTCTGCGTTTGGGAGCGTCAGTTTCAATTGACATAAAAAGGTTGTTGGAGGGAATCGCGGTGATCATTGTCCCGTCATTGACATTCCATTTCTGCTTAGTTTAAACAAGACAGAAAGAGTTGCTTCCATCAAGGAGCTTTCTTTGATTACATTGTATACTTTATTGTGGTCCTTGCTGTCGGTTCTCGAGCTCTACCTCTTCGTACCTTGGCAGCTACCTGGTAGAATGATGTTTTTCTTCCGACACCTAAGCATCGCAATTAATTAACGTCGAGAATATAGATTACCAGATTACTCCAATTGATTTCATATCCACTGTATGAACCTATAGATTCTTAAAGATCGGCAAAGACCTCGTATAATTACCAGTTCAATATGTGGGCTAATTACATTTTGTTTAAGACAAAATTAACGATCAATTTTTAAGCTGTTTAATGACTATTATACATGGCATCAAGAGGGTAATTATTCAGACAGGCCTGATAGTAAAGAGAAGGATGGTTTTCAACAATGGGAAATCGAATCTTGATTCAATAATATCGGCTTATAAGTGTCCTTATTTTAGTTTATTATAATTAATTGAAGACTAGATCTAATAATAAAGCCACAATCAAATTGTCCAATACTACCTCTAAATGGACGGCCTATGTAATTTCAGGTTCCTCTCCGTGTCCTCGTTAGGGTTTCTTGTCCGCTTCCTCTTGTTTTTTCCGATCAATTAGTACTGGGACAATCTCAGTTTTCGACAAGTTCAGGACTCAAAACTACTTGGATGATTTTTTTTTAATTTTTTTAATGGAAAATGGGAATGATGTGCACAAACTTGGTGGGTCGGAACTGAACATCATAAACAAAAATCAAAACATATAAGACAGACATAATTAAATTATAATTGCTAAAAAGTGCTTTCTTAAGAAGTAGGCAATTCTAGAAAATGACAGATCAAAAGAATGTGGATAGGTTCAAGTAGTGGCATTAATCAGGTCATAGAAAATAATATAGGAGATAAGAGAAAGATAGAGACGGTGAGAGACGCAGCTACCTAACAGAAGTTGTTATAGTTGCAGCGATCTATGAGTTGTTGAACTGATAGTGATAATAATACACATTGAAAAATATGGATTCCTCTAATATCTTAATTACCTCCAAGTTGACTACGAGGAGCTAATGACAGAAGACTTGTAATTGATAACAATAGCTCAACTGTCGACTTTGTTCTTTCTGGCGTTTCATGAACCTTTTAACCCCGGAAACTGCCCTAGCTCTTATCAACCACCTACGTTCCCAGAAATTGCTAAAAAAGAATGGAATGTAAACAGATTAAGGTGGATGCTTTTGACTTTAGATACGAGATTTGTTTGGTTTATTTATGCAACAATTGGCTTCATTGAAAATTTCAAGATGCTCCTAGCTTTCATCAAACCAAAATCTTATACTATTTTACTCTTACTTGATATTATGATATTCGTTGCCAATCTACACAAGAAGAATGGGGTTCCTGTCGTTGTATGCTGTTTGTGGTGGTGATGACGAGAATAAGAAGAAAGTGGATTCCAAGGAAATTGATGGGAGGTGTTAAAGCCTTAAAACCTGACAAAATGCCCTGACGACTCGGTAGTCGGTACGATGGCATCAAAAAGAGTTGCTCATTTTTTGTGGTTGAAATTTTTTACAAATATTATTTTCTTTCCCCGTACACGTACTAATTACAGAATTTGGTGGATGAATGTATATTCTTATCTCCTCGGCTGGTAAGAATAAGGGGACGTTTGGTTCACAGAATGTAATAGGAATGAGAATGAGAATGAGAATGAGAATAAATATAGGAAAAAATGGGAATGAATATAGTCATTATAATTATGATAGTTCGTTAAGATGGAGGAATGATTATCATTACCATTGATAATAGTTGGTTTATAAAAAATATTGTAATTAATTAATTATAAAATAAATTATATTTTAATTAATTAATGAATTATATTTAATTAATTACAATATTTTAATTAATTAAAATATTATCATTTTAATTAATAAATTAATGAATAGTTATATTTTAATTAGTTATATTTTAATTAATAATAATATTTTAATTAAATATAATGTAAATAATAATAATAATAATAATTTAATTAATTAATTATATTGTAATTAATTAATTAATTACAATATTTTAATTAATTAATATTTTAATTAGTTATATTTTAATTAATTATATTGTAATTAATTAATTAATTAAAATATTTTAATTAATGAATACTAATATTTTAATTAATAAATATTTTAATTAATAAATAGTTATATTTTAATTAATTATATTGTAATTAATTAATTAATTACAATATTTTAATTAATTAATAATTATATTCTAATTAATTAATTTCAATATTTTAATTAATTAATAATTATATTTTAATTAATTAATTACAATATTTTAATTAAATATAGTATAATTAATTATTTAATTGATTTCAACATAAATTTGATTATTGAAATTATTTGGCTCATAATTATACCTTTTATCTATCCTCTATATATAAGAAATTAAAAAAAATATCTATTACTCTCATTCCTCTAGATTATGAGAGAAATGGAGGATTGCCCAAAGCTAAGGAATGAAATTCTTGGGTCTTCAATAATAGGTTTATACCAAACATTAATTTTCATTCCATACCTATACCCCTTTTTTCATACCCCTCAAACAAGCACATCCTAAGTGCATTTCGAGCTTCTTAAAACTCGTTTTCAAACTTTAAAAAAATATCAAATGTATCTTGAGAATATAATCCATGAACAATTCAATACTCCAAAATTTAGAATTTGTTTACTTATAAATATTTCTTTTGAAAGAAGAACAGAATTTGATTTTCAAATAATATTTTTATTTGTTTTAAAAATTGAAACTCATTTCTCTTATGTTAAATGTTGGAAAATCTGTAAAATACATTTTAAGTTTTTAGAAATAGGAATAATACAGATTTGTACTCGCTTAAAAAGACCTTTGCTTTTATTTTTTTAAAAAATAATTTGATCAATGCATCATATATATTTCTATAATGTACTTTTATCACTTTGTCTTTTTAAAAATTATTCTAACTTATTCTCATTGGCCCATTTTTTACTTTGCATCTGTTGTTTCTCTCTTTTCATTTTTTTAATATTTCGTATTGTGCTTGGTTAGTTGGTGCAATAAAAAAGAAATAAAAAAGATAGTTAATAATATATTATAATTAAATGAATAGTATTTTAATATTCCTTTTTGAGACATCACTCCATACCTCTTAATATAATAAAAAATGGAAGCTATATTTATTTCTATCCATCTTTATTCTTATCGTCCATCTTTTCTTTTTCTCACCACCTCAAGTTTCTAATTCCCCGTTAGGATGAGTATTTAATAAGTACAATTTCCACAAAATAAAGTACAAATTTATTCCCAAAAAAGTGAAATTAATTAAATCAAAATTTATAAATAAACTATATTTTAAACCAAAGTGGACCACTATCTAGAAAGAAGGGTTCAGATTAGTTTATTCCATCTTTATGAGGGTGGGGAATCGTTTGTTTTAACTTAACACGCATACGTCACTCGTGCACTCTTTTAATGGCATAGATTGACAATAAGTAAATGTCAACTATTACTAAAGGGTTCTTAGCCACTGTTTGACATTTTAGAGTCACATTAAGTCAAAAATGTTTCAGACTTGCATTACCAAAACTTCCATAAATGTCTAAAGAGTATAGTCATTTAAGTGGCATTAAGTTTTGAAAAACCATACAAGCGATTGGACTAGTTTCGCAAACTTTTTGATTCGTTTCTAACAAATACAAAAAAATCAGAAAAATTAAAAAAACAAAAAATAAATCAACATCAAAATTTATTAACGAAGTTCGAGACACTTTGTCTACGTCTGCGGACCTTTACTTAGCTTAATCACTTTCACCAAAGTACAGTAGATTTACCAAAGGCTTTACTGAGCCGACACCACTCAATCCTTGATATTATTTCTCAACCTCACTTTCTGTGAAAGATTTCACACCTAATAACACGACCGACTCGTGTTAACTTCAACAGAGTATTTTTCTCAACAATCTTTTAATGAAAGACAATAAACAAACAACTCAAGTGATTAAATAACTAAGAATAAAATAGAAAAGACTTGAGATAGAAACAGAACAACTTTCCGATAGGCTTAGCTCCTCCGAATTAAATCTGAAAATTGTGCACAAAATATAGGCTGATTCATGCAAATTTCAGTACCAACTCACAACTGTAGCAGGAGCACATCACGCATTACAGATCCAACAAATAAAGCTTCACACAAGGACTAGCAAAAACCACCCCACAGTGAACCATACACTTAGGACAAAAAACACCCTCAGAGCCTTTACCACATCAACTGCACAGTATGTAGCCAACCTTCAACAGAGGGCACACGCAATTCACAAAACACCCCAGTCATGAGTCATACACCAAGAAATCAATAAACACTACAACACCAAGATGGATTTTTCAACAACATAAAATCAGCACATTAATCTCTCCATCCACGTGACTCTCACAAATCTAAAAGCTCACAATCCCAAAATTCCAAAATTTGTGCAATCAACAAAACAAAGGAATTCGAGAGTCACACACACACTATTTGCTGATTTCACATACTACCTTCAACCCACGTGGCCATAATCAACCAAATCTCTAGTCAAGATAGATTTCTATCACATCTAAAATATTATCCAAGATAGCTTTTTTATTTTTGAATCCAAGTCAAATTAGAATTGTTGTTTAATTACGTCAGCCATGGTCTAGCTATCATCACCAAATTAAATTCAATGTAAATCTTGAAGTTACATTATCTTATAGGTTCAATTATCTAATAATGCCAAAATTAAATAATAAGATATATAACATATATCTTAACAAGTTTGATTTTTTAAAATTGAAATAGTTCTGAAACTATCAACGTAAGATAATTTCTACTTGGAAACCATTCCAAATCAGAAAATTTGGTTTCTAAATGAAAGAATCTAAGCCAAGAGAATTTCCTGTTTCCATACTATTTTAAAGTGTTTGATGTTCATAATCATTGGTAGTACTCCTTTATGTCTCCTTCGGCCGCCTGTGTGAAATGGTTATCTGAGAGATGGAAAGTGATCCATTGAGGGATTGTGGTTATGACCAAAACTGTTAGACAATTTTGTCATTTTTTATAAAGTTGAACAATTATTAATTATATTTTTTAGTTTTTTTAATAACTTATCGGTTAAGTTATGTAGTTTGATCTAGATAAAGATAATAAAGTGACCTAATAAATGATCTAAATCAATGGGTCAAAGTTCGTGTAGAAAATAGATCCCAATCAGTGTGGCCCAGACCTATATCGGTCTTATGATGGGGAAGTCCAAAATGGATGTTATATATAAAAGTTAAATTCTCTTACAGTTGCTCATATATCAATCGTAAACATAAGAATTTTCTGATCCTTTAAAAGAGCTTATGTTTTGATAAAACTATAGAAAGACCTTATTCGTGTCCCGGTGAGTAGTTCCCGTGAAGACGGAGGTAGATTTGCGCTCGTTTCGACTTCGAAAAGTTTGTTTGAAATTACGGAGACCGAAATCATGTATTTTATGTATTTCTTTGTTTCGCGCCCTTTCACGTTTGATCCGGAATACGTAACTAAGATATCATTACGTATTACACAAAGGACTAGCAAAGGTGAAATGGCAAACGCATGCAACCCCAAACTATCATGCCTCCTTTTTTCTAAGCAAAAATCATAATTCTGTACATTAAAACCTATGAGCTTCTCGACAATGTTTTTGAGTCACTTAGTTTTTGATGCGTATAATATGAGGCAATTCCATAACTTATTGGGATATTTGTTTTAATTACAATTTTTATTTAAAAATGAAAAGAAAATTTTATTATAGTTAAAACTATATCTACACGACTCCTTCCAGGCATTAAGCCTGCCATCATGTTAACAATATAATCAAACAACTCCTTAAGTCAGGCAGTATATCTGCCTATAAGATAATTAATTAAAAAAAAAACTAAAGACACCACTTATATTCCATAACTCGCCATTGTTTTCCTTTTTGCAGTTTTTGATTGAACACAAAAATTTCCTGGCTATATCTAATGGAAAATTACTGTCTTCTGTTGCCAACTTCTTTAACTTCATTAATATAAGTCCTCCTTTAGTCATAATTAAATTGGTTTCTTCTTTAGAATCTTGTTTAAAGCTTTATCGAATGTGCATTATGAAAATAGAAGTTACTGGTACCTAAAACATCAAGCATGTTAAGCCGTAACAAACATGATATTGCTCATATGTATATAGTACCGAACACCATCTTTACAGGCGCAAAAGTACAAGCCTAGTGGAACTTCAAGATGTCATCTTTGTTTTCATGTCCGAACAAAAAAGTCAAACGCTTTAGAAGTCAATTATCCATTTTAGAACAGAATGACCAAAACAAATAAAACAAAATAATGAATTACCAGTTTCGCTGTTGAAAAACGGGGGATATGATTTTCGTCTCTTTGTTTTGCACGAATTCAGATCCTATTTTCAGTTTTACTCTGTCTTATTCTGTTTTATAAAATCTCAACCATTTATTTTACGGGATCCATACAGATTCCATGCAAATCTCACATAAATAAATGGCTGAAATTTATTGGACACAATAAAACACCGTAATATTAAACTGAACATCTCGACTCGTTTTGCAAAATCTAAAGCATCATGTCATTGTACGAAAAACAAGAAGATATTAGTGCAACTTCGAAGGAGATAGCTTATTAGAAAAGAGAAAGAGTTTTGTTTGACAATGAACAAGAGAGTTCCATGCCTTTGACCAATTCTGGTTTAGTTGGGTTTCCGTTGTTGGTGACCATGCCTTGCAACGCTTGCACTTCAAGAAAAGAGAAAATATATTATAAGAATAGTACATGGCTTATTCCCTTGAACTTGACAAATTAAAAACAGGTGAGACTTACAGGAGTTGGGGAGGAACTAACTCTATCAATAAAGTCCGAAACTATTAGACAGCCAGCTCTTGTGCCAATAACGCTGGTTTGAGACTGACATTTGGGCTAGTTACCTGGTACCAGAAATTCTGTCTTTCACTTTGTAAGTATACGCATACGATATCTTCTAGTTGCTACCTTTTGGATTTTGCTTCTTTGCAACAAAGGACATCTGCAGCTATGGTGTTCCAATCATCGTCTTGGGTGTGCTTCTGTATTCGGCAGCGCACCATTTTCGGTTTTCGTAGGAGTTGGTGGCCCTTAGATGAGTAGGTCTTACGTGTTTCTGTCAGGAATATGACAGCAGTTTGAGAGTTCACTCTTCTCTGATCACATCCTGTTTTTCCCTTACTCTAGTCTAACGAGGCAGTAATGCAATCTTCAATTATTCTGGCTTAGTTCGTAGTAGGTGCAGAGAAAAAAAAAAAAACACTCTTTCCAATCTCCCCTGTCACCTTCTCCCTTCATCTATCTCTCTTTTACTCGCGTTGACATTTAGACGTATATCTTGTTTTGTTCGGTTATCCTAAAGAAATATTGTTTTGTAGTTCCCATTCAGGTGGAGACCAGAAGTTGGTTTCCGTATGCTAAAACATCAAACCTTTTCAGACATCCAATATTCATGCTTCTTACTGCCCAGTTTGGTCCTACCTGTAAGTTGTAACGGATTTCCCATTTTCCACGAAATTACGCGACCGACGCGTTTAACATGCTCTTCTGCTTCTTTCTCCGTGGGGGGGTTGGTATCGTTTATATATTTACGTGTCCTGCTTTTTCAGTTCCTATGTATGTAAATAAACAAGGGACCTTTATGCATTTATAGGTTACTCTTAATGCCTACTTCAGCTGAAATCGAGGTGGTCAATCACAATCCCCAGTAATATATCCATCTAGGGATGCTTCGTTGGTTAATTTAATATAAAAGATTTTTCTTTCTCATATTCTTTCCTGCAAGTTTTCTTTGAACATTAATTTTTATATGTTGCATTATACCACGGATTTCAAGTTCTAATTTCATCAATTATTTGCTTTTTTTCGGCTGCAATATTCATCTACGTATTTGCAGATTGAAAGAAGCTGACAGCTGAATCAACATCTTGAGTTGAGAGTTATGGATGCAGAGATCGGCACAGGAAGTGTTAAACATACAAATGATGCCATAGCTTCTCCGGTTATTGACAAGGGCGTTGACAATGACAGAGACACAGTAGAGGCAGAGAAGAGCGGAGGAGATGAGAAAACGAAAACTGTTCCATTTTATAAACTCTTCGCCTTTGCAAAACCTGTGGACCTCTTGTTGATGATAATCGGTACGGTTGGAGCTGTTGGTAACGGGTTAAGTATGCCTATTATGACACTCCTATTTGGTCAAATGACTGACTCTTTTGGACAAAATCAGAACAGCAAGGATGTTCTGCCCGTAGTTTGCCAGGTACATAATGATTTATTATAAACAAGAACATGCGCTCAAGTTTGAGAATGAAGCATGATCGTAGGAATTTTCAGCTGTATTCTGCATGTTGTTGGGAACACAAGATGTAATAAATGATGCCGTTGATTTGTTGTTATTATTAGGTGTGCCTGAAATTTGTGTACTTGGCCCTTGGGTGCGGTGTAGCATCATTTCTCCGTAAGTAGCAATAACTCAAGACTGAAAATGAACCTTCCAAGCGCTGTTTATTGAGAAACTTATATTGTTGGTTGTCAGAGGTGGCTTGTTGGATGATCACTGGAGAAAGGCAGGCTGCAAGAATAAGGGGTTTGTATCTGAAAACGATACTGAGACAAGAAGTTGGTTTCTTTGATAAAGAAACAAACACAGGAGAGGTTGTTAGTAGAATGTCCGGTGACACTGTTCTTATTCAAGAAGCCATGGGTGAGAAGGTACTAAACTGCTGCGAAATTGAATCCAATCAAAGAACTTAGATCCTTTTATTCCTATGGTAACATTGCCTGCTACTTATGCGTGCAGGTCGGGAAATTTATACAGTTGGTATCGACTTTTATTGGAGCATTTGTTATAGCATTTATTAAGGGGTGGCTTCTTACACTTGTCATGCTAGCATCTATTCCCTTGATGGTGCTAGCTGGTGCTGCCATGTCCATCATGATATCCAGGACGGCATCTCTTGGACAGAATGCTTATGGAAAAGCAGCAAATGTTGTCGAGCAGACGATTGGCTCAATCAGAACTGTAATATTACTTTACAAATACACCTCTCAGAGAATGGCTTTTGATTAGAAAAGCATACTCATGGAAGTTTGACTCTGATGGCAGGTAGCATCATTTACAGGGGAGAAACAAGCTATCGAGAGTTACAAGAAACATCTTATTGCGGCTTATAAGTCAGTCGTTCGTGAAGGTTTTGCTGCTGGATTAGGTCTTGGCACGGTTTTTGCAGTAGCTTTCTGTACTTATTCCTTGTCCATATGGTTTGGAGCAAAGATGATACTGGAAAAGGGGTACTCTGGAGGCGAGGTGTTTAATGTGATTATTGCTGTATTGACTGGATCAATGTACGTATCACTCTGTCCCAACACATAAACATGTATGTACTGATGCAATATCTGATTTCATAGATTGGATTATTTAGTGATTAGCTTCTCATTGACTATTTAGGTCACTGGGGCAGGCATCCCCTTGCATGACTGCTTTTGCAGCTGGTCAAGCTGCAGCTTATAAGATGTTTGAAACAATCAACAGAAAGCCAGAGATAGATGCTTATGACACAGAAGGAAAGATATTGGAAGATATCCGTGGAGATATAGAGCTGAGGGATGTATATTTTGCTTATCCAGCTAGACCTGATGAACAAATATTTTGTGGATTTTCTCTTTACATCCCAAGTGGCACAACTGCAGCTTTGGTTGGCCAAAGTGGAAGCGGAAAGTCGACTGTCATCAGTCTGATAGAGAGATTTTATGATCCACATACTGGTGAAGTTCTTGTGGATGGCATAAACCTCAAAGAGTTTCAACTTAAGTGGATTAGACAGAAAATTGGTCTTGTTAGCCAGGAACCAGTGTTGTTTACATCTAGTATTAAGGACAATATTGCTTATGGAAAAGAAGGTGCAACTACTGAAGAGATAAAATCAGCCATTGAGCTTGCTAATGCTGCTAAGTTCATTGATAAACTCCCACAGGTGATTTCAGCAGCCTATTTATCTCCGTCTTTCTGGGCTTGATTGATGGAATGTGAATTTAAGTTCAATTTGTAATTTTATCTCCAGGGACTGGACACCATGGTTGGTGATCATGGTACTCAACTTTCTGGTGGACAGAAGCAGAGAATCGCAATAGCAAGAGCAATCCTGAAAGATCCACGAATTCTTCTTCTAGATGAAGCAACCAGTGCACTTGATGCGGAATCAGAGAGAGTGGTGCAAGAAGCACTAGATAGGATCATGGTCAATCGAACAACTGTGATCGTGGCTCATCGGCTAAGCACTGTGAGAAATGCTGACATGATTGCTGTCATTCACCGGGGAAAGATGGTAGAAAAAGGTTCCAATGCTAAAACCAATTTAATCACTTTTTCCCAGTAGCGAAGTTTCCTTCACCTTTATCTTCTTCACATTGTTTTTATTCTCTCTTTGTTTTCAATCATTCTGTATAAACAATTTTGCTTATCGGGTTCATTATCTGAAATTCGTTTTTTAATTGTCCTTGTTCAACATTCAGCCAATTTTCTCCATTTTGTATTGGTGAAAAATTTTCCGTTCTAGTTGACAAATGTTTTGAAGGTCTATGGCTTTCATTACTGATCCTAGCTTTAATATTTCAGTAATTTTCATAAAAGATATGACAAAAAGAAGTTCAATTTATGACATAGGAACTGGTTTGCTCACTGGTCAGGTTCACACTCTGAATTAATCGAGGATCCTGAAGGAGCATACTCACAGCTCATACGCTTGCAAGAGGTCAACAGAGGTTCAACAGAAGTAGCAGATGAATACAAAAGGTCGAACAGCAGTGGATCCTTCAGACAGCCGAGTGTAAGAAATTCCATGAGGAGGTCCATAAGTCGGGGATCATCTGTGAGTAGTAGTAGACGATCTTTCACAGTCTTCGGTTTGCCTATCAATGGACCTGAAAATTCTGAAGTAGAATCTGAAACTTCAACAGAAGAATATAATCAAAGGTTCACATTGCGTCGCCTAGCATCTCTTAACAAGCCAGAACTTCCAGTGCTTGTAACTGGAACGTTGGTGGCAGTTATCAATGGATTGATCTTTCCCATTTTTGGTACACTGCTTTCCAAAGTGATTAAAACGTTTTATGAAACACCTCATGAATTGCGAAAGGATTCGAAGTTTTGGGCAATAATGTTCTTGATCCTCTCAATAGTGTCCCTGCTAGTTTGTCCTGCTCAGTCGTACTTATTCGCTGTTGCTGGTGGCAAATTAATCCAACGAATCAGAACTCTTTGTTTCGAAAAGGTGGTTCACATGGAGATTGGTTGGTTCGATGAGCCACAGCACTCAAGTGGTGTTATTGGTGCTAGGCTCTCGGCAGATGCAGCCACAGTTCGTGCCTTGGTTGGTGACACATTGGCTCAGTTGGTTCAAAACAGTGCTTCAGCCATAGCTGGTTTAGTCATTGCCTTCACTGCCAGTTGGCAACTGGCATTCATTGTCCTTGCTTTTCTTCCTCTGATAGGCCTCAACGGATACGTTCAACTAAAGTTCTTGCAAGGTTTCAGTGCAGATTGCAAGGTATGATCTTATCACATAATTCTAATTCCATGGTATTGATCTTTCTATTCAAAATTACTGATGAAGTAATAAACCTCATTAATTGCAGGCAATGTACGAGGAAGCAAGCCAAGTTGCAAATGATGCAGTAGGGAGTATAAGAACTGTTGCCTCCTTCTGCGCCGAAGAGAAAGTGATGGAGCTGTACAAAACGAAATGTGAAGGTCCTATGAAAACAGGAATAAGGCAGGGAATGATAAGCGGAATCGGATTTGGAGTATCTTTCCTATTGCTGTTTTCAGTCTATGCCGCGAGTTTCTATGCAGGAGCTCAACTTGTTCGTCATGGGAAAACAAACTTCTCTGATGTTTTCCAAGTGGGTAAATTTTCCTTATCTATAAAAATGTATATGCCTTTTGTCTTACTGGTTGCCTACGCAATGAGAATTTTTTTATTTATGAATCTAACGTCCATTATCCATTGTTCAGGTGTTCTTTGCTCTAACTATGGCAGCCATTGCAATTTCTCAATCAAGCTCCTTTGCTCCAGATTCTTCCAAAGCAAAGAGTGCTGCTGCCTCTATATTTACCATCCTAGACAGAGACTCAGACATTGATCCTAGCGATGAGTCAGGAAGCAAATTAGATAATGTAAAAGGAGAGATTGAGCTTCGTCATGTAAGCTTTAAGTATCCGTCTAGACCGGAAGTCCAAATTTTCCGAGATCTCAGTTTGGCTATTCATTCTGGCAAGGTGATCATCTACATCAAGCATTCATTCCTTTATCCCGTCAGAATAAGAAACAACAGATTAATCTATATGTTGTAGTCCAATGGAAATTTTTTCGTAAAGTTAATGTGATCCTACTCTTTTCAGACTGTTGCATTGGTTGGCGAAAGTGGAAGTGGAAAATCGACAGTAATTGCTTTGTTACAAAGATTTTACGATCCTGATTCTGGTACTATAAGTCTTGACGGAATCGAAATTCAGAAATTCCAAGTCAAGTGGTTAAGACAACAGATGGGCCTAGTGAGTCAAGAACCTATTTTGTTCAATGATACGATCAGAGCCAACATTGCGTATGGAAAAGGAGGAGATGCAACTGAAGCTGAAATTTTAACTGCATCAGAATTGGCCAATGCCCATCGGTTTATCAGTAGCTTACAACAGGTTAGCCGTTAGCCTGCTGGACTTCATTATATGTTTACATCACCCTCATAGATAACCGCGTAGCTTCACTGGAATTGAACGCTTAACTCAGTTGCTGATTATGTCCTACAAAACTAAAACGCAGGGATACGATACAGTAGTCGGAGAGCGAGGAGTCCAACTATCAGGAGGCCAAAAACAAAGAGTGGCCATTGCCAGAGCTATTGTGAAAGATCCAAAAATATTATTGTTAGACGAGGCAACCAGTGCATTGGATGCAGAATCTGAAAGAGTGGTCCAAGATGCCTTAGATCGAGTTATGGTGAACAGAACAACAGTGGTTGTAGCCCATAGATTATCCACTATTAAAAATGCAGATGTTATTGCTGTGGTTAAAAATGGAGTAATTGTAGAGAAAGGAAAGCATGAGGCTTTGATCAAAATCAAGGATGGATTTTATTCCTCCTTGGTGGCACTTCATTTGAGTGCTTCAACTTAACGTGTCACATGTTTTTTTTTTTTTCTGCTCACAATCTACGCAGAAGCTCCTGCGTTTCCTTTTTCAAACCTGACACGTAAATGCTCACATTCTTCTGTTACCCAGTGATATATCATGTTATGTCACAATCTTTGAAAATGTAAACCAGATGAACAGTTTCGTTTCGTTATCGTTTTGCTCACAATGCTTTGATTTTGCCCACCTTCTAGACTTGGCAGATTGGAATGGACCTGATTTTGCTTTAGTCACAGTCTTTGATAATTGCGGCCATTATTCCTATCAAACGCCATAGATGAGCTGATCACCAATCTTAGTTCAGTCTTTTTAAGAATATAAAAATGGAATATGCCAACTGGAGATGACAACCCGCCCACCACCCTTAATTTCATGTTTTTGTCCATGTCTTCTGCTTGCCAAAAGCTCCTTAACTTTAGGGGGCCAAGCAATACGCTAGCTGGACTAACAAAAAGAGAAGGGATGGGAAGCTTACCTAACAAGAATATCGGGACAGGGTACTTCCTAGACAAGTTAAGATGAATAGGCATTTTCACGAACTATAAGTTTGAATAACCCCCAAAAGAGACACCGTGACTAGCCGAGGAGGAATTCTCCAAATGTGATTAAGGTTGTACATTCAAGCCTTAAAGACTCTTATCACCTTAAATAAGGCTTGCTTTGTGTTAAGACTTATATTATATAAAGAACTTTCAATAAGTTCTGAACTAACTAAACAATTTTATAAGATACTGAATTAACTAAACAATTTACCAAAATTCATCTGAAGCATGACGCTACAAATGCTCTCTTTGAAGTTTGAAGTGTAAATAGTAGAATTAAATTACATGATCTTTTCTAACATGATAGAAAATTGAAGTTGATTATTCCAGATACGTCACCTCAATACATCATATATAAATAAGAAAAGTTTAGGGACTGTTTAATTCCACATTTATTTTTTATTATAATTTTGAGTTGTAGTGTCTTCATTTTGGTTTCTATTTTTAAATAAAAATATGCTTATATTAATTATTGATAATAATTACTAAATAAAAGTAAGAGATAAATTAATTAAATACTAAGTAAAAGTAAGGGATAAATTAATTTTACTTCATAATTTATACAATATATTACTAAATATTAATAATAAATTTATTGAATAAATAATAATATAAGTAAAAACTTAAACTAATATTTTTTTTAATAAAATCAATTTTATTTCATAATTAACTGCTTTAAAGTTTTTTTTTGAAGATGATATATTTAAAGGTATCTCAAATACATTAAATTATTTTTCAAAATAATTTAATTTTAAATTTAATTGGAATCACTAAATTATATTATTCATAATTTCATCAGAAATTAATATTAAATCATATTGTGAAAAGATACAAATAAAATATCAAAAACAAATTTATAATTTTCATAATTTATGAAACAAGAAACCAAAACTAAAAACTCAACTAAATAATTTCTTTTACTAAATTCAAAAACAAAAAACAAAAAACAAAAAATAAAAGTAAAATCAAACAGATAATAAAAGGTTGTTTAGTTCCACTTTTATTTTACTTTGTTTTATTTTTAATTATTTTTAAATAAAAGTAAAATTTTTCTTTAGTTGCTAATACTAATATATTTACACTTTTATTATTTGAGATAATTTTTTTCTTTAGTTGTTAAATTTGTAAATTAATTAGTAATTCATTTTATCTTAATAACTTTTATAATACTTGTTGACAAATATTAGGGATTTATATATTTTTAGTTTAAAATATTTATAAATAAAATTTTATTTTATAAAATATTTTTTATCTTAAATCATAAATTAAATATAAATAAATTAAAATAAATATAAAACTTTGTAGTGGGGATTGTAAAAATTCTCAAACTTATTCAATTGTGTAATAATAGTTCAAACTTTAAAATATGACATTAAAATACTCCAAATTTTAATTTTTGAAAATAAATCAACTTTAAATTTTTGATAATATTGCCGACGTACTGAGCACGTCCAATTAATAGTTTTTTCGTATGTTCTACTTTTTTTATTTATGAATTTATTATTTAATAAATCTAAAATATCAAAAACCCTAATGTCGAACGTATTGCTTTAATTCTCCATCGGCACTACATCTATTTTAATTCTCTGTCAGCACTCCTTCCTTGCATAGCTCCGATTGCTTCCTCGATTGGTATTGTCTTAGATTTCTCCATTTGCCAGACTGCTCCTTCGTCTTATGTGCAAAATATGTATTTCCTCGTTCGCCATCAGCAGTCCTTCTCCTTTATCTTCTATTTTTACTTATTTGATTATTCTTTTTCTTCCTATTATTTTCATCCTCTCTCTCTCTCTCTCTCTCTCTCTCTCTCTCTCTCTCTCTCTCTAGGCCTAATGTTGATGATACCAAAAGTCTTCTTTCTATGTTTAAAAGGTTTTGTTACACTGATTTGAATTGCCACTGTTGTAATTTGATGAAGTAAAACTTAATTATGGAAAACTCAATTGTGTCTTCCTTATTCAATCGGTGATCTTTTTCTCTCAATTGGATGGATGCTTTCTAATAATCAACTTTTTAAAAGTTAGAAAGCTACAATTAAAGTCTTGATATGGCTCATTTTGATAAAATATCATAATAAATTCACTTTCTTAAGCATTTTTACACAATGTAATCAATCTGGGATCATATTAAACTCTCAACATTTTATTGGCTCTTTTTGAGGCATAAAGCTGTTGAGTTTTTTGGCTTCTTTGTTGTCCCATATTGGTTGGGGACAACAATTGAGGCAAGACTCTTGCCTATATAAGGAGGTTGCTACCTCCTTG
>JAOTAX010000004.1:5587519-5600267 GCA_025629825.1 Erythroxylum guanchezii | reverse complement strand
TTGGCTCCTTTGTTGTCCCATATTGGTTGGGGACAACAATTGAGGCAAGACTCTTGCCTATATAAGGAGGTTGCTACTTCCTTGTTTAATGTACCATTACAAAGTCAAAGACTTTTATGACAAATTTGACTCTAGTTAAATTCCTCTTTTGAGATGAGAGTTGGAGAGTTTGTCTTGGGTTCTTTGTGGGTGTGTTAGTGTATTAAGGGATTGGGTGAGAGGAAAAATTGTGTGATTGTAAGAATTTTTCACATGGTGGATTTTCTTCTCAGTGTCCATGGTTTTTCTCCGGTTTGGGAGTTTCCATGTAAATTCTCTTGTGTTATTATTTCTGATATTTTTGTCTATCAAATATCCTTAGGTGTGGGTGTGGGAGGTCTAACTTCCCAACAAAAGCTTCCTTTGTACCTTATCCTTGTGGGATTCTAAATCTTGGAGTTTGAGCTATTCTCCCTGCTTTGCCTCTACTCATTTTTTGAATTTGCTTTTTAACTTTTTTCTAAATTGCAAAACACTCTTTGAGACACAAAGCTTCCTTGGTATATTTTTTGGGTGAAGCCACTACCTGTGCTACTAAATTATGGATTTGAAGCTTGTTAAGTGTACATAAAAAAGTGGTAAACTGTGGATGGGTAAGAGAATTTGTTACGAACTTAGAGGAAGAATTCATGGGTGAGTTGGAAAGCAGAAGATGAAAGTCTAGAATGGAGTTTGGAGTTTGGAGAATTCTGTAGTTGATAAAGAATGGTGCGAACTCAAGAAGGTGGTCTAGGTTGACATGAAAAGGTGAATGCAACTAAGAAATAGAAAATCTAGGGAAAAAGTTTCTTATAACTATCAATAATCATCTATTTGAAAAGCTTCAAACAACTATCACTAATCATCCACTTGAAAAGGTTTAGATAACTATTATGATTGTTTAGTTTTCTTGACATTTACTTTTAATTAATGTATTAATCATATTTTTGTTTGTGTATTGTAGAAAAATATGGGTGAATATAAAATATATGTAGCTTTTGTTGCTTTAGTACATGGTATATATTTGATATGGCAAGAGTTCCAAGGTGTTGTTAATGAATTAAAAAATGCTATTTATTGTTGTTTCGATAATTTAATAAAAGTTGAAAGAAAATACTATCAATTTTTCCAAGAGAAAGCATTATACTCACTAGTAAAACGAGATTAATATTTTTTGTTGTTGCTATTATATAGAGTATATAATATGGTTATTGTGATCCTTAGTAAATTTTCAGATTTCCTACATTAATTGCCCATATTGTAATGACAAGATGAAGTTACGGACATCAAATGCTAAGCCTAATATTGATGAATATTTTTATTAATGTAATAATACAAATATGAGTATTGCGCTTATTGTTTTATCAACATATCATTATAAATGTGATACAACTGATTAATGATCATTCAAATTGTAGCTATATAGTCTTGGTAAAAGGGTTGAAGCTTTGTTACTGTAACAAATTTTGCTAGACATATTCTATATATTAGGGTAAGACTCTTATTCACAAGATTTATTGTTGCGGGCAAGAGGTGAGTTTATATACTAATTCATAAACATCTCAAAATTGGACATAAGTGTAATGTTAGTGTTTTTGTTTTTATTTTGTAGGTCCCATGTGACTATATATCTTGAACATTTGATACATCATAACAAATATTCTTCATAGAACAATAATCTTATTAGTGTATATTTGTGTCCCTAAACACTCCTAGTTTTGTATTTCGAGAACATTTAAAGGATTTATAAATATCTATGTTCTAAAATAATTGTAATTCTTTAACCCCAACTTTGTATTTTTTTTATCCATATTATGATGATTTATGAATTGTTAAAATACAATTATGTGAGAAAGGGTGTGAAGCATTAATAGTTTCTTTTTCCTTAGGAACTATTAATTGAGTTTATATAACAAAATGTGTGAATATATCGAAGTTAGACAAAATAAATTGCTGAGAATCAATAGTTCATTGGCTTAACAACATGGAAAGTTAAATAGGGAAGTTTAACATCAAAATTTGGACTTTACTTATCAATGAATAAATCACATTTTTAATTTTCCATAGTTAATTATTATTCCTTAGGGAATTTTTAAGTTTTCTATTATATATTTCTTTATATGGATCAACTGAATTCTAAATCCATCTTGCGTGATTAAAGAATCAAAATTATAGTTTTCTATGGAAGAAACATTCACTAGTCAAGAAAAGGCAACAACCATTTTAGTTATAGGGTCATAATTAATATGAAATGTCTTTGATGAACTTTACATAGTTTAGAATTTCCTCAATTGCATCAATATAAGGATGTTGATGTCCAGTTTCTTGAAAATCTCTAGAAACTTTGCAAAATGATCATACCTTCATTTTTTGAAATCAATGAGGCTAATGAATATTTTAAGTGATCTTTGGTTTTGTTTCTTCTTCTATCTTCACCATCACTTATTCTCTCTTCGCAACATCTTCCTCCTTTTCCTCTTTTCTTGATTCTTCTTACTGATTCAATTTCAATTTCTTTCCTCCTTGATTCCTTTTCTTTGTTGGATTGAGTGGAGCTCTTTACCCTATGTGGCGCTTCTTCCAATTTCTCCCCATTGCAAAGTGTAATGGCCTTGCACTATTCTTTTTTACTTATGTATCACTAAGAAGATTGCCTTATTGACTTGATCCCATAGCCCTTGCCAATTACCTAAACCGCACTTCATGGTTTTCCATGGAAGAATCGACGCCTATTACTTGCATTTCTATATTGTCCATCCGACTCTGATACTTGTTAAACCAATTCATTAACTATGTAATATATGCACTAAACATCTCTTCCAAAGATGGTTTCTTCCCTATTTAAGGTTATTATCTATAGCTTGATGGTGGGTTCCTGTTGGCTTTATATTCATAGTTATCTTAATTTCTAAAGCTTTGATTATATTTTCCTTGCATTTGAATAGGTCTGTATTGATAATATTGGGAAGAACTGGTTCCTTCCACTTGTTTTATTTGCTTCTCTTTGTTTGCAAACTTAGGTACATTTATTAGTAAGTGCTGCAATTTGAGCTGGCAATTGCATAATATGTTCTATGTAATGTATTCCACCATTTATTTTTGGACTTGATCTCTCCGAATGTCATTGATAACTATTGGATGCTATGTAATCAAAAGGTGTGTAAGCCTCCTATAAAGCCTTTACCATAAAAGATCCACCTACTACTGCATCAAAAATTATACTACTATGCCATTAAGTTCATTATAAAACATTTTAATTTGTAGCCACTCAAGATAGCCATGATGAGAAGATCTTCTTAATAAGTCTTCGTATCTTTCCCATGCTTCGTGGAGAGATTCCAACTCATGTTAAAGAAAGGTGCCATTTTCACCCCTTAACTTTACTGCCTTAACTAGTAGAAAGAATTTTATGAGAAAAATTTTAGCAACTTCTTGCCAAGTACCCATTCTACCCACTGGTGTAATGTGTAACCCCATTTTGTCTTATATTTTAATGAAAATGGAAACAAGGTGAGGCAAATGTTATATGATGTCGTAACTTTAATTTTTATAGTATTACACAACTCTTGAAAATTTGCCAAATGATCATTTTGTTCTTTAAATGGGGCTCCTACAAATTGGTTGATTTATATCAAATTAATTAAATCCGTTGGAATATGAATTTTTGTGCATTCATTATTGCCCTTTGAATTCTATGATAATTCACTGCTACCATTAGTTGACAATAGTTTCTAATTGGCCCTTGATAAAGTTGTTCTCTATAAGCGTCTCTTTGACCATTAACATTAATTCTTCTTCCACCTTCTATGGAATTTTCATTTATTACTCCCTCCTCATGATGTTCTTACAAGCTTTCTTGCTTAATTCTTTCTCTTTCAACTCTTTCTTACTCAACTCTTGTCATTGCTTTTGTTTGGTTACCCATCCTCTTTTGCCTTCTAATTACCTTCATTGTTCTTTCTAGCTTCGGATCAAACAATTTATCTTACCCTCTTGTTGTTCTAATCATATACCTGCTCACACATAAGCTACACACAAAGACAAAGAAAACATGAGAACAAATAAAAAGTTCAAATTAATTACTTTAGAAACTAATTCAAAACACAAAAATAGACACAAACATTGCTATAACAACACAAAATTTAAATACCAATTCCCGATAATGGTGCCAAAAACTTATTTGTTACAAACCACAAGTATAACAATATCTTTCAAGGAATGAAAACCAGTGAGACTGGGTCATGTCCACAGGGATTGATTGAAAAATTGTACTAAGCTATCTTTAATACTATTAGGAAAAGGAACTTAATTAAAATTTTCTTAACTAAAACATAAATAAAATGACTAAGTAAAGTAAATCTAGTTCACTACTCACTAATTAAATTGAGGAAGTTGACTAACTACTTATGAAATGCAACACTAAACTAAAGATGGAGTTAAGTTAAGACATTGGTTCTTTATGGGGTTGAGTGTTGTAGCTAAATTTCAATGCCTAACTAAATATATTCTATGGATAGTCGTTAATTTTCCTTGTAGGTTTTTACCCATTAATGATTAACCCCCTTATCTTAAAAGTGAGCTAACCATTTCTCTTTAGAAAAACCAGGTAATTATTTACTTAAGTAATGTCTGAATACAAACATCTTGGAGCTTTTGGGGTCTCCCAACACATTAAGAAATTATAACTAATTTTTCTCCTATTAGCAAAATCCCTTTTCTCGAATATGTAGATTCACCAAGTAATCAAATCTATGGTCAAGAACTACCATTCTAGCATAAAGAGAAATCAACAAAGAAATGAAAAGTAGCCATAGATTCAACTTAGAAAAACATCAAGAAATCACTAAAATCTCAAATCCCTTATAAGAGCATAGGAAATCTAGCCACTAATCATGATTACCAACTCAAAATCGAATATCCAATCTAAATAAATATAAAAAATATAAGCATGTAAGGAGAAAAGAGAGAAGAAAAACTACGAAGGATGAGTCTTTAAGCTTTTTGACTGAATCCCTAAACCTCTCCAAGTCTTCTTAGCCTTTCCCTTAATTCTTTCCCTTTTTCTAGTGCTATTTCTTGATCATTTTCTTATTTAGAGGTTAATCATACTTGTTTTATCTATCTTATGTAAATTAGTTTTTTCTTTCTCTTGGTCACCGTCAAAATCTTTTAATTATTCTTTTGATTGTATAGCTACATATTAATGTTATAGCATTAAGGTTGAATTTGCTTTTCAAGATAGCATCGACATTTGATTTGTCAATTTTTTTCGAGTGATGCTATAGCTTCAAATTGATACTACAACATCAAAGTATTAGTTTGCTCTCTGTTTCCAAAGCTACAGCTTCATATTGATGATATAACATCAGAGAAAAAATTCATATAACACTTGTTTCCAGAAGTTTCTCCTTCACATTTTTAACTTCATTCCTACACCAAAACAATACAATTAAGTTAGAGGAATGCAAAATAAAAATACTTTTAAGCTTAAGGTTGGGGTGGAAAAAAGTATTTCATATAAGTGTCAATAGGCGTAGAAATAACTAGGCCCACTGGCTTTAGAAAGGCCTCATCCATTTAATAACGTTTATTTTCTAGAGTAGGCATATTGACTAAGATGTGGGCATGCCTTATGTTTAGATCTCTTTTTTGGAACTTTTGTTCTACAAGCTTTCATTCTTTTCGAAAATTTGAATCTTTGTTCTTTCTTTGCTAAATTTATACTTTTATGTACATTTTGATCCAAATCTCTAATCTACACTACAAAACATAAATATATGATTATAATCCAAAGTTAGAAGCATTTTACTAATTAAAATATAGGTAATTAATAAATATATATACTCTATGCATGTTGTCATATCTTCTTCGAGCAAGGTTATGGTTGAATTCTTTTGAGTTAGGTAACATTGTTGTTCTCTACTTTTGTTTAAATGCTTTGTTAGTATTTATGGTTTTGACCTCTTTTATCCATTATTCCTCACCTTAACTTGCAGCCTATTATAACTCATAATAAAAGTCCGTTTTAGTTTATGCATATATATTCTCTTAAGTGGTAGAGATTTAAGCAAGTTTATACAACTTGAGCAAAACTCCAAATAATTAAACACATGAATGGTATGAGTGATAACCATGAAGAACTTCACCAAAATTTCATACATAATTCAGAACGGATCATCTTAGTTTATCTTTGTACATATTTCCTTATGAAGTTTATTTATGATGTATGTTGTCGCTTTAATCTTGATTGGTTTAGATATTAAGGTATGCATAATATTTGATTTTATGAGAAGTGAATTTCGTTTAATTTTATTTGTGTTTTACTAGAGGACAAGTAAAAGATAAGTATGGAAGTATGTAGATCATTACTTTGCCTAGTTTAATATATACCTTTATTTTATTAAAATAATCAAAATTTAATTATTAGAAGTTTCTGGATGGGTAAGTGTATTTCTGTAATTAGATATAATAAAGTTTATTATTATAATATGGAATTTATATAAGGAACGTCTATACAAACAAAAAATATATATGCTAATTAAAGAAACAGTAAACGATGTATTTATTCTTATGACACCAAATTAATCACTCGTTGTATTTATCAAGTATTCAGGTTTGTCTATTGCAATTATTCAAGCTCAAAGAAAAACGTCAATCTTAATTTTCAAAAATATGAAAATAAAATAAAAGTAGTCAATGAAATAGGCATCTAAATCTCATATACCATTAACTATTCCTCCATGATTGACGAAAATTATTATTTTTATTTGAGGATCTAATAAATTAAAGCTATAGATTTTTTAAATAAACCGAAATCATTTGATTGAAGGACATCTTTATACTTTTCATTATACACAACAACACTCAGGAAAAAGTGGACTTAAAAAATTTTCAGAAGCTTACTTTTAGATTAAGTATTGTCTTCGTAAGAAATTAAGTACTCTTTTGGATTCCAACTGGGCAACTTAAATATGAAATTGTACTAATTATCTAATATTTTTAAAAGTTGAGGATTTCATGCTCTGATTCTTTAAATATTTTATCAAGCAGTAGAATGGATACGTGTGTTAAGATTTGCTTTCAAAATCTAATATAGAGAACCAGGACTGCTCAACGATGCCGACTAATTGGAAACATCAGGTGTACTTTAATTATCATGCGAGCAACTTGTGTTACGATCAGTTCGAAACCATCTCAATATGATTTTTACATGATTCTAAAAGAGTTACAAATTTGTCTCTCATTTTAAATTGATCCTTTATTTAATAAAGTAAATATGATTTTGTTCTTAAAATTATTAGTATCTTAACTGATATGTTCAATTCAGTGTTATCTTGTAAGTTCTGATCAATAAACGAAGTTGAGTTGAGAGACCAAATTATTCGTGGACCTGCATATTTAGGGACTGAATAGACTTGGCCGCAGGCATATGAGCTACCCTCTTGAAGTAAGAGGGATGGATAGGGAGAAAAGCTTACATGACTTGACAAATATGGAAGATGGTGAGGCAACCACCTCGAAAACTCATGAAGAAATGGAGAAGAACTCAGGAGAAGATGGAAATTTGGGAGAGCCTGAGAAGAGAAATGGAGAAGATGAGAAAACCAGAGCAGTTCCCTTTTATAAGCTCTTTGCTTTTGCTGATTACGTGGACGTCTTGCTGATGATAATTGGCTCAGTTTCTGCTATTGCTAATGGATTGACTATGCCCATTATGACTATTCTATTTGGACAGTTGATTGATGACTTCGGACTAATCCAGAACAAGAGCTTACTGCACTTAATTTCCGAGGTATATACCTGCTTGTAGCTACAAGTAGAAGACGGAATTCACATATCGCTGTTATTATTGCAGTAACCTATTGAGGATGATACTTTTTCTTCGCCTGTTTATTTATTACTTTGTAGATGTGTGTTAAAGCAACATACCTGGCTGTCGGGAGTGGTCTAGCAGCATTTCTGCGTAAGTATAGACTTAAAACCACTACATCAAGTTGAAAAAGAAATATAAATTTTCATGCATTTGAGATCAGAAGCATATCTACTTTTGTTTGTTCTCAGAGGTGAGCTGCTGGATGATAACTGGTGAAAGGCAGGCTGCACGAATAAGGAGTTTGTATTTGAAAACTGTACTCGGACAGGAAGTTGGTTTCTTTGATAAGGAAACAAATACAGGAGAAATTGTTGGCAGAATGTCCGGTGACACAGTCCTAATTCAAGAAGCCATTGGCGAGAAGGTATTTACAAAACCTCGACGGAAGCAGAAACAAGATATTATGAATGACTTTTGATCATTAATCCCTATATCATGCAGGTTGGGAAATTTCTACAGTTGCTATCAACATTCTTAGGAGGATTCTTTGTAGCAGCAATCAAAGGGTGGCTTCTCACAATTGTCATGCTGTCATCTATTCCCTTGCTTGTGCTAGCCGGTGCACTCATGTCCATCATGATATCTAGGATGACATCCCTTGGACAGAGTGCTTATGCCAAGGCAGCAAATGTGGTTGAGCAGACGATTGGCTCAATCAGAACAGTATGCTTTACATATATGATAGAATTACAATGATAAATTTCATCTGTATATTTGCTCATCTCATTCCTGGAGTGCAATTGCAGGTTCAATCTTTTACTGGGGAGGAAAAAGCCATCGACTCTTACAAGAAATTTTTGGTTGCTGCTTACAAGTCAAATGTTCGGGAAGGCTTTGCCTCAGGATTAGGTCTTGGCATGGCTATGTCAGCATCTTTCTGTACTTATTCGTTGGCAATTTGGTTTGGTGCAAAGATGATACTGGAAAAAGGATACACCGGTGGCGTAGTGGTTAGCGTGATTTTTGCTGTGCTAAATGGAGCGCTGTAAGTTCCCTCTGATTCAAGTGTGTAAGACATCTTTCCGTAACAGTTACGTATTATCGATCATTAATGTGATCTAACTTTATGCATTGTCAAATTGCATATTTGCTTATTGTCCTATCGATGACATTTTAGGTCCCTAGGGCAGGCATCACCCTGTATCACTGCTTTCGCCGCTGGTCAAACAGCAGATTATAAGATGCTTGAAACAATCAAAAGAAAGCCCGAAATAGATGCTTATGACACGAAAGGAAAGATATCGGAGGATATCCGTGGAGATATAGAGCTGAGGGATGTATATTTTTCTTATCCAACTAGACCTGACGAACAAATATTTTGTGGATTTTCTCTTTTCATTCCCAACGGCACAACTGCAGCTTTGGTTGGTCAGAGTGGAAGCGGGAAGTCGACTATCATCAATTTGATAGAGAGATTTTATGATCCACAAGGTGGAGAAGTTCTTGTGGATGGCATTAATCTCAAAGAGTTTCAACTTAGGTGGATCAGACAGAAAATTGGTCTTGTTAGTCAAGAACCTGTGTTGTTCACATCAAGTATCAAGGACAATATTGCTTATGGAAAAGATGGTGCAACCCCTGAAGAGATAGCAACTGCCTTGGAACTTGCTAATGCTTCCAAATTCATTGACAAACTGCCTCAGGTGCTTGTGGTTTCTTACCTATGACTTTGAACATTGATGCTTTTGTATCTTGGACAAAAAGGATTGTATGTTTCATTTGGATATCGTTTTATGTGTCCAGGGACTGGACACCATGGTAGGCGAGCACGGTTCTCAACTGTCTGGTGGACAGAAGCAGAGAATCGCAATAGCTAGAGCAATTCTGAAAGATCCACGAATACTACTTTTAGATGAAGCTACAAGTGCACTTGATGCAGAATCAGAAAAGGTTGTGCACGAAGCATTGGACAGGATCACGGTCAGTCGAACAACTGTGATTGTTGCCCACCGATTGAGCACTGTCAGAAATGCTGACATGATTGCAGTCATTCAGAGAGGAAAGATGATTGAAAAAGGTTCCGATATTTCTACCAAATTAATCGTTTCAATTGCATAGAACTAGATTGCACAATTGATTCTTTCAGTACAGTAGAAATAGAACTCTTTTAACATGTTGTTGGTGAAAGATGACTTAAAACTTGGAGAAATTGTTTCTGATTGATTAGGTTCCCATTCTGAGCTTATTAGGAATCCTGAAGGACCGTATTCCCAGCTTATACACTTGCAAGAGGTTAGTGAGGTGTCAAAACAAGCTGCGGAAGATCCGAAAGAATCAAGTCTTACTTCAGAGTCCTTCAGAAAATCAAGTCAGGAAATAGCACGATCCATAAGTCGGGTTTCATCTGGGGTAGGAAATAGCAGTCGACGTTCTGCATATGACTCATTTATTTTACCTAGTGGAAGTAGTATCCACACTGAAATTCCGCAAGGATATGAAACTCTACGAGAAGAAATTAGCCCAGAGGTCCCACTCTTGCGCCTTGCAGCTCTCAACAAGCCGGAACTTCCCCTACTTATATCAGGAACAATTGTTGCAGTTGTCAATGGGTCCATATATCCAATTTTTGGTTTGCTACTCTCCAGAGTTATTAAGACATTTTATGAAATGCCTCATGAATTGCGGGAAGACTCTAAGTTCTGGTCATCAATAATTCTGATTCCGGCTCTAGTGTCCTTCATCGTATATCCGTTGCAATCTTACCTATTCGCTGTTGCTGGTGGCAAATTAATTCAACGGATTCGTTATATGTGTTTTGAGAAGGTGGTCCACATGGAAATCGCCTGGTTTGATGAACCTGAGCACTCAAGTGGCTTAATTGGTGCTAGACTCTCAGGAGATGCAGTTTTAGCTCGTGCTTTGGTCGGGGACACTCTAGCTCAGACGATTCAAAACATTACTTCTGCAATAACAGCATTAGTCATTGCCTTTTCTGCAAGTTGGCAATTGGCACTTGTTGTCGTTGTTTTATTTCCTCTGACAGCAATCAGTGGATTTCTTCAAATAAAGTTCTTGAAAGGATTCAGCGGAAATGCCAAGGTATGACCAAAAGCTACTATTAACTCTTCTCCGTGTATCTTATTCTATTCGAAATTGTAAATGGAGACTCAAAGCTTGCAGATGATGTATGAGGAAGCAAGTCAAGTTGCAAATGATGCAGTTGCGAGTATACGAACTGTTGCATCTTTCTGCTTAGAAAAGAAAGTTATGGAACTATACAAAAATAAATGCGAAGGCCCTGTAATGACAACAGTAAGGCAGGGGCTGGTCAGCGGATTAGGATATGGACTATCAATCTTCATGATGATTTCAGCATATGCAGCCACATTCTATGCAGCAGCTCAGCTCGTTACTCATAGAAAAACCACACTTCAAGATATTTTTCAGGTGGGCAGATATTCGTTGTTGGTGAATATTTTTTTTGATATATTGTAATTATGTCTTAATGAGACAAATTACATGTTTATACTGTTTAGGTGGTGTTTGCTTTAGCTATGGTATCCGTTACAATTTCTCGAACAAGCTCCTTTGCTCCAGATTCTTCCAACGCAAAGACTGTTATTGCCTCCATATTTGCAATTTTCGATGGATAGTCCAATATCAATTCAAGCGAGGAGTCAGGAATGACAATAGACATTGTAAAAGGAGACATTGAGATTAGTCATATAAGCTTCAAATATCCAACTAGACCAGACATTCAAATCTTCCGAGACCTCAGTCTGACTGTTCAGTCTGGCAAGGTGATCATTCATAATTTATCATGCTATCAGTATGAAAACAAGAAGACAACTTCATTTATATGTCTGTCTTTACTTCACCATCGAATTCCAAGTTGGCTAATCGATTGGTTTTTATTGTTTCAGACTGTTGCATTGGTAGGGGAAAGTGGAAGCGGAAAATCAACAATAATTGCTTTGCTCCAGAGATTTTATGACCCTGATTCAGGTCATATAACCATTGATTCAATCAAAATTAACAAGTTTCAAATTAAGTGGTTGAGACAGCAAATGGGACTAGTAAGTCAGGAACCTGTTTTGTTCAACGATACAATCCGTGCTAACATTGAATATGGAAAAGCCGATGCGACTGAAGCTGAGCTTTTAACTGCATCAGAATTGGCTAATGCACACCATTTCATCAGTAGCTTACACCAGGTGAGTCCGCAAGTATACTCTAAATCTTTAGTTCCATACTTATATAGTCTCAAAAAAATTTTGTAGTTAAGAGTTCATTAGTATTTAAGGTTAAAATTTTGGTGGAGTCTTTACGTGTTCCAGGAAAATATAGTCCCTTGAATTGAATGCTTCACTCTGGTACTGGACTCAAGTGCAAGAAAAACAAACTGCAGGGATATGACACCCTAGTGGGAGAGCGGGGATTTCAATTATCTGGAGGGCAGAAACAAAGAGTAGCCATTGCCAGAGCTATTGTGAAAGATCCAAAAATACTATTGCTAGACGAAGCAACAAGTGCTTTGGATGCAGAATCTGAAAGAGTGGTCCAAGATGCCTTGGATCGAGTGATGGTAAATAGAACGACAGTAGTTGTAGCCCACAGATTATCCACCATTAAAAATGCAGATGTTATTGCTGTGGTCAAAAATGGAGTAATTGTAGAGAAAGGAAAGCATGAGACATTGATCAAAATCAAGGATGGGAATTATTCCTCCTTAGTAGCACTTCATATGAATGCTTCAAATTATTCAGTTTAAGGGGCTGTTTGGTTTGAGCACAAGATTGGGTATGGATATGGGTATAATAGTAGAAGGGAATGAGAATGTGTATGAAAAATTAAAAAATGATGTTTGGTTTGTAACTTGGGTTTCTGTATTAATACCAATAATATTGTTTGGTTTGT
>JAOTAX010000004.1:5568552-5580468 GCA_025629825.1 Erythroxylum guanchezii | reverse complement strand
AACGATGATGAGGCCGAGCGATCCAAGATTGTTTTCTTGGTATCGCCTGGTTCCAAGATCCCGTCTTCGCAACCTGGTCGAACGATGACGAGGCCGAGCGATCCAAGATTGTTTTCTTGGTATCGTCTGGTTCCAAGATCCCGTCTTAGCAACCTAACCGAACGATGACGAGACCGAGCGATCCAAGATTGTTTTCTTGGTATCGCCTGGTTCCAAGATCCCGTCTTGACAACCTGGTCGAACGATGATGAGGCCGAGCTATCTAAGATTGTTTTCTTGGTATCGCCTGGTTCCAAGATCCCGTCTTGGCAACCTGGCCGAACGATGATGAGGCCGAGCGATGACGAGGCCGAGCGATCCAAGATTGTTTTCTTGGTATCGCCTGGTTCCAAGATCCCGTCTTGGCAACTTGGCTGAACGATGACGAGGCCGAGCGATCCAAGATTGTTTTCTTGGTATTGCCTGGTTCCAAGATCCTGTCTTAACAACATGGCCGAACGATGATGATGACAACCAGTCGGTAGGATGTTCTCCCTTTAACCCAACTTAATGAGACTTGTTCTGCTAAGAAATTTGAAACCCTTTATTGATGACGATAAAGGCGTGGGCCGTTAAAAAACCTGACTGGCAAAGCCGGAGAAAAGCTACCCACTAGTTACATGTACAAATGCATAAACAATAATAAAGTACAAAACAAAGAAATAAATGAATTAAAGAAAAGCTTATCCATTAGCAAAATGTCTTCAGGTTTTGAGAATTTCAGGGCCTCAATAGAATCTTGCCGTTCATGTCTCGTCGATCGTCTGAATTCCTGTTCTGCCCCACTCCATCATTCGTGTCATTTTGTTTCCAAGGCTTTCGCCAGTTGTCAGACCGACTACTCCTACCCTCATTATCCTGTTTGGCATTTTTACCGCACTTCAAAAATCTACCCAGCCTTCCCTAGGTTCTCGGAGGGATTCCCCTTCTGCTCTCATGGCTGCTAGGACTTCCGCATACCGCCTGTTGAGCGGGGTGAAGGATTCTCGTCGTTAGTCCATTCGATCAGTCGGCTTCCTCCAACTAGACTGATCCTTCTATCGCTTGTGTGAATCATCTGCTCTGTCACTTAGCCATCGGTCATCTGCTCTACGTCTTGTGTTTTTCAACACTTCCTCGAGCTGGATATACTTATCCGCCCGATTTCTTATCTCTTGAATAGACTTCGGCTGATCGAGGGCCAATGACTTCTTGAACTCTTCATCCCTCGTGTTGCTCATAAGGGCAGCCAACATGGACGAGCAGGTGAGGTCAGGGACTTCTACAGCTTCATTGTTAAACCGAGTGATGAACTCCCGTAAACTTTCATTCTTTCCCTGGGTCAGCTGCATCACTTCCAAGGCAGTCTTCTGTGGCCGTTTACTTGTAGCAAACTGGTTGAGGAATAGCAGCTTAAAATCCTCAAAACAAGTGATGCAACGTGGGGGTAAACTGTTGAACCATCGCCGGGCTCCTTCTTGAAAGGCTGTACAGAAAGCCTTACATTGAATGGCATCAGGGATGCAATGCAGGTTCATCATCGATTGTAAGTGTTGAAGATAATCGAGGGGATCGGTCTTTTCAGTGTACTTTTCAGGCGTGGGTATCTTAGTACCGAACGCTGGAAGGCTATCCAAGATCTCCGGAATGAAAGGAGAGCGGTATTGTGTTGATGGCTGATCCGGATGAGAATTCATGGCCATATTGATTCGAACGTCCACGATTTTCTCAAGAGATTCAGCAAAATGGCGATCGGCCATCATACCTGTCTGCCGAACGGGAGTTTGTTGCTGTTCCGTCTGAGATTGTAAGATTTGGCGAATCAGTAGATCGGCCGCTTCCTCTATTTGTCTTTGGGTGAGGAAGGTTTGTTGTGGTGCAAGAGGATTCGTGTTGAGCGGATGTTGGGTGTGAGGATGCGAACTGGTTCTAGCGTCGTCCTCTAGGGCCACGCTCTACGCTTCTTGGTCATGGTTCTGGGATTGTTGCGGTTGATCATGCGGGTGTGAATATGGCATTTGGTTATTCGGGTTTTGAGGGGGTAGCTCGTCTATGCTAGGATTTTGGATGATAGGTGGAGGGTGTGTCTGGTGATCATGATGCGGCGATGGGAGGGCGACAGGTAGTCGCAAGCCCATTCGCTGTAGCGCAAGTGCCTTAACAGAGGCTACATCAGGATTTGTTGCCGCTGCTTGACTGATCTGAGTGCTTCTGGACGTGGTGCCTTAATGCTCGGTCCCACGGTGGGCGCCAACTGGTTCTGTCTGATTTTGATGGGGCTGGGCACTGTTGCTTGGATCCATGAGATTGGTTGATTTTGACTAAGAAATACCTGCAAAACAGTAAAGGCACACCGGGGGTTGACTGCCGGTAGGCCCCTCCGACGCTCAAGTTATTCTTTTTGTGAGGGTTTTGGTGGCTAGGAATCAAGAATACTAAGGTTCTAAAAGTCGTACATTTTTTATGATGAGGTAATGAGTTTATATAGTAAATACTGTAGGAATTAGGTCAATATCAAGGGATGGGCCGATCGGCCCATGTGCCGTTTTGAGTTTGGGCTTGGGCCTAGCATGACTGACCCAGCCACAACCCATACAATGCTCCTGAAACCCTTTAAAATCCTCTCAATAAAGATCTTACCAAACCCCCCAAAGAACAAAGAAAAGATGATAAGGTGTAAAATGAGTAATACCTTTCTCATTCAGATGTCTATCATGAAAGCCAAATATTGAAATTATAAAACAATTCAACACTAATATTAATTTGTTTTTTTTTATTTTGTAGCAAACGGAAGCATGTAGCACGCATTTGTTACAACTTTTTAATGCACTTTACCCTTTTGAAATAATAGGAAATAATTAACAATTTTATTTGTTATTAATGTTAATATTGAAGTTATCCTTAAATATGTGCAATTAAAAATTAAATTATATATTTTTCTTGCATTTGAATTATTATTATGTACATTATTTATATTTAATATTTTTTATAATTCTATTTTGTATAATGTCTCTTTAAATACAACAAAAATTATCAACTTGATAGAACTAGCTCTATCCCCAATGACTCAGGAACGTCTCTAATTTCCTTTCTTGAGATCATCCCGTTTCACTCCTCACGCAACATTTTTGGGCCGTTCAAATGGAGGCTGACGAGGAACGGATGATCTGTTGAAGCCTACCATGGAAGGGACAAAGTGGGATATTGGACAGCTTTTTAGAATTTTAAGCATTAACACTTCAATATAACATGTAGGTTTTTTTATTTTATGAAAAGTTAAAGAATGATATTAGGATAAAAATTAGTTCAAGTACAAAGATATCAACCAGATACAATGAAACGACAACATTTGGACAAGAGCCTTTAAGCCAACCACAAACGATGATGTTTTAGAGCCAATGCATCTACGGTTAAAGAAAGGCACAAAATAAAACGTTTGGCAAAAATGAGTAAGCGCAAATTGCGTCTTACCCCCTTTGCCCAACACTATGTTAAATTGTTATTTTTGTGCTAATTTTGGATATAAATCTCTTTAATGTGTTAAAATTATTATTAAAAATAAATAGGCTTGTTTCTTAATTGTTCTTAGCTAATTTTCAACACATGAAAGATAAAAATTGGATCAAAAAGATGCAAGGAAAGTAAAAACAATTCGAATTCCCAGCTGGCAGAAAAATAATTGACTAAGCGTGGGCACGTCTAAGGAAAAAGATTATTTGCAGAATATGATTTGAAATCATATTCGATCCACCTAAGATCTTCATGATTTTGGGAATCAAGTTGTTGCCTTGCTGATGGGGATCTACGACCTGAATATGGGAGAAGTGTATCTGCTAAAGATTACGACAGGAAGAAAGAGGGAAGACATTGAAAATCATTAAAAACATTCACTGTTTTCGTTTTGGGAAGAGTTTTTTTTGTTCCTGTAATAGTTTTCTGATTTTTGGGATTTTTGTATTTTTCTGGAAAAAAAGATCAGAAATAGAGACTTTGTATTTTGCTATTCTTCTGTTAGTTTTTACTTTTGTTATAAGTAGCTAAATCTTTCTTATTGGTTGAAGGGAACCACGTTATCATCTAGTATGTGTGAGATTTCTAAATAAAGTTTATTTCATTGATGAATATTAAGTGTCTTCTGAATTTCTTTTCATGATTGAATTGATTGATTTCTAGGGTGCGCAACTAGGAATTGATTTGTTTAATTTATAGCCAAATTATAGATTTGACATTCAGTTTTGCTAATCCAAAGTGGCAATCAGGATTACCATCTATACGTTAGAGTTCGAAAATTATAAGAAGAAGCTTAACTTGATTAAACGAATGTCGTACGTATGTTATCTTGTTTATTGGTTTCTTAGTTCTTAAAACTATTAATCAATTAAACTTAAGATCGTATCCAAGTTATTGACTAATAAAAATATTTAGAATACATGTTTCTATTCATTTTATCTTAAGATAAAATATCATCAAATGAATGTTTGTTAACGTACTAAGTTTTATATCGAGGATTTATATTAGTTTAATAATGTAGGTGACCCGAAACCAAGGTTTGTTTACTGAATTTTCAGATCTGATTATTTTTGTTAATTTTTTATTTCTTCCATTTTTAATTTCTTAAATTTACGTGAATTAAGACCCCCCTCCTCGATTTGTTTTAGTTTTAAACTTGTATAACCTTCATCGTTGAAATTCCTCGTGAGAACGATCTCAACTCTTCACTAGCTACATTTTTCATTGCTAGAGTTGATATTAATTTGGTTGCAGGTGACAGTAGTAACACACTACCAAATTAGGGTTGGATATCCAGCGATCTTTGTGCAGGATGCAGCGCTACAACCTATGATGTTTCCCAATGCTCCTCTTGCACATACTCCCATTTTTTGGACTGGGCTACTCGCGTCAAATTCGGAGTCAACAGCTACATCAAAAGAACAAAAACTTCACAAGTACCTTCATTCAATGGTTACGATCTACTTTTTCAATCTTTATTTAGCCCCTTCTTTATATTAATAATTGATTCTCCATGATGAGGCTAGATTAGGGCAGATCCTTTTTGATCTAGTAGAATAGAGTAATTTCTCTCTGATTTCACCAATCAAAGAGTTGAGAATCTCCTTTCTAATACGAGTAGTATTTTAGAATCTTTTGCTATTTCTCTCTCGCCAAATTTTCTTGATGGAGGAGACGAAGGAGATGATATATATGTACTCGTTGTATTTAGGAGTATGATTTAGCTTCAAAAGCCAGTCAAGTGCTTCCGTGAAGGTTGTAGTTGCATTAGAAGTAAGACACAATTCTTGGATCCTCCCCTGTATAAACTGGAAAAAGAGGTATTTAAAAAAAATATGATTCCTTGATTCTACCTGTATCGCACATAGAACATAGACCAGATTGTTAGTAATGAAATGCATTCTGTATCTACATGTAGGTTGTTAGTCTATTGTCCATGTAGATAACAAGTAGGTTTTTAAAAACAGCACATGCACAAGTGTATTATTTCTTATATAGTTTTCTTATGAACTCTTGAAGGATCGTGGCCTGCTTCATGATCCTTGCAAACTATATATTAAGAGATCCACCCGTGTTCTTCTTAGATTAATGTCTTGCAATTAAACCGTCCTGTTAAGATGCTTCAGAATTGGCAAAACAATAAATACAAAAATGGCAACCTGATTTTTTATTGGTTGAAATATGGATCCAATCATTCAATGTATTAAATAAGTGGGATTACCTTGCAATAATTAAAATTATTTCAGTATGTTTTTGAATTTAAAAACTTTTTTTTTAATTTCTTTCGATTGCATTCCTACAAAGAAAGTAGAATCGCTTTCTCAAATAAGAGACTCAAATAAATTATCTCTTATTGTTTTCAGCGCCTACCTGCATGTTAAGTTTCCGATATTTATGCTCCGTCGCCGCCCTGAGGAACTGTATATTTATTTAGACTCTTAGAATGAACACAGTTGGTAACAACAACAAGAACTCGACGCTTTGAAGTGAGAGTCATAGATATGGAGAAAACCATAGATGACGTGACAAATACGGAAGATTGTGAGTTAACTACTTCAAAAACTCATGAAGAAGTGGAGAAGAGCTCTGGCGAAGATGGAAATTTTGGAGAGCCACAGATTAGAAGAGGAGAAGATGAGAAAACCAGAACTGTTCCATTTTATAAGCTTTTTACATTTGCTGATTCCGTGGACGTCTTGCTGATGACAGTTGGCTCAGTTTCTGCTATTGCAAACGGATTATCCATGCCCCTTTGCGCTATTCTATTTGGACAGTTGACAGATGAACTCGGACAAAACCAGAAGAACCGCGTACTTCACTCAATTTCCAAGGTATTTATGTGTTTGTAGCTAGCAGTAAAAGATGAAATCTCATATCTTTGTTATTCTTTTCATCAAATTTTTGTGGCTGATACGTCATACTTTTCTTTTCGTGTGCTTATCTGTCACTTTCTAGTTGTGTGCGCAAGTTATGTACCTGGCTGTCGGAACTGGCCTAGCAGCATTTCTCCGTAAGTATAGACTACAGACTTAGCCAACTAAAGTTGAAACAATATTGATTTTCATGCGTCGTATATCAGAATTTTTATTCTTTTTCAGAGGTGAGTTGCTGGATGATCACTGGAGAAAGGCAGGCCGCACGACTGAGGAGTTTGTATTTGAAATCTGTACTCGGACAGGAAGTTGGTTTCTTTGATAAGGAAACAACGACTGGAGATGTTGTTGGCAGAATGTCCGGTGACACAGTCATAATTCAAGAAGCCATGGGCGAGAAGGTACGTACAAGCATATACTAGGTCAGCAGAAACAAGAGAACATGGAAGGACCTTTGATCCGTTAATCCCTTATCTGTTTGCTCCTTATATGATATGATGCAGGTTGGGAAGTTTCTGCAATTGGTATCAGGATTCGTTGGAGGATATGCAATAGCATTAATCGAAGGGTGGCTTCTTACAATCGTCTTGCTATCATCTCTTCCTTTACTTGTGCTAGCTGGTGCAGTCATGTCCATCATGATGGCTAGAATGGCATCCCTTGGACAGAATGCTTATACGGAAGCAGCAAATATGGTCGAGCAGACGATTGGCTCAATCAGAACAGTATGTTTACAGGCACCTGATGATATATTAGCAAGGATAAATTTCACGTGTATGTTTACGCATCTCATTTCTTGACTGTAACTGCAGGTTCAATCATTTACAGGGGAGAAAAAAGCCATTGAGTGTTACAAGAAGTTTCTGGTTGCTGCTTACAAGTCAATTGTTCGGGAAGGCATTGCCTCTGGATTTGGTCTTGGTTTGGTTACGTCAACAGCTTTCTTCACTCATTCAATGTCAACATGGTTTGGTGCAAAGATGATACTGGAAAATGGATACACTGCTGGAAGAGTATTTAATGTGATTCTTGCGGTCTTGAACGGATCACTGTGAGTTCAATTCTGAGCCGAATGTGTAATGTACTGAATCATATTTGTGTACCTACTTCACGCATTAGCATTTTTGCTTAGCATCCTTTTTGTTGATATTTTAGGTCCCTAGGGCAGGCATCCTCCTGCGTGACTGCTTTTGCTGCCGGTAAAGCTGCAGCCTATAAGATGTTTGAGACAATCAACAGAAAGCCAGAGATTGATGCTTATGAATTAAAAGGAAAGATATTGGAAGACATCCAAGGACAGATAGAGTTGAGGGATGTATATTTCTCTTATCCAGCTAGACCTAACGAGCAAATATTTTGTGGGTTTTCACTTTGCATCCCAAGTGGTACAACTGCAGCTTTGGTTGGTCAGAGTGGAAGTGGGAAGTCAACTATCATCAGTCTAATAGAAAGATTTTACGATCCACAGAACGGCGAAGTTCTTGTAGATGGCATTAATCTCAGAGAGTTTCAACTTAAGTGGATCAGACAGAAAATTGGTCTTGTTAGTCAAGAGCCTGTTTTGTTCACATCAAGTATTAAGGACAATATTGCGTGTGGAAAAGATGGTGCAACCACTGAAGAGATAAGGGCTGCCTTGGAACAAGCCAATGCTGCCCAATTCATTGACAAACTGCCTCAGGTGCTTGTGGTTTATTATAACTTTGTAGATTGATGCCTCAGTTTTCTGGATAAATTGGATTACTTATTTCGTTCGGGTACTTCTATTTTTGTCTCCAGGGACTGGACACCATGGTAGGCGAGCACGGTACTCAACTTTCTGGTGGTCAGAAGCAGAGGGTTGCAATAGCTAGAGCAATTATAAAAGACCCACGGATACTCCTTTTAGATGAGGCTACAAGTGCCCTTGATGCAGAATCAGAAAGGGTTGTGCAGGAAGCATTGGACAGGATCGTGGTCAATCGAACAACTGTAATAGTTGCCCATCGATTAAGCACTGTCAAAAATGCTGAGATGATTGCAGTCATTCACAGAGGAAAAATGGTTGAAAAAGGTTCCATTTTGCTTTTTTATCTATACAGTCCAATAATCACTACGGAGCACGAATCCATTATTGATTCTTCCAATACAATATTACATTTTAAACTCGTTGAAAAAGAATGATCATAAACAGAAATCTTCTGAACTTGTTTGTGATTGAATAGGTGGGCATTGGGAGTTAATCAAGAATACTGAAGGAGCCTATTCCAAGCTAGTACGCTTGCAAGAGGTTAATAAGGACACAAAACAAGCACTAGACGACCAGAATAAATTAAGTGTTAATTCAGATTCCTTCAGAAAGTCAAGTCGGACTTTTTCCGTAGGATCATTTGCGGTAGGGAATAGCAGTAGATATTTCCTCCCTGTCTCAATTGATTTACCTACAGGAATTGAAACTCTACCAGAAGAAACAGTCCCCAAGGTCCCACTCCGCCGCCTTGCAGCTCTCAATAAGGCAGAATTTCCAGTGCTTATCGCTGGAACGATAGTTGCTATGATCAATGGGCTAATATTTCCAATTTTCGGTTGGCTTCTCGCCAAAGTGACTAAGACATACTACGAAATGCCTCATGAATTGCGGAAGGACTCCAAGTTCTACTCGTCAATGGTTCTGATCCTTGGTGTAGTATCCTTAATCGTATATCCATGGCAATCGTACCTTTTTTCTGTTGCTGGTGGCAAACTGATCCAGCGGATTCGTTGTATGTGTTTTGAGAAGGTGGTCCACATGGAAATCGCCTGGTTTGATGAGCCTGGGCACTCAAGTGGCTTGATTGGTACTAGGCTATCAGAAGATGCGGTCACAGCTCGTGCTTTGGTTGGAGACACTCTAGCTCAGATGGTTCAAAACACTAGCTCTGCAATAGTAGCTTTAGTCATTGCCTTTTCTGCAAGTTGGCAATTAGCAATTATTATCATTGTGTTATTTCCTCTGATAGTAATCAATGGGTTTCTTCAAGTAAAGTTCATGAAAGGATTCAGTGGAAATGCAAAGGTATGGCCTCAAGCTACTATAAATTCTTCAACATGTAGGTTATGGGTTTCTAGTGAAAATTACTAACGGAGATAACAGATGATGTATGAGGAAGCAAATCAAGTTGCAAGCGATGCAGTTGCGAGTATACGAACTGTTGCTTCATTCTGCGCAGAAAAGAAGATGATGGAACTATACAAACGAAAATGTGACGTCCCTGTAATGACAGGGATAAAGCAGGGGCTGCTCAGCGGATCAGGATTTGGATTATCATTCTTCACGCTGCTTTCAGTATATACAGCCATTTTTTATGCAGCAGCTCAGCTTATTGACCATGGAAAAACCACATTCCTAGATTTTTATCAGGTGGGCGTATAGTCATTGTCCTTGAATGTTGTTTAGAATTGAGGTAATCATGTTTTAATGAGACAAATTATATGTATATACTTCTCAGGTATATTTTGTGTTAGTTACAGCAGCTACTGCAATTTCTCAATCAAGCTCCTTTACTCTTGATTCTTCCAAAACAAGGACTGCTGCTGCATCCATGTTTGCAATTTTAGACAGAAAGTCCAAAATAGAATCAAGTGACGAGTCAGGAATGACATTAGATCATGTAAAAGGAGAGATTGAAATTAGACATGTAAGCTTCAAGTATCCGTCTAGACCAGAAGTTCAAATTTTTCGAGACCTCAGTTTGGCAATTCATTGTGGGAAGGTGATTGTTCTCAATTTATTATGTTATCAACATGAAAACCAGAAGACAACTTTTATATGTGCCAAATTATAAGTAAGCTGATCCATTGTTGATCTTTATTCTTTTAGACAGTTGCATTGATTGGAGCAAGCGGAAGTGGGAAATCGACAGCAATTGCATTGTTACAGAGATTTTATGATCCAGATTCAGGACATATAACTCTTGATGGCATAGAAATTCAGAAATTCCAGATTAAGTGGTTGAGACGTCAAATGGGTCTAGTAAGCCAAGAACCAGTTTTGTTCAATGATACAATCCGAGCCAACATTGCATATGGAAAAGGAGGAGATGCAACTGAAGCTGAAATTTTAGCTGCATCAGAATTGGTCAATGCCCACCAGTTCGTCAGTAGCTTACAACAGGTTAACCTACACCTACAAGACCTCATTATACTCGATTATAATCATTAATCTAATAGTTGCTTATGGTAGCTGGAACCGAATGTCTGACTTTATGCAAATATGTAAAATAAACCAGGGGTACGATACTGTCGCAGGAGAACGAGGGGTTCAGTTATCTGGAGGGCAGAAACAAAGAGTAGCTATTGCCAGAGCTATTGTGAAAGATCCAAAGATATTGTTGTTAGATGAAGCAACTAGTTCATTAGATGCAGAGTCTGAAAGAGTTGTCCAAGATGCCTTAGACAGAGTTATGGTGAACAGAACAACAATTGTTGTGGCCCATAGATTATCCACCATTAAAAATGCAGATGTTATTGCTGTTGTTAAAGATGGAGTAATTGTAGAGGAAGGCAAGCACGAGAAGTTGATCAAAATCAAGGACGGCTTTTATTCCTCCTTAGTAACACTTCATAGGAGTCCTTCAACTTGACAAGTTTAAGGAAAGTTATGCCAGATAATTAATTTATTATACTTGAATTAAAGGCTGGAATTCTTTTTCCTCTTCCTTAATATTGTTCAAAAGAGAGGGATTTATTGCAACAATATTTGACCAATAAATTTGTCTCATTTTCATTTTTCCCATAACAAAAGTTTTAATTGATCATTGTAACTAATATTTTGATATGACAATTAATCTCCATAGGTCTTTCACATTTAATCTCCATGGTCCTTCACTTTCTAATAGTTGATTGCTCCTCAGTCACATATCTTCTACCTCATAAATTAGTTCCTCTTCTGTTCTACTAAATTTCATACATTTAGCTGCTGTGCTCTTCTTCTTTTTCGGAAATTGCGAGGAAGTCCACAAGCTGCTAAAATAAGAAACACCAGCAATTAGTTCACCCGAACGGCTTTATGTTTCTATGCTCGAAGTGGGGGTTGGAAACATAATAGCTCGGTTACCGGTAAAGTTGAAGTCCTTGTAAACTCAAAAACATGGACCAACCCATTGCCCGTCAGTTTAAAAAAGAGGTGGTTGGACAGTGGACCTTTGATGTTGAAAGCGAAATTCACGTTTCTGGAGTGTAACTAATGCATTCCAACAAAGGATTGACATCAATTTACATTTCGTGTGACTATAACTTTTTGTATGCAGGAAACAAGTTAAATATGTCCATATATCTTAACTCGTACAGTTTAGTTTTATCTCTTTCTTAAATTTTCTTGGATTACAGATCCTACTTTGTTGTACTTTCTGAATTAGACTTGAACTGCAAATTCTCAAGAATATTTAGTCGTTTATTGAAGAATACAAACTAATGTATTATTGTTATAAAACCGAAACAAAATTACAGAGTATTTGGGAGAGAAGAATTATTCTTATAAAATCATACATATCTCTCT
>JAOTAX010000004.1:5552981-5563175 GCA_025629825.1 Erythroxylum guanchezii | reverse complement strand
TTCATAACCCATACAAATCTATTTAAAACCCAAAGTTATCAAAATCAATCAATTCTTTTCTCATCAATTTCCTTTAACTATAATTACATCTATAATACAATACATATACTAAAACACTCATTCAAGTTCATTTAATATTTCTAAATTCCACTTAAAGATCGGGGTCTAACAATATATACTCATGTGAGCTTAAACACTGAGTATATGATTTTCATAAGTAAGAAATGGGTTGAATTCATCAACTTATTTATGATCACCTAATTGGAATCACATCGAGTCCATATAAGTTAGGCCAACCACGTAATCTATTGTGATCTTTTCCTATTTCCATTATAGAATTAGTAATGGTTGTAGCTTACTTGAGGGCCTCTAATGCTTAGTTTTTACTTATTAGCAAGTCAAGCACTTAGAGACATATTCAGTCACTTTTTTTTTTCATACCGTCTCATTAATACTTGTCTTTAATGTTACGATATATTTTGGAGGAACCCAAGTATACATTGTATGCCATATAGTGTGCTTCTTCTAAAATCTCCTCCTTCAATTTCTTTACATAACGCATAGTCTCCCATTCATCCTTAGTACAAATCCATCATTGATCTTGAAATTCATGTGACATCCTTCTCATACTTCATACATAAGCTTTTCAAGCTTAGGGTCCTGGTCTTGAGTGACCTTAATCTTGCCCAACAATAATGATCATACTCTAATGCTCATCAATAGTACTTTTGAATCTGAAATTTAAAATTGAGTGCCTTTATCCATCAAATCATGTAACTCTTTAGTCAAAGCTCTCCTTTCTACTGCGATATATACCAAACTACCCAAGGACTTCCTACTTAGTATCTCTGCTACAACATTTGCCTTTATAAGATGATAATGAATCAAGCAGTCATAATTTTTTAGTAGTTCTACCCACTTTCTTTGCCATAAATTTAATTCATTAAGCTAAAATATATATTTTAGACTCTTGTGATCTGTGTAAATTTCACATGTCTGACTATACAGATATTGTCTCTAAATTTTTAAGATACAAATCACTACTACCATCTTAAATCATAAGTAGGGTAATTGTTTTCAAGCTTTTTCAATTGCCTGGAAGCAAAAGCAATGACCCTACCATTCTGCATCAACATTCAGCCTAGGGCGATTCTTAAAGCATTATGGTACAATTGAAATCCTCCATCTTCAATTGATAACATCAAGAATAGAGTTGTAATTAAACACTCTTATAGCTTTTAAAAGCTCATCTAATTGGCATAAGATCAAATAAACTGAGCATTATTTTGTATCAAACATGTTAATAAGGCTGCTATCTTAGAAAACTCTTGGAAAAATCTTTGATAGTAGCCTACCAATCCTAAAAACTTAACACTTTTATCATTGTCTTTAGGCTTTCCTAGTTTGTTACAACTTCCACCTTCTTTGGGTTAACTTGTATCCCTTCTTGAGATACCACGTGTCTTAAGAATGTGACACTCTCAAGCCAAAATTCACACTTCAAGAACCTGGCATACAATTAATGTTGTGGAAGTGCCTGCAATACCACTCTTAAATGATGGGCATGCTTTTTGTTTGTTTGCAAACATGTTATCGATGAAGACAAGCACGAACCTATCCAAGAATAGTTTGAACACTCTATTCATTAGATTAATGAAAGTTGTTGGAGTGTTGGTAAGACAAAATGACATTAATAGGAATTTGTAATGGCTGTATTGAGTCCTAAAGGTTGTTTTAGGTATATCATGTCCTGTGATCCTTAATTGATGATATCCAGACCTTAGGTTAATTTTAGAAAAATACTTAGCACCATGAAGTTGATCAAACATATTATTGATTTGGGGTAATGGATACTTGTTATGGATGGTCACCTTATTCAACTACCTATATTCAATACACAACTAGAGAGCATCGTCCCTTTTCTTTACAAACATTATTGGTGCAACCCTTGGTGATATGCTAATCTTCATAAAGCCCTTATCCAATAAGTCTTGCAATTGTTCTTTTAATTCCTTTAAGGTTGCAGGTGCCGTTCTGTATGGAGATATACAATTAGAGTTATACTAGGTAATAGATTAATGCAAAACTCGATATCTCTGTTTAGAGGTAGCCTTGGTAACTCTTTAGGAAACACATTTGGAAACTTCTTACTAGAGCATTTTGGAGGCTGATAATTTCTACAGAACTATCCCTAACTAAGGCTAAGAACCTCTTGACACCCCTATTTAAGCATCTTATTGGCCATTAATTTCGAAAATATGTTGGATGGGATGGTCCTCTTATCTCTTTCAAAGGTAAACTTTACCTCACCCGAAATTTGAAACACCACTTTCTTCTCTTTATAATCTAAGGCAACATAATGCCTAAACAACATGTCCATCCTTAATATTACATCAAAATTCATAACGGGTAGCACCATTTGATTCACTGCCAATATCCTACCATAAATCTCCACAAAACATGAGTAATAAATTGAATTCACCTCTATGGCATCACTAAGAGGGGTGGATACAGACAAGTATACGTCCATCCAGTTTGATCCTACTTCTAATCTTATAGCAAAGATGGGTGACATAAAAGAATAGCTTGCTGTTGGATTTATTAAAACTCTAGCTTTTAATTGAAGTAGAGAAGAATACTAGTTACAACCATATACAAAGCCTGTGCATCTTAGGGGTGAGGGTGAACACCTTGAACTGACTATAACTTATATGCCGAGAACTAGAGAACTATCCCTGACTGCAGCCTCTAGATTTACTTCCTAAATGCCTTGTTCTAAAACCTCGCCCCTGTAGGGCACCAAATTGTGGTCCCCATTGTCACTATTGAAATAGAGGTTGTGTCACACAAGAAGATATTTACTCATATCTCATTGTTAGATAGTCCCTAATCAGAAGCCCATACTACTCACATCTGTAGTAGCCTTCTAGTGGTACGTAGCATAGGCCTTGGTGTGCTTTACCACACTGTTGGAAAATGGAAGATTTCAAGATTGATTTTACTGTTATAGTTGCTAAAAACTGGAGGGTCTTGTTGAATGTCTCCAACTCTACCCTCCATAAAATAAAATGCCCTACTCCATAAGGGTCTTTTCCAAATGCTTGGTTATATCTACCAAAGTAGAAAACTTCTCCTGATAACTCATAGTCATGCTAACGAAAGAGGCTCCCAACCCAAGTACATATTGATTGTTCTTCCTTAACTTTTTTGAAACAATCTTCGAGATATATTGACTCAATTGAATGAAGTTAGTGGTATACTCATCCACTGTCCTATTTTCTTGGTGTAGATTCAAGAACTCTGATCTAATGCCTCATAAGCTTTAAAGGAGACGAAATAATTCATAAACCTCTCCTGATATGTGACCAGGTCACTACACGTAAGTATGGAAGGATGTGGTCTTGATACCAATCTTTGATCACTCCCTGCAACGACATCTCTACCAAACCCACCAACTAGATATTAGAATAATGTAGCCTCACACCTCACATCTCTACATCATCAAGGAAATCAATGGCCTCTTTGGGTTTGGTCTTGTCAAACTTTAAGGGCGAAACCTTGAATATGCCATTAAAACCTACATATTTGACCTCTCTTACTTCGGAGCTACCGTTGGCGTTATGGCTTGTTGCTATTAGTATTGCGTCATCATCGTTTTCAACATCATCATCATCGAATCTTGAAACATGGTATTGTCAGCTTCTATTCTTGTTAAAAAAACACTTACATGTCAAATGTAAGTGCCTCGGGAACTCCTTGTGACACCTTTGGCTCTTCTACAAATGCCTCTCGAGTTATGGTTGTGCTGCACCTACGACGCCTCCCAGTTGAGATAGTGGGGTTAGGCACCTCATCCTATGCTGAGGCCTCATTATTGTCCTTTTAGTCAAGTCAGATGAAAAATTGTGCACATTTGTTCATGCTGATAAAGGAAGGAAACAAATGATTAGTACCATCAATTAGAATATATTAGTATTTTGAGTAAGGAAGCTATTTTAAATATAGATTAAATTCTTATATGTCCTTGGTAATAAGTAAAACAAGACCCTAGGCCTCAAATTTGTTAATCTAGGCTTTGATATCAAAATTTTCACAACTTAAAGAGGTAGATAAAACCCAAAAATTAAAGCCCTCAAATCACACATAAACTAGACTACTAGTGACAAAAATAAATGTAAAATAAAAATAAATAAATAAAAATACAAGCATATGTAAGTATAAACACAATAAAGTACAATAATGTTAGTATGCATTTGTAAACAAAATTTTCAACACATTAAACCATATCACTACAGACGTTCGAGTACAAGTACAAGTAGAAATAATTGAAAATCATATATAGAAATAGATATGTTGCAATCGACGCTCCTTAAGGTCACTACTACGAAGGTAGTGATAGTTAACATAAAAAATAGAGTTATGAGGAGTCATACCTCACTGAGTAAGTTCATATAGCCCTATGACACTCAAAAACATGCTTACACAATATACAGTTTATACTGTAGAATCACATATGTATGATGCATGACAAATCACATACAATGCACAATAAATCATGGAGAAGAAATATTTGTAAGACCTTAGTCCAAATGCAAATACTCATAATACTACAACCCGAAGGACTGGGGGGAGCTAAGCATCACCAATGACTCAGCCATACACCTATACTCATATAGTTGTAAGGCTCTCTTAATCCACAAGGGTCATAGAGAGTCAAACATCATCATTAATAAACCAGCCCTCACTCAATACACTCGATATGATGTGATTATGACTTAGATGTATTGAGTGAGGGCTGGTTTGTTAGTGATGATGTTTGACTCTCCGTGACCCTTTTGGACTAAGAGAGCCTTACGACTATATATATATATATATATGTATGTATTTATATATCAAACAAGGACTCGATTAGCAGTCAAGCATCAACTAGGATCGTGCTATATCATATCTCAATATCATATCACAATTATGTCTCATAATTAAACCAGTGTGCATCTGGTCATAATGCATATCCGTTGAGTGGCATGTCCTATATATTTTTCCTCCTTCATAATCACAATCAAACAAATCCACACATAATCCAATTATTACTCTTGCAATTTCATAAAAACAAGCACTCAGTCATATAAGTATCATCATAAATGCATACAGTATCCCATAAATACCCAAACCTGTATCACATTATTATTCACATTGGCATCACGATAACAATTATACAAATTACATATGTATATGTAGATACTTGTATATATAAATATGTGTGTGTGTGTGCGTGCGTGCGCGCACGTTGTGTGTGTGTGTGATAATGATGACAACGACATATTAAACCAAGATAAATGCCCCTATTGTTATATATAGCATTAGATGATCTAGATCAGGGTTGTTCGTAACGTTTTATACGCCCTGGGCGAAATAAGAAAAAGACCCCAATAAATCGACAATACACAAACATGTAAACTTTAAAAGCATATTTTTATTATTAAAATTTAATATCTATACATAAGTTACTGAATTTATAATTCCACATACTCAACAAAATATTAAATGATCATAACATCAGTTAATAATATCTTATAAATTTCAGTAACAATAAAATCATTAAAAATAGCAACAGTAACAACAAATAGCAATAGCAGCAATCAAACAATACTATAAACTGCAAAACACTAAGAGAATTACACTAACAAATACACAGATGATCATGATTTATGAAAATCAATTTCTCCATGCATTTCTAGATGGAAAATCAATATTGTCCTACATATCTTTTTTAATACATAAAATAGCTAAAGCATTTAACCTTTCTTGTGACATTGATGACCTCAAGTAAGTTTTCAATAATTTTAACTTTGAGAAACTTCTCTCAGTTGATGCTACAGTCATAGGTATAGCCAATGGAATTCGATAAGCAATTGAAACGTTTGGATAACAATCCACACTTTTAACAAATTCTAAAATTTCAGTTGATGACTTTAACTCACTTAGCAAAGTCATTTGCAACACTTTTAATTCAAAAAAAAGATTGTCTAAATCCATATTTGACATATTATCATGAGAAAAAGTTGTTGTAAAATTAGTGCAATATTCTCTTAACTTGTTATTATCTAACAACTTCAACTTCTTTGAATCATATAAGAATCCAAAAATATTTTCAAATGTCATTAATTTTTCAAATCTATTCTTCAATGAAGTAATTGCCATATCCACAATAACTAGAAAGTAATTAACTTTGAAAGAATCCTCAGCTAGCTATTTTTCTCCATCGTGATCAATTTCAATAAATTGTCATTTCCTAATAATACAATAACCATTTGGAAATGTAGGCTCCACATTCATTGTCATTTCCTAATAATACAATAACCATTTGGAAATGTAGGCTCCACATTCATTTCATGTGCAAGACTTTTGGCAATATTCATACTAAAGCTAAACCCTTCATCTCTATATTTTGTCAAAAAATATCATCACACTTTCTAATTGTTTTATGGTGGCATTCATGCACATAGATTTAGATAGTAACTTTTTACTCACCATGTTAATAGTGAATAAAATATCACACCAAATAACCATACCAAGTAAACACTCAAAACTCTCAAGTACAATAACCAAACTTTCCGCTTCACTCTTTGACTTAGAATCATCATAAGATTTAGATAATTCCATTAAAGCCAATCTTAGTTGAGGAGCTTGAAATTTAATAGCTTTAACACTTTTTATTCAACTCTCCCAACGAGTGTTAGACAATGATTTCATGGTTAAGCCTCAAACGTTATCAAGTAAAAACTTCCACCTTTTAGGAGAACTTGAAAATAATGCACATATGCGTTGAACAACTCTAAAAAATGAAACAACTTTAACACAAGAAGGTGTCAAATCACTAAGAGTAAGGTTAAGATTATGACAAACACATGACATATATAATGCTCTCGGATTTATTTTAAGTAATCACTTTTGAACCCCTTAGTGTTTTCCCTTCATATTAGAACCATTGTCATAACCTTGACCCCTTACATTATAAACATTAAGATCAAGAACCTCTATTTTATTTTTTATTTGACATATTCACACATCGTACTAATAAACTCATTTGTTATTGATGGCTCAAAGCTGGGGTATAATCGAGAATAACAGAAAAATATTTCACCTCTTTAATGATCCCTATGATAGAACTTTTAACATGATGGGCCAACAGAGAAATCAACTCATTTTGAATTTGGTGACCAAGATAATGATGATGAATTTTATGATTTTGAATACGTCTAACATGATCTTACATTATTATATCAAATTTAGCAATCATCTCAATCAATCTCAAAAAATTACTATTACTATCTTGGTAGAGTTTCTCATTGGATCCTCGAAAAGCCAAATTATATTTAGCAAGATATTTCACAATAAAAACTATTCTTCTTAAAACTTGTGTCCAATGTCCTTTTGCCTTTACAATTTCTTGTTGCAAATCTTTATCAATTATTTGATTTTCTCTCAATCTTACTCTTAATTCATTTCAAGTTCTCATTTTAGTCATATGCTCAATGTAATTCTCATGTTCTTTGAGTCTTTTACTAAGATGCTTCCAATCTCTAAATCCATCATTTACTAATGCACTTTGTTTGCTATTAGATTTAAACAACTTACAATAAAAACTATAAACTTTATCTATATGTTTACAGTAAACCAACCATTTTATATCACTAATCTCTCCATTACTCAAATTTCTATAATAATAAGAATATGGAAAATGACGAGAGGTATTGCCTAAAGGAAAAACAAGATTTAGTTCTCTTACAGGCCATTTTTCAACCAAAATGCCCCTTACTTTATTATAAAGATTATCCCAATTTCTAGGATCATCAATATCCAATGTAAGGATTAGTTGCTCATCTGCCCTTAAATTCTCTAAAGTGGATGCATTTTGTACATAATCATGGTCTTCTAATATCATTATGAATATGAATCTCATCACGTAAGTTTTCTTTATATTGTTTAAAACTACCTTAACCTAATTCCTCGGGACTCTCACTAGAGGAGCCTACTCTTTTAATAAATTTATTTATTACTTCTTTTTGGGATTCTATTAAATATTCTACTTGTTTTCTTTTTTTCCCTTTCATCACTTCCAGACAAAGGCAACATAATATAAACCAATTGTAGCACAATTGAAATAGAAAAAGAATAAAATCACCTGTATGAAACTGGAAAAAGTATGCAAACATAATAGAACACCAATAGCTTGACAATATAGCACAAAGATATATCAATGGTATTATATCTATGATAGAGAAAAATAAATAGCAAAATTTAATATCCTATATTAAAAATGAAAAAACAAAGAGCAAATTTTAATGATAGTGAAACACGAATTTCTAAAAATACAAAAAAGTAACATACTTGGGAGAAAATTTAGTAAATTATATTCTAAGTTATTAACTATTCTAAGCTTCCTAAGTCAAATATTATCCTATTTTGCATGTTGTAGAAATGATTGAATATTATTTTGTCAAGCAACTAGAGAAAGGTCTAAATTATTAAATCAAATATTTTAGTAATTTTTTATTTAATTATTGTTAATGATTTTTTAATAAAAATTTTCTTTTATAGGAAATAACATAATGGTAAATTTAGTAATCTAACACTACCAACCTATTTATAAACAACCAACCAAACACATCCAACTATTTACCTTGTTATTTAATTATCAAATAATTTTTATTATTAGTAATTATCACTACATGTTTAATTATCATGACATGTTTAATTATATTTTTATAAATAATAAGTAATCTAAAAATAAAAAGGAGAAACACAAATAAACATAATATTATTTAATATTGATGTTCTGATTTAAAATACTAATATAATATCCACGTTAATGACAAATTACAAATTAATTATAATATATTCAAATATTAAAAAATCAAAAATTTTACCTTTAAATTATTACTGAGAACTGAAACGACAAAATCGTGAAAATTTTTGTTAGCAATTTTTGAGTTAAAGTATCTTAGACTCATACGTTTATGAGAAGAAAAATTAGAATGTAAAAAATACACTAAAATACTTTAAAGGTATTTATAAATATAACAAGTTAATATTATATAGCTAATAAAGGAAGCTATTTAACTTCCCAGATTTAAAGTTTTTGTTAACTTTCTCAATAATATAGTTAATGAAAGGAAACTATTTATTAGTTAACGTTAACGTTAACGTTAACGTTAACTTTCTCTTGTTGATAGTATAGCTAATAAAGGAGTTAACGTTAACTTTTTCTTGTTGTACCCTCTGAATGAATAAACGTTGAAGGTTGGCCCTTAATGAAGGTGGGCCCTGGGCAAGGATAGCCGGCACTAGGATGGATTCATTGTTGGTGGATAGATTGAACTTACATTATTGATTTACTTGCCATTTCTAACCTTGCAATACGAGTCTCACTTTTGACACACCTACAAAATAAGAAAGAAGAGGTTGGAAAATTATATATAAATAAGGGGAGGATATTACAAATAAATCGATTTACAGTTTTTATTTTATTTCTACTTTCTGTACTAGATGAATTTGGAACGTCAAGAAATTTTGTTTTTAAAGAAAAAGAATATAAATTTTAAACGACCTTATTAATTTTAAATGATTATAAATTTTCGTTTGAATAAAGTTTTAAATCATATTTTATATGAACGGAATACTTTTTTCGAACTTGACAATGACTCAACGGTAGTAATATCGGCGGTCGCATTAATGAAATCTGGAGCCCCATGTTGTGTAATCACAAGGATCCTTACCACAGGATTTGATAAGCCCATCATCCAGTGTGTTAGTGAATATATAAAACTAATTAAGTTGGTCTCACACAACAGCTTAAGCTATTGTGATGAAACGGTCACTTAACATGGTATTAGAGCCCTTGTAACCAAGTAGTTGTAAGTTCAAATCCTACCACCTACCTATTATTCAGCATAATGTAGAGTGAGCCTGTGCTGTTGGAATCTAACCGTGATCAAGAAAAATAGAATATTCTCTCTAATTACTTTAGAGTGAAGAATCCTTTATCGACTTACTCAATTATCTACATATGGTTCATACTGTATCCAATTAATACCGACAGAATTATCCTATGATGATTCATAAGTAGCATCAAAACACAATAATTCCCACACTAGATATCTTGGTAATCTCAAGTCTGAGGATTAATTATAC
>JAOTAX010000004.1:5477171-5505282 GCA_025629825.1 Erythroxylum guanchezii | reverse complement strand
AACATGTAAAAAAGTTAAATAATATTACAAATTGTTAAGCATTCAACTTTATTACAAATTGTTAAGCAGAATCGATGAAAAAGTCTTGTGGTTTAACAACATCCATGTACTGTTGATGAGTAATTCTAACATCCATCTAATTATGTATGTTTGTGGACTATTACTCAATTACAGGCTAATTAAAGCAAAAATTACCAACAAGTTTTTTCGTTTTAAAAAAGAAAGCAAGGAGACAGGTCTAAGGTCTGCGTATTTCTGAATGCAGACGTTCGACTGTGTTAAAAACATAGACGTCGAAAGTCTGCGTCAACAACACAGACGTCGAACGTCTGCGTTCAGAAACACGCAGACGAAGGTCTGCGTTCGTCTGCGTTTTTAACACAGACGTTTAATGCAGATGTTCGACATTTGCGTTGAAGGCAGACGTTCGACGTCTGCCTTTAACGGAGAAAAATAAAATTTTAAGAGACAAATAAAAATAAAAAGAAAAACCAACCTGAGAAGATAACAGAGATAGATGAGCAGAAGAAACAAAACAGAGTCGGCGACTGGTTTGGTCAAGAGGAGAACATACGCTATTTCAAGTTTTATTTATGTAAATGACGGAAACATTAAACAATTAAAGAATCCATTTTTTTATATATTTTCTATTTTTCATTAATAAAAATTTTATTATTAAATTATTTTATTATTAATTATATAAAATTTATTATTAATTATATAAAAATATTATTATTAATTATTTAATAAAAGTTATTATATTAAATATTATTCTATTTTATTTGATTTATATTTAAAAATATTTTATTTCTATAACATAAAAAACATCTTCTCGAAAAAGCTGAAATTTGGGCTTTTCTGAAAAGCTTCAAATTTTAACTTTTGAAAAAGCTGTATTTTAGCTTTTTCAAAAGCTATTTCTACTTTAAAAGTGATTTTGAAGTTTGAAGCCAAACACTAATTTCTTCCTAAAAATAATTTTTGCGGTGGAAAAAAGTACTTTTAGAGTCTTAAAAATTGAACCAAACAGGCACTTAATAAAATCTAGAACCTCATGTCATTTAATCCCCGCGACTGTTTTGGATAAGTTCATTAATTGCAACCGCCAACTAATTATAGGACTGCCACCTTGGATGCTATGACTTCGATCTACCTTTTACTTAAATAGCAAGTAAGACGCCTTTCTTCCAATTATTTGCTTAGAAGAATGTCTCATTCTCATCTCATTCTCAACAAAAAAAAGGAATGTCTCGATCTGATGAGTTCCAACCACAACCAGCGTGCAAATCTTCCGATCTAAGTGGAAAGAAGCACGCAACGCAACACGTTACCATCACAGCATGTACATGTCACAGGTAAAACTTCTCGCTGATTAATATATTTTGCCGTTTCCAATCGGATAAACACTATGCATACTCACAGTTTCACACGCATAGAACATCCAGATGTTTGATAGTTTTGTCAAACTTAAAGATAACGTAGAAATTTATTTATGTTATTATTTATTTTTGTATAAGTGATTGTTAAACATTTAAATAAATTTTTTGACTTTTATATCAACTCGTGAAAACTTGGATGGATGTATAAAAAAATTGTTAGGAAGGAACGTTGGTAAGACTTTTCATAATACGATTAACTTTTGATAGGTCATGAAATTTAAATATCTATAAAAGTATATTTAAATAGGTGTAGGAAACCTAATAGTCATTTACTATCATTTAAGAATCGTGTACTAACTGATAAAAGTTGCTCTTTTGAACCAGAAGTTCAGATTTGAATTATAAAAATAATCTTTTGGTAAAAAAATATAAGAAAAAAAGCTATTTATATCGATGATTATCGAGAAGTCTTATACAGTAGGTACGGTTGACTTTGACTTTGACTCTTGTTAGACGTCTTTGTCGTAAGTAGACATCTTAATTATTTTAGGTAGGTGTTATTTTTGTTTACTGGATTTCAACCTAATTAATTAGATCAATCATTTGGTAATTTTGTTATTTTTATATAAGACCAAATTTTTTTAACTTTAATTTTAGAAATTGCAAACTTAACAAATGTTCAATAAAAAAATATAACACTCCCATTTAAATAGATAATAATTATTTTACTTTTTAATAAAGGTGAAGAGAATATAATAAAATAATATTAATTGTCCTTTAAAAAATGATTTGATTCAAAGATAAATTCTAATATAATTATATATTTCTAACAACCTTATTAATATGAATGAAAAAATGAAGGATAAAAAATAAGAATCGAGATCTTGAATTCAAACAAGATAATTTAGTAAATGCTTGTGGATTCATTTATTGTCACCACTAAATAATGTTTGATATTTTGATCATAATTTTTATAAGTATATCAATCGAACTGATTTAAGAGCCTGTAAAATTTATTAAAAACATAACTGATCAAAATCTCTTTTCGTAAAAAAAAAAAAGATTTAATTGGAATTTTAATATTTTTCTTCATTAGATTTTGATCTACTTAATTAGATTAATTATTTGACATTTTATTATCCTTATTTTTAATCAAATTTTCATTTTCTTTAACATTAATTCTAAAATTAAAAATAATAAATATATAAAAAGAAAAATTTCAACAATGTTTAAGCATAGCATCTCTTAGATTTTCTTTTTTGGTTTTATAACCCTGTCTCTTACATTATCCGTGCGATTATTACTTGGATTTTTTTATTTCTGCCATGCACTGTCAGTCTGCGAGTTGAAAACAGAGCAAAGTTGTCGACAAAAATAGGATCAAATACTTGGAAGTAAGACTCATGGACATGGAGAAAAGCCTACATGGAGCCACGACTGTGGATGAGAATGAGGCATCTACGTCAAGAAGTCATGCAGAGGCCGTGAAGAGCTCTGTCAAAGATGGGCAAGTTTCAGGGAAGGGCAGAGGAGGAGATGGGGAAACTAGAACTGTTCCATTTTATAAGCTCTTTACATTTGCTGATTCCATAGACGTCATATTGATGATAGTTGGCACCGTTTCTGCTATTGCTAATGGGTTATCTATGCCCATTTTGACTATTCTATTCGGGCAAATGACGGATGCTTTTGGACAAAATCAGAGCAAGCATGTACAGCACGTAGTTTCCAAGGTATGCTCAGTACTAAATGGTCTTTGCACATGAATTTCCTTGGACCAAATTAAAAGCTTAAATAAGGAGACTACTAAGCAGTTTTTTATTTTCTAACTTAGAAAAGCGTGACTATAGGATTTTCAATTTTTTAATGTCTGATTAATATAATCCTATCGATGACCAATATTGTTGTAAAGCAGATCCATAATTCTTTTCATTTGTGTGTTTATTGCAAAACTTTAAGGTCTGTGCAAGAATTGAGTACGTGGCTGTGGCGACTGGTCTTGTGTCATTTCTCCGTAAGTTCAAGATTTGTATCACTACCTTAAGAGAAATTATATGAATGTTGAAGCGCTAATTGTAAGAATCCTGTTCTCTTGGTTCACAGAGGTGACTTGCTGGATAATCACAGGAGAAAGACAGGCGGCAAGAATAAGGAGTTTGTATTTGAAAGCTGTACTAAGACAGGAAGTTGGTTTTTTTGATAAGGAAACAAAAACTGGAGATGTTGTAGGCAGAATGTCCGGAAACACGGTTTTAATCCAAGAAGCCTTGGGGGAGAAGGTACTAAACTGTGCTGATAACATTAAACCTTGAGAATAAGCAGGAACTGAGTTGGACCGAAAGTGCGCTGATCCCTTTGGTGCTTATTTCATGCAGGTTGGGAAATTTCTACAGTTGGTTTCAACATTCGTAGGAGGATTTGTAGTAGCATTAGTACAGGGCTGGCTTCTGACCCTTGTTTTAATGTCATCTATTCCCTTGCTTGTGCTAGCTGGTGCAGTCTTGTCCATCATGATAGCTAAGACGGCATACCTTGGACAAAATGCTTATGCCAAGGCAGCAAATGTAGTTGACCAGACGATTGGATCAATCAGAACTGTACGTTACACTTCAAGACCAAGAAATACCTAAAGGAATGAACATTAAGTCTATACTCATTATTTGCCTCCCATGGTAGGTTGCATCATTTACAGGGGAGAAGCAAGCCATCGACAATTACAAGCAGTTTCTCATTGCTGCTTACAAGTCTAGCGTTCATGAAGGATTTGCCTCAGGATTAGGCTTTGGCATGGTTACGTCAGCAGCTTTCTGTACTTACTCGTTTGCAGTATGGTTTGGGGCAAAGATGATATTGGAAAAGGGATACACTGGTGGAAAAGTGCTAAATGTGATTGTTGCTGTATTGACTGGGTCCCTGTGAGTTCCATTCTAAGCAAAAAACTTGAATGTACATCTAAAACTGCTACTTATTCTATATTCTTGTGAGATATGATTTTGTGATTTGACGTATTTACTTTTAAGATTCTAACCGACATTTCAGGGCCCTAGGTCAGGCATCTCCCTGCATGAATGCCTTTGCAGCCGGTAAAACTGCAGCCTATGAGATGTTTGAGACGATTAACAGAAAGCCAGAGATAGATGCTTATGACACAGATGGAAAGATACTGGATGACATCCATGGAGATATAGAACTAAGGGATGTATATTTTGCTTATCCAGCTAGACCTGATGAACTAATATTTTGTGGGTTCTCTCTTTCCATCCCAAGAGGGACAACTGCAGCTTTAGTTGGTCCAAGTGGAAGTGGGAAGTCATCTATCATCAGTTTGATAGAGAGATTTTACGATCCACAGGCTGGTGAAGTTATCATAGATGGCATTAATATCAAAGAATTTCAACTTAGGTGGATCAGGCAGAAAATTGGTCTTGTTAGTCAGGAACCTGTGCTGTTCACATCAAGCATCAAGGAGAATATTGCGTATGGAAAAGATGGCGCAACCACTGATGAGATTAGGGCTGTCTTGGAACTTTCCAATGCTGCCAATTTCATTAATGAACTACCTGAGGTCCTTGTTTTTGCTTTCTTATGACGTTTTATCTTTGTATGTTTTTCTTGTTTTTGATTTCTTACACTTTGTCGTATCTTTGTGTCTATGTTTCGTGGATCCCATGAATTGCTTTTGTTTCTAACTTATCATTTTCCATCCAGGGATTGGACACCATGGTCGGAGAACACGGCAGTCAACTGTCTGGTGGACAAAAGCAGAGAATTGCAATAGCTAGAGCACTTCTAAAAGATCCGAGAATACTACTCTTAGATGAAGCCACAAGTGCACTTGACGCAGAATCAGAAATGCTTGTTCAGGAGGCACTAGTCAGGATCATGGTTAATCGAACAACTGTAATTGTTGCCCATCGATTAAGTACCATCAGAAAAGCTGACACGATTGCGGTCATTCAGAGGGGAAAATTGGTTGAAAAAGGTTTTTGTACTTTCAACTGAATATTAAATGTGATTTCCATTTAGTTGAACTCCAATTGTTTCAGGTTATATCTCTTATTTTGCGAATTGCCATTCCATTTACTTGGTGAATCATTATTCATGGAACCATAACTTTTAGCATGCAAAGATATATTCTTCACTAAGAGTTTAATTTCAATTTTATTTATAGTCCTACTTGAAATTCTTAGTTTCCATTTCGCATATAATTGAAGAAGTTGTTTGAACTTTTTCTTGCTGATTTTGAGAGAACCATGATGTAGAACAGGTGAAATAAAATGTGGGAACTTTGTTTCTACTTGATTAGGTTTGCATTCAGAGTTAATCAAGGATCCCGAAGGAGCATACTCCCAGCTTATACGGTTACAAGAAGTACACAAGGGATCAGAATCATCATCAAGTGATCTAAAAAAATCAGAACTTATGACAGAATCCTTCAGAGAATCAAGTCACAGATTTTCTCTTGGACCATCCGTAAGTAGAGGATCATCAGGAGTAGGAAATAGCAGTCGTCATTCGTTCTCTGTCTCCCTTGGTATACCTCCTGGAATTAGCATTCACTATGAGACTGCAGAAGCATTTGAAAATCCACCGATAAATCAAACAGCCAAAGTCTCAATCCGTCGCCTTGCGGCCCTAAACAAACCAGAGATTCCAGTGCTTATGATTGGAACAACAGTTGCAATTTTCAATGGTCTGATATACCCAATTTTTGGTTTGCTTCTTTCCAAAGTGATCAAGACATTTTACGAAATACCACATGAGTTGCGAAAGGATTCGAACTTCTGGGCGGTGATGTTTCTGATCCTTGCTCTAGTAGCCTTAACTGTATATCCATTGCAGTCATACCTATTTGCTGTTGCTGGTGGAAAATTAATCCAACGGATCCGATGCAAATGTTTCAAGAAGGTGGTTCACATGGAGATTGGCTGGTTTGATGAGCATGAGCACTCGAGTGGTTTAATAGGTGCTAGGCTCTCAGCAGATGCAGCCTCAGTACGTGCTTTAGTTGGGGACACGCTAGCTCAAGTGGTTCAAAACAGTTCTTCAGCTGTATCAGGTTTGATCATTGCCTTTGTTGGAAGTTGGCAATTGGCAGTTATTATCCTTGTTTTACTTCCTATAGTAGGAATCAATGGATACGCTCAAATTAAGTTCATGAAAGGATTCAGTAGAGATGCAAAGGTAACCTTTATTACCCGAAGCCAAAATTTTTGCTGCACCATATATTTTTTCTTTTTACTTGAAATACCAAAGCTGGATGATTGCAGATAATGTACAAGGAAGCAAGTCAAGTTGCAAGCGACGCAGTTGCGAGTATAAGAACCGTGGCCTCTTTCTGTGCAGAAGAGAATGTGATGAAACTATATGAAAGAAAATGTGAAGGTTCTGCAAAGACAGGAATAAGGCAGGGGCTGCTCAGCGGACTAGGATTTGGATCATCATTCTTCTTGCTCCTTTCTGTTTATTCAGCCACTTTTTATGCAGCAGCTCGACTTGCTCGTCGTGGAAAAATCACATTTGACGATGTTTTCCAAGTGCTGAATCTCTCTTGTTCAGGACTATATTTCAAAGAATATAATAACCAATATTGGTTATTGTATGATGAGACTAAGCATATTTTTTTCCTTTTCAGGTATTCTTTGCTCTAACTATGGCAGCAACCGCTATTTCTCAGTCAAGCTCCTTCGCTCCTGATTATTCCAAAGCCAAGACTGCTGCTGCCTCCATATTATCGATTTTAGACAGAAGGTCAAATATTGATCCTAGTGACGAGTCAGGAGTGACACTAGACCATGTGCAAGGAGAGATTGCGTTTCATCATGTAAGCTTTAAATATCCGTCTAGGCCAGATGTTCAAATTTTCCGAGACCTCAGCTTGGCCATTCATTCTGGCAAGGTGATCATTTATCCTTTCGCGTTGAAGAAACTTTTGATATGTGCAAGCACATTTATAGGCTAACGAGATATTGTTCTTTTAGACCGTTGCTTTAGTTGGAGAAAGTGGAAGTGGGAAATCGACGGTAATTTCATTGTTACAAAGATTCTATGATCCTGATTCAGGAAATATAACCGTTGATGGGATTGAAATTCGGAAGTTCCAATTAAGATGGTTGAGACAGCAAATGGGACTAATAAGTCAAGAACCAGTTTTGTTCAACGGCACAATCCGTGCCAACGTTGCATACGGAAAAGGGGGAGACGCGACTGAAGTTGAAATTTTAGCTGCATCCGAATTGGCCAATGCCCACCAGTTCATTAGTAGCTTACAACAGGTTACTCTTTAAATAATACTACTATATTATAATTCATTGCTTACACTGTTTATGTTCTCCGTGACTGAGTTAGATTTTATGCAATCATGACAAACACAGGGCTACGATACCATAGTGGGAGAGCGAGGAATTCAAGTATCAGGTGGACAGAAACAAAGAGTAGCTATTGCCAGGGCCATAATCAAAAATCCAAAAATATTGTTATTAGACGAGGCAACCAGCGCATTGGATGCTGAATCTGAAAGAGCAGTTCAAGATGCTTTAGACAGAGTTGTGGTGAATAGAACAACAGTTATTATAGCCCACAGATTATCCACCATAAAAAATGCAGATGTCATTGCTGTGGTTAAAAATGGGGTGATTGTAGAGAAGGGAAAGCATGACACCTTAATCAATATGAAGGATGGGTTTTATGCATCCTTGTTTACAATTCACATGAGTGCCTCAACTTCATCATGAGTCATTGGCAGGTTTTGCTAATACTGATTAACTTATTAGGAAAGTTGAACGTGCTAGTGGCACAAGATATCATTTATTAGAAGGCATGCAATTTCTAGAAGCAGAAAAAGGGAAGATATTTCTGCTGCTTTTTAGGTATTTAATAACCATATACTAATGTACTATATAATATACGGAGAATTTTCTTTTTTAAAAAGCTAATATGCTTTTTGTCTACGTAAAAGTTGAGTGTTACTTGAATATGAGATGATTATATTCACTTTAATGTTGTACGAAGTGATATAGTTGTTACAAAAATTGTCTAGTAAAATATAATTTGAGATATTTATTTAAAAGAAACGAAATTTTATCATCATTATTATCGACACCTAATTAAAATTTCGCTGAAGCGCGAGATTTGGAGAGATTTGATAATACACAGTTTTATTTTTATCTAGTAGAGAGACTATTTCCGATAAACTCACATGTAATGTGTCATGAAGATACTACAATTAAAAGAAATGAAATAATTCATTAAAATGTTACAAATTATAATACACCTATAGATTTAATATATGAACTATAATTAATATTTTCAAACATAACTGATTGAAACATCTTTTATTAAAAAAAGATTTAAATTGAATTTTAAAATTTTTACAAAATTTTAATTTAAACTTCATAACATTGAAAAAAACTTCAATATTGCACAAATATTTAATTTAATCTCCAACTTATTAAAAAATCTATATTTGATATTTTATATTTTCTTATACATCTTTTTGTCATATATGTATCCCAATATGTCAATCAAAATTTAAATTTTATATTAATTTAAATTTAAATTTTTAGATTCTATTTACTATATAAGATGCAAATTGCTAAATCTAGGTTGCCAGAAAGTTAAATAAAAAATCTTTAATAGAGAATTGATGAAGATATTAAATTAAACATTTATAAGCATTTTAATTCTTTTTAAACGTTTGGAAAATTTTAAGTTTAAATTAAATTTTTAGAAATTTTAATATTTAATTTAATTTTTTTGCAATATTAATCAATCCTCTCATTCTAATATTAGTCGCCAATATTAGGGATCGCATTATAATACATGTCTAAAGAAGAAGAGAAAATCATTTTGTCCAAGTACCTATCATATTGTGCATTTGTTTCACGTGAGAATCCCAAGTCTGCAGCTGTCGGCTGCCCGTTAACATTACAGTGGATCTTTCTCCACTTTCCACAGGTTGAATCTTACCCTTCAACAAAACGTGTTGTGACCAAAGAAATTCAAATTTCAATGCATACGTTCGGATTTAGTAATGTAGTACAGGTGTTTTTAATGATCAGCTTATATGAGTCAGACTCAGATCTAAATCGACCTAAAACTTAATTATTTTGACCTAAAATGATATTTAATATTTTAATTTTTTGCAATATTGAAAATTCTAAAATTGATCATTTGTTAATTGTCTTTTAAATCATTTTAACAAGAATTGCCTGTGACTTACTATTATAAACACGATAGAGGTTTTAAGTTGTTACAAGTGGACTTTAATAATAATTTTTATTTTAAAATTTATTTTTTTTAATAATTTATAAAATCATAAAATATTTTTAAATAATTTAAAAGAAAGAATTATTTCAAAAATTTAGAATTATGGAAAATATTATATCTATCTCAAATTTTATAGGAATATCTATCTGTCTATTATATATATATATATAAGTTAATTATGCTAATTGTAATTACATAAGACACCTTTTATTTTAATGAGTTATGATACTATATAATTGTTTATCCTATCTTAAGTATCAAAGTTAATTGCATTAAATTATAAGTTGATTCATTAAAATAAAAGGTGTGGTATGTCATTACAATTAGCATGATTAACTATATATATATATATACCAATTGGTATAGATCTTATGAGAGAACCAACTCCAAAAGCTAGCTTGAAGGGTGGGAGAACTCATAAGCTTATAAATTCCATATTAGTCTCTTTTATTACCGATATGGGACACATAGACTGTAACATATATATATATATATATATATATATATATATAAAATAAAAGTTAATTATGCTAATTGTTATGACATACGGCACCTTTTATTTTAATGAATCAACTTATAATTTAATACAATTAACTTTGATACTTAAAATAGGATAAACAATTATATACTATCATGACTCATGATTATAAATTGGAGTTTAAGATATATTTATTAGCAGATATTGTACATAATTAGCAGATTCGTTATTATCCTGTGTACCGGATTTAGTTGTGTATATTCTGTAGTTGCTATGTATATAATCTCTTGAATTTGAAGGAACCTGGATACATACTAGTGAAAACGCACTGCAGAAAGGAAAAGGAAAGAAGCAAAAGAAGAACGAAACAAAATAAAATTGACTTAGCTAATATTCATCAATAGCTTACATATTGACCACTGAAAGTGGACTACAGTTTCTTGAAAATTATGTGCATAGTGCATTGCCAGCCCAGATCAAACAATTATGTTCTCTGTATGAAATCCAAGGGTCCATATTCGTTATTCCTTTTCAGATTTTGCACCCATCAGAAAAAATCCTCTTTCCTAGTGCGAGTGTAATTACAATTCCACTTTATGTTAAGCATTATAGGAACAACTGATGATCACATAAATAAAGCATCTCCACTACCAATAGTGTGCGGAAGCCAACTGCTCCCTGCAATCATAGACGTCGTGGAACTCGGTTCCTTCACCTTTTTGTAGAATTTAGTGTCTAGTGCTTTATGACCTTCTCTTTTCCTTTTTTCAGCCACCGGGAATTTGAAGAGACGTGGGGTGGAGGCAATCTTATTCTTCAGTTAACTTCCAACTGAAAAATAAACTAAAGAGATATCTACATTATTTCGCTCAAATTACTTTAATTCTAAACGAAAATTCAACTTGAATTACTTCACAACTGTAACATTTTGTAATGAAAATCACGGGTAAATTTTAATTTAAATACTGTTTCGCTTGAAATTAATTATAATAAAATAACAATAATTATAATTTACAAAAGATTCTCGTTTTGTAAAAATAAGATTAATTGTACGTAACCTTTTTTTTATTTTATAAAAAAATATTTGTGTGACTCGAACTGAACATACCTTTTAGATATAAAAGAGTAAGTTTACGGATTACTTGAATGCCAAGCAAATTTTTAGGATAAGAAATCGGTGATTGAATATTGTACCTAATCCATCTTTAATTTGGTAAACATATATAAAAGGTGGGGTTAACGTACGCAGTATTTCTTGAAAAAAGAATACACAAGGCTTCAAATCAGGAGAATATTTTAATTGACTTTGTAGTCATTCAATCGCATACTAAATATGCTATTATATTTCAATATTAATTAAACCAGTTTTAATTCCACTTAACGTAGAATATTATACTTACGAAAAAAGTTAAGAAATTATTTTAATGATTTTCAAAACCTAACTTTACTGTAAAAGGAGAAACCGGACGCACGATTGTCTTAGAAGCACAGAAGTAACCTAGTAATGACGTAGGATAATACGCAAGCAGATACGTACGTAACTTTCAATATAAGAAAAAGGGTAACAAACTATATAGAATCACGAGATTTTAGTTCACATCGCAACGGACGTGAATGTTGACCAAAGTTTAGGCTAGAAGATGTTGGTTCATAATCCATTCCTTTTCTAATGTGACAGTACACCTACCCAAATCCATAAAGCAGCATGCTATATGCTAATGGTCACAACTTCTTTGTGGTCTCTTGATGATACTGCCCTCCCTTCATCTTTGCCTTTCTATTTGGTAAGGAAAGATTGCTACTACTTGGGAAACATTTGGTCACTCTCTTTTGTTTCTTTTCCTTTGATGATCGCAGTTTGTGGCTGGTAAGGGGTTGGTTATTGTTTTATCTGGTAAAAGTCCTGTCTTGGGTTTCTTTGTCCCTTTCCTTTTTAAGTTCAATACTAAAAGACAACACAGGTGTGACGGAGACGACGGTTTCCAGTCTTCACTTCTTCTAATCTATCTTTCCATTTTGTTGTTGCTCTTATCGATATGGGCATGGATCATACATTCGTTTTGGCCCTCAAATTGTTTTCTTTTTAATTTCCATGAATAAATCATCGCTGATGCAATGACTTGCGAGTTACGCGTGTTACAGTCTGTCCATTAAATCCAGGAAAGTTCTGCACATAAAGTAGAAGTTTGAAGATTCGTCATCCATCCTGTGGATGTTATGTAGATTTGAATATAAAACTGTTAACTTTGAATGACTTCATATCTTTGTTTTCAGCTATTTCTTATTGCATGATGTCATTAGTTCCTGTCAAACCGTGTACGCATATCAGTAGCTAGCCTATCACCTCACCCATGTTTTTTCTTTTTTTTCATAATCAAATCGATCAAGAAAGTCGACAAAGAATTTTGTAGATGATGCGTGAAGAGAACATAAATGAGTTGATTTCATCTACCACTAGATAGTTCTATTCGTTCTGTCTTTGTTTGTATACTTCTATTCGTTCTGTCTTTGGTTGTAAAGCCTTTACAACGACTTCATTCAATAAACAATGTGACGTAAAGGGGAATTGTTTTTATTAATTAGTAGAGTTGGTCAGGGAGCCAGAATCCACAAATCTGACAGTACTGTGTTAAAATGGGAAGTCTTCCCCTTTATAGTCTATCTTTGTTGATTCTTGTCTACGTTATTGATAGACGCTCAGATAATAGACTTTAAAATAATACACAACAATCCGTTCGATGAGAGGGTGGGTGCCTGATCTTCATTTCCTTCCGGAGTTCTTACTATGAATTTCCTACAAGATACTTGTGCCTGTCATGGTTTGATCGTAAGAAACAACTTTTGTTCATGTCCTGCAGTTTCAGTTAAGTTGTGCTTGATCTGAGAGAAGCATACGGACCAATTTTTTGTTATATTTGGAGTGCACGTCATGGCCAAGGAGAATGGCTATGATGGTGACAAGAGGATGGATGATGCAACCTCGTCAAAAGGGACAGAGCATAAGAGAAGCTCCTACGTGAATGGGGACAATGAAAAACCTGTGAAGAGTAAAGGGGAGGATAAAGTGAAAACAGTTCCGTTTCTTAAGCTGTTCTCCTTTGCAGATTCTGTAGATACTATGCTCATGATCGTTGGAACAATTGGTGCAATTGGGAATGGTTTGGCTCTTCCAATAATGACTTTGATTCTCGGGGAAGTAATTAATTCTTTTGGAGAGACACAGACAAATGACGTTGTCCAGAAAATTTCCAAGGTAAGAAAACTGAAAACGTTGTGATGATTGATGTTAGATTACTGGACAAGGAGAGCCACGTGTTCGAGCCAACTTACGATAGCTGGGTGTTGATAAGTTTGATCTGGACAAATTTAGGTCTCTCTGAAGTATGTTTACCTGGCAGTGGGAGCTGGAACAGCAGCATTGCTTCGTAAGTAGATCTCATAATCAAAAGTTAAAATAGTGGTCAAACATTGTGAGCTAGAGACTGAGAACAATCTAATTTCTGTCAGAGGTTACCTGCTGGATGGTCACAGGGGAAAGACAAGCTGCACGGATAAGGAATATCTACTTGAAGACAATATTAAGACAAGATATTGCTTTCTTTGATAAGGACACAAGTACGGGAGAGGTTATTGGCAGAATGTCTGGAGACACGGTTCTAATACAAGATGCAATAGGTGAAAAGGTACTATACTATACACTTCGCCTTCAGATTAAAACAAAATTCAGATAACTCGGTTGATTTCTTGCAGGTTGGAAAATTTCTGCAGCTGATAGCAACATTTATTGGGGGGTTTATTATAGCGTTTGTTAAAGGTTGGTTGCTTACCCTGGTCATGTTATCTTCGATTCCCCTTTTAGTGATAGCCGGAGGAACCATGTCCATATTGATATCCAAGACAGCAACTCGTGGTCAAAAAGCTTATGCAGAAGCCTCAACTGTAGTAGAACAGACCATTGGCTCAATCAGAACTGTATGTGAATGTGATGTAGTCACAGTCAATAAAATTCCTAAGCTCCAAATTCACATTCATCAAAAGCATGTCAATAATTCTATATTTTCAGGTGGCAGCATACACTGGGGAAAAGAGAGCTGTCAATGATTACAACAAATTTCTGGTTAATGCTTATAAATCTGGTGTGCATGAGGGGTTGGCAGCAGGAATCGGTCTTGGCGCAGTTATGTTCATCGTGTTCTCTAGTTACTCCCTGGCTGTATGGTATGGTAGCAAGTTAATATTGCAAAATGGATACAAAGGTGGCCAAGTCATAAATGTGATTGTTGCTGTGTTGACTGCTTCTATGTAAGTTCCATCCTTTATTCTTCTACTTGCTTCTTAAACACTGCGCACACAACAGATGCTTTCTTCTTCACTGAATTTATGCATTTGTTTCTTCATAAATCAATATTTCTTCAGTCCTGCACTTTTGACACGGAGTTCGCAGGTCCTTAGGACAAGCATCTCCATGTATGAGTGCGTTTGGTGCCGGTCAAGCTGCGGCATATAAGATGTTTGAGACTATCAATAGGAGGCCACTGATAGATGCTTATGATATAAGTGGAAGAACATTGGATGACATACGTGGAGATATAGAGTTCAAGAATGTTTATTTTAGTTATCCTGCCAGGCCGGATGAGCAAATATTTTGTGATTTCTCTCTTCTCATTCCAAGTGGTACAACTGCAGCTTTGGTTGGGCATAGTGGAAGTGGGAAATCAACAGTGATCAGTCTGATAGAGAGATTTTATGATCCACAAGCAGGTGAAGTGCTCATTGATGGTCTTAACCTCAAAGACTTGCAGCTTAAATGGATTAGGGGAAAAATTGGTCTTGTCAGCCAAGAACCTGTGTTGTTTACTTCCAGTATCAAGGATAACATTGCATATGGGAAAGAGAGCGCAACTGTTGAAGAGATAAGAGCAGCTGCTGAACTTGCCAATGCTGCTAAATTCATTGACAAATTACCCCAGGTTCTAAAGTTTCTCCATTTTCACAATTGGTTCTGAAGTAATAATGACTTCGTCTCTATGATTAAGCTATTTACATCTCTTTTGGTTTTGCAATGATTCAGGGGCTTGAAACTATGGTTGGTGAGCATGGCACTCAACTTTCTGGTGGGCAGAAGCAACGAATCGCAATAGCCAGAGCAATCTTGAAGGACCCTCGGATTTTACTCTTAGATGAAGCTACAAGTGCACTTGATGCAGAATCTGAGAGGATAGTGCAAGAGGCATTAGATAGGATAATGGTCAATCGAACTACAGTTATTGTTGCCCATCGTTTGACCACTGTGAGAAATGCTGATAAGATCGCTGTCATCCATCAAGGAAAGATTGTTGAAAAAGGTAACCTTTACTATCAAAATTAGGAACATGTGACAAGTTGATGCCCATTGCTGTTCTTCTGTATATTGTCTCGTCTTACCGTCTTGGCATATTTCCTTAAAACCGGACTTTGTCAATAAGTTTGTCTGATTTCTAACTCTTGACATGTCTGAAACAGCCTTATGATATGTTGGTGTAGATCATCCACTTGGGAAGTTGGGATAAACTAGCTCGTGATGTTTCAATTTTTGGTTGCAATTAGATTTGCAGAAATTTCTAGTTATAACAGAACAGTTAATATCAGGAAGAATGAAAATATCATTAATGCCTTAGAACGGGGAATAAAATATGAGAAACATGCTAAAACTGTTTCAATCGATGAATCAGGCTCACATACAGAACTTCTTGAGGACCCTGATGGTGCGTATTCTCAGCTCATAAGGTTACAAGAACTTAACAAAGAGTCAGAACATGCAGCTCAGGTAAATCACAAATCTGAAATTACCACGGAATCATTCAGACAGTCTAGCCAAAGAAGGTCATTGTTGCGATCAATAAGTCGTGGATCATCAAGAAATAACAGCAGTAGACACTCCTTCTCAGTCTCTTTTGGTTTACCTACAGGGCTTGATGCCCCTAATGACCACATGGAAGATTTAGAAAATTCTCCGCCTAGTATAAAACCCCCGGAGGTTCCAATTCGACGCCTTGCCTCCCTGAACAAGCCAGAACTTCCAATTCTTATATTTGGAGCTATTGCAGCGTCTCTGAATGGCACGATACTGCCAATTTATGGCATATTAATTTCCAGAGCAATAAAAACATTTTTTGAACCACCACATGAGCTGAGAAAGGACTCAAGGTTCTGGGCACTGATGTTTCTGATCCTTGGCATAGCAACATTTGTGCTTAGTCCAATCAGAACATATTTGTTTTCAGTCGCTGGGAATAAGTTAATCCAGCGGATCAGGTCAATATGCTTTGAGAAGGTGGTTAACATGGAGATTGGTTGGTTCGACGAGCCTGAACATTCAAGTGGTGCAATAGGTGCGAGGCTCTCAGCAGATGCAGCATCTGTTCGTGGCCTTGTGGGAGATGCACTAGCCCAAATGGTTCAAAACATTGCGACGGCCATAGCAGCTTTAATCATTGCCTTCAGTGCGAGTTGGCAATTAGCACTGATCATCCTTGCTATAGTCCCTCTGGTAGGCATGAATGGGCTTATTCAAGTAAAGTTCATGAAAGGATTCAGTGCAGATGCAAAGGTATGTCATAAAGTTAATTACCCTGCTTTCATTGTTGGGGAAATTTAAAATATCTATTAAAGCTGTTAACTTTCTTTTTCCAAGAACTGAACTCAAAGTAGCTTTTGACATTCATGGGAATTTTAAAGGTCGTTGGATGATAATTCCGTAACTTTTTGATTGATCATCTTAATTCCTTAATGGATGCAAATTTATTTTGCCTGTAGAAAATGTATGAGGAAGCAAGCCAAGTAGCCAATGATGCAGTTGGAAGTATAAGAACAGTTGCATCTTTCTGTGCAGAAGAGAAGGTGATGCAATTATATGAAAAGAAATGTGAAGGCCCCATGAAGACAGGAGTGAGGATGGGACTAATTAGTGGCTGTGGATTTGGACTATCATCACTCTTTCTTTTCTCTTTCTATGCAACTAGCTTCTACGCTGGAGCTCAGCTAGTAAAGAGCGGTCATACAACATTTTCAGATGTTTTCCAGGTGGGTATATACACTTTATATAACAACTAACAACTCTTCTCTTCAAACAATTGGAGCTTCAAAATTAGCCTCTTCGTGACATTGATACTGATACTTGGTTTGCAGGTTTTCTTTGCTTTAACTATGGCAGCTATAGGAGTTTCTCATTCAAGCAGCCTTGCCCCTGATACTTCTAAAGCGAAGGCGGCTACTGCTTCAGTCTTTTCATTCATAGACCGCAAGTCGAAAACAGATCCAAGTGACGAATCAGGATTAATACCAGAAACTGTAACAGGAGAAGTTGAGTTGCACCATGTGAGCTTTAGATATCCATCTAGACCAGATATTCAAATTTTCCGGGACATTAACTTGACTATTCGTTCTGGCAAGGTATGTCCTGTCCGATGTTTAATGTCCTATGTTTGTTTTGAGCAACTAGTACATAACATTGTTGAAAATGATGAACCATGCATCAGTCGAAATGATATCAGAATCCATTTATGATAACTTTTCCTAGACTGTGGCTCTTGTTGGAGAAAGTGGTAGTGGAAAATCAACAGTAATCGCTTTGCTGCAAAGATTTTATGATCCAGATTCTGGTACTATCACACTTGATGGGACTGAAATTCAAAGGCTTCAATTAAGGTGGTTAAGACAACAAATGGGACTGGTAAGTCAAGAACCTGCTTTGTTTAATGACACGATCCGGGCCAACATTGCCTACGGGAAAGGAGGAAATGCAACTGAGGCTGAAATCATAGCTGCAGCAGAATTGGCCAATGCTCACAAGTTCATTTCTGGTCTACAACAGGTAAACAGCTACATATTTACATGGTAAAACAAGCAAACTTCTAGCACTCAAAAAATGATACTATAGTAAGATTTCTACCTTTTTTTTTTTATTAACATGGTACGACAAATTGCAGGGTTATGACACTATAGTAGGAGAAAGAGGAGTTCAATTGTCTGGAGGACAGAAACAGCGAGTAGCCATTTCTCGTGCCATCGTAAAAAATCCAAAATTATTGCTATTGGATGAAGCTACCAGTGCACTGGACGCTGAATCCGAGAGAGTGGTCCAAGATGCACTAGATAGAGTTATGGTGACTAGGACAACAATAGTCATAGCACATAGATTGTCCACCATCAGGAATGCAGATTTAATTGCAGTAGTCAAAAATGGAGTCATTGCAGAGAAAGGCAGTCATGACTCTTTAATCAACATCCACGACGGGATCTATGCTTCATTGGTGGCATTGCACACAAGTGCCAAAACTATATAAGCTACTACTTTAGAAAAGAACAAAAAGAAACGTTCTTTTCTTTCCTTTTTTTTCCCCCTCTTAAAAATTATAGGCTTACAAGCATGAGAAAATTTCTGTTAACTTGTGTGGTTAGATTTGGACTATGATGATACTGTTGGACTAAGGCCCAATGATCATAGCAGCATCTAATTTCATCTTGACGTTAGCTAGGAGAAGGAAACATCCATTTAGGGGAGTTTTGAGCGATTCTTTTCCTTTTCCGGGCACTGTTTTGGGCGAGTCAGATGCCTACATATAATATTAGCAGTCGTATGAAATGGAAATTTCCCTTTTCCGTCCATTTTCAGTTGTTACTTTTCACGTAGCCATGCACCAATAATTTTCTTGTTTTCTTTTTCCAAATAGTTCATATTTACACTATTACGATCTTTTTTCAAGATTATACACTACCACTTATAAATAGAATGACTCAGATAAATCTTTTTAAAATAATTTTGATGAGGAAAAAGGTGTTAAAGAGACCCTCTTCACTCCATGTTAAACGGTATAATATTTTTTTTTTCCAAATTTATTTAATTTATACATGTTCAAGAGGTTAATGAGTTAGTTTTCTTAGTTTGTGTTCTTAAGTCCATTATAAAAATACCTTTAAAGTTCTTATTAATATAAAAAAAGTGAGTGTTCTGATTTGTTTGTGATATTTTTTTTATCATATGAGGCTTTGGAGGGATCTGAGATCCTTTGTCTATATATTTATTACAGCCACTGCATGCAAATGTGCTACCTGTGCTAGATATGTGTAAACAATGGTTGGGACAGTACGTGTAATTCATTGCTTCAAACCCAAAATTCAAGCAAACTGTTAGCAAGAATAGTTCACCATTGTTTTGGGGTCTACAGTTAACAATGGACTTATTTTAAAAAAGTGCATATCCTCTGCAATAGCACTTAAATAAATCTATTGTAATCAATGGCCTCTTTCGTGCTTTAACGGCAGTCATCACTAACAGCCAAATAACTCAATAATTATTGACTCAATAACAGCCAAATAAAATAGTCACGTGAGCTGATGTCATAGTTCAACACTTCCCCTCAACACCAACCTGTGTCCTTCTCATCATGCTGAGTTTATAGAAAAAAATTCTTAATTTTATTATCACGCAAGCCTTTAGTAAATAAATGTGCAACTTGATATTATGTCTTAACTTTCTTCAATTTGATTTCTTCTTGCAAAAATTTCTCTCTAATAAAATGATAATGAATTGTCACATGTTTACTCCTTGTACGTAAAATTGGATTCTGTGCCAAGCATATTGTTGACTAATTATCGCAATATAATGAAATTGTATAATCTATTGGACAATGAAGATCCTTTAGCAACTATATAAGCCATATACTTTCTTAAACTATCATTTCTGCTGCTCCATATTTTGCCTCTATTGTGGATAAAGACAGACTTTGTTGTCTCTTACCATACCATAAAATTGACCCTTCTCCTAGCATGAAAACATACCCTATGGTTGAACATCATGTATTGTGATTTCTTACATAATCTGTGTCACAAAAACCAACTAGCTTGCAGTCTCCATCCTTTTTATAGAAAGCACCATAGCAAAGTGTACTTTTCACATATCACAAATTTTGTCATATTCTGTCACGACCTGAAATGGGCATGTGACCAGCACGTGGGATCGAGGTTCAAGACCACAAATCACACTTAAGCCTATCATTAGTGACAAAATAAATTCAAAATCTAAGAACGCAATAAGTTCATACAATACAATAACAATAATGCACGTTAGAAAGAAGTTTTACAACTTATAAAATCATGTTACTACGGATGCTACAATACAAGATAATGAAAATAAAGAAATAACATGCACAAACGTAGGTAAGTCGCAGCGGACATGTCATGGGAATCACTGCTGCGAAGCTGGTAGTAGCTGACCTTAAAAATAAGTTGAGGGGAGTCAGACCTTGTTGAGTAAGCTCACATTATCCTACGATATCCAATGTTATGAGCACAATCATGCATGAATATCAAAATACATCCAATCACATCAATAACACAAATAAATTGTGGGGGAGAATATTTGTACGACCCTAATCTCCAAGGGGAAGCCCTCATAACTCTAAACCTCGAATGGCTGCGGGGAGCTGTGCATCACCAACTACCTAGCCATGCTCTTATACTCACGTAGCCGTAAGGCTCTCTTAATCCAAAAGGGCTGCGGAGAGCCAAGCATCACCAACAAACCAACCGTCGCTCAAAGCATCCAAAGTTATAAGTATCACAAATAAGGGTCCGATCGGGAGCCAAGCATCAACCAAGATCGGCCCATAACATATCTTAATATCATAACAAACAACTCTCATAATCATAATTAGTGTGCATCTGGTCCTGGCGTATACCCATCAGGTTACACATCCTATAGATCTTTTCTTCCCCACAATCGAACATAGTAATGCATATCAAATTATTAAGTATTCAATTTATCAAGTAAACATTCAGTTATGTAATGACCAATGCATGTATGCAATACCCAACCCAACGTATCGACTGAGTTAATTTGATATAAAGGATTATACTAAAGCTGGTACACATTACTGTATATACTCGTTCGCTATATAAATATATAAGTATCGATCGGTATATATATATACACATGCATATGAATATAGTTATGCATTGCTACATGATGTCATCTATACTAGCATTGAGCATTATTCATTTGCTGGTACAACTACGACAACAGTAAGTCGGTATGAACTTACCTGGTAACCAAACTCGTCCGTCCGAACCTTCCAATGGGGTCCCGTTCTTGCTATACCTAGTAAATAGAAAGAAAATATCTCAATCAGTGCTAATTAGGAGTTATTGTGCTCAAATAATAATTTAGGTATCATCTGCAGTACTCCATTTATGAAATTCAGCAATTTCTCCTATTCTCACCTAAACGTTCCGTGATTTTTATTTCGCAAATCGTTAAAAATCTCACTATAGTTCTTTAGAGAAAAATGATCAATATAATTTTTAGACTTTTTAAAAAAAATTTACAAAAGTGACCAAAATGGTCGTTGGACCAATACCTTCGGCAACCAAAATATTCCTCTGGTCACTTGAATATTCTCTCCCCCACTGAAAAATCTTCAGTCTCAGAATTTAATGATTTTTATACCAAATGAAAGCTTTTGATAGTAGAACAACTTTCTTTAAATCAATATACTCAGTTTCTCAACAGATTTAAACGAATTGAAGAAAAATGAATCGAAACCTTAACCTCTTTTTCCGTCAATCGGCGGCGATCCAGGCTGGGACTGGTGATGAGACCATGGGGCTTTTGTTCCTGACGTCGAGACGAGTCAAATGGTGGTGGGGATTGGCAACAACCACTGGAAGTGACGAATCGACGATTGGCATTTTTTGTCAGTATTTCTCCTCGATTTTTGCAACTATTCCGGTGACAATGGTGGTTGAAATGGGTATATTTATGACGGGCTCATTGAGAGAAAGAGATTAGTATATAACACTAACTTGTTTGAGTCACCGGTGGTGAAGAATGGTTAGAGAGAGGAAATCGTAAATAGTAACTTTGGGAGGAGTTAAAATGAAATAATGAGAAAATGAGGAAAAGAAGATGAAATCTCTTATATATATAGCACACAAGATGTTACATCCTCTCCCCCTCACAAAAAATTTTTCCTCGAATTTTATAATAAGGTTTATTAAGGAAACAAGTATGGATACAATCCTCATCATAATCATTGGATACTCAATTCAATTTATCATTTAGTTAATTCTAACCAATATGTTTTCTAGTATCATATTTCTGAATGCATGTTTGTGATACTTGTAGACATATTCATCTATTAATAATACATACAGAATGAAAACTTAAAATTAGTTAGAAATGTATTAAAAATTTTACTAATACTTATAAATTTCTAGAATCAATTAATGCCTCTCCACACGCCCTTAGCAAATTCCAAATATTTCTTAATAAACATAAAGAACAATATAATCAAGAAAAATACGAAATAAAAACAACTTTATCAACGATTTCAAGAACATTATAAAACTCATCTGTGAATAATTGTTGTATTATTTGTAATCAACTATGTACATAATTTATGCATTTGGAAAATTAGTCTCTAAATATTGAATAGAAAAAGATTATTATAAAAGAAGATGTAACTATTTACAATTCTTTATTAATAATAATGGGTTAATACCTATTAAAGAAAGATTAGATATTGCCACTACTCTTTATAATTTATATAATCAAGATTTAATATATAAACACAACGAAATAACAGAACATCAGAGACTTTTCCATTAATATGACTGAAATAACTATAGATCTGAACACTAATAATATTTAAGACGTAGACACCTTAGAATTAACTGAATATATTGGCATTTTCCATATTAATACATTATTATCAATCGAAAAACAAAAAAATAGCAAAAACACAATTAATTCTTAAAGCTGGTCAAGATATTACATATCATCTATTTAAAATTTTAATTAATCGAAAAAATTATTTATTATGGAAAAATCATACATGAAACACCTATTAGAATAGATCAATGTAATGGACATATCCGAATAAGCTTAATAGATCAAGAACAAATTTATAAGCAGTTACAAAAAAATTCCTGAAGACAAAAGACATAAAATTGGATACATACATCTTTCAACAATTCAAATTTTATTAAAATCGATAGTTCAAGAAGGAATAGACTCTCCTATAAGAATGGCTATAATTGATGGAAGAATGACTAATTTAAAAGATCAAATAATTGGAATAATGAAAAAAAATTTAGCCTATAGCAAAATAAAATTTAATACTCGTTTAAAATTAAGAATTTCTTTTCAGTCACACAATTTAGATGAAATAATTACTATAGCTTATAAATTTTATAGAGAAAATTTAATGACACTTGGACAATATCTTTTTTCAATTACCTATCAAATTAGTTATGCTCTTACTAATTCTCATCTTAGCATTGAATTTAAAATTACAGATAAAATTTATATTGACCAATTATTTAATGATATAGCAAAAGTGGGAACCAATCTAAGAATTAGTTTAAAAGAATTACCATATATTAATTATCCTATTAAAATACAAAATTTAGAATAAACCATTCCACCACTATCTTTATCTGAAAATAAAACTATTAGACAAAACTTTCCTATAAGATCACAAGATATTAGATTAGGAAAACCTGTTAGATTTACTAAACCTGGTATATCAAATGAAAAAGAAGAATTAAATAAAAGAGAAGAAAAAAATAAAAAACAATTAGGAAATGAATTAGCTAAAAGTTTAATGAAATTAATAAAATTAATAAAATATTAGAATCTTTAATTAAATGCTATGAAAAATTATTTAAAATAGTATATCTAATAGACAAAAAACAAATTTGGCTGACTTAGCCCCATTTTGGCTCGGGCCATTCCTACTATTACTTCAAAAACGATGTCGGTTTTGATATTTTTCTTTTAAAAAGATGATGGGTCGGGTTAGCCCAGTCTACCTGTAGCCCGTTGGGTCATGGACCTACCTATCCTGGGCCATCAGGTCATAAGCCACTCATTGATATTCCTAATGTTAACGGACAACATTAACTGAGGGAATAGTGTTAGAGCAGTCGATGAACTGCGGAAGTTCTACAACATCTTTTCTTAATATGTAGACTTTTCATAGTTTTCCTGTACAAAATGCAATTAGTGGAGATGCCCTTGAAATGATGATAAGTTTGGGGAAAGTTTTATTTGATTTTGGTAAGGAGTCATTGAAGAACTCCACTTAAGATAGTAGTAGTAGCAACTTCAGAAATAGGGACACAAAGGTCATATTGGAAGCTATCAAGCTTAAAGGCCTGCCATGCCCAACTGTAGCTAATCATTTAACTCAGTTGGGGACTACTTACCTATGGTTTGGGATTAAGAATCAACAAGCCCTGATGGAACCATTAACTATAAAGGTTTGAACCCCTCCATAATTTATTGTTTCTTATTTAACTGCAAGTTTCTGTGGGGTTTAGCAGTATATGACTTGACCTACTAAAAGCCTTACTCAGCTCCAGTGCACTTTGTTCTTCGTCACCTTGGATAAGATTATACCTACGTCCTCATTGGGTGACCTATTTTAGGGCATTTCCTTATGGAAGATACACTTAATCACAATATGACCTCTACTGAAAATCAATCTGCTATTAGGAATCAGATAAAAAATGAGGCAAGGGAGTTTATTGGGCATTCAGTGGAAGAAGATTTTCGCTCTATTCAACAGTCATTACGTTATAGCTCATCTAAAGTAAAAGGAAGGCTTTGCAAGATAGTAGAACATTATAAAGATTTATAGGAGAGTTTGGTAGAGGGAAATCTAGTTAGTGAAAAACCAAAATTTTTCCAGACTTTTATGGTTGATGAGGTAGTGTTGCCCACAATAGAAATGTTGCAAGCAAGGTTTTCAGCTTGGTCATCCTCACTGCTTGGTTATTTCCTGGGGAAAAGGCTCTCTTTCCCACAAATTCAGACATTGGCAATGTTTAATTGGGGAAGGAAGGGATTAGAGAAAATGTTACTCGCCGAGTAAGCTATGTTTATGTTCAGGTTCTCAAAAGATGCCAAATTGATCGAAAACCTAGAGTGGGGTCATAGCATATTAGGGGATAATTAATTCTGCTGCAGAAATGGAGGCTCGAAATGGCATTGGATAAGGTGAGGATCGATACCCTTCCTATTTGGATAAACTTTCGCAACCTACCACTAGATTATTGGACCTTGGAAGGATGAGCTTCATAGCAATTTCAATAGGTAAGACTTTATTCTTTGACTCCTAAATTGCAAAATTGGATATAATTTGTTATATAAGATTTTTGGAGAGTTTAGAATGAATGATGAACTCCTAGTGGTTTTTAATTCTATGTGATGAAATTGGATAAAAGTAAAGATTTAGTCAAAATCGAGATTCAACTGACGTATAAATGGAAGCCTGTTATGAGTAACAAAGTTTGTCTAAATATCAAGGAGGTGTTGAGATTTAAATTCTAAGGAAAGTGCCACTATTTTTTCTAAATTATGAAAGTTTTTACTTTCCTAACTACCTAAAAAAACGAACCAAGCATAATAATTTAAATTTTAGGAAAAAGATTACTTTCCCTGGCAACAATCTGTGCCAACCAAATGGGGCCATAGGGAATTCATTCTCCACTGGTAGTTACTATGAGTTGACGAGAATGGTTGAAAGTGACAATCAGGATAGCTTGCATCAACAATTATAAAATACAGATTATTATAATGAAGAACGAGATACACTAATTATTATAGAGAAAGGAACAAGCGAAGAAGTAGTAGAGCTAGTGGGCTTGGTTGCGAGCAAGGAACAAATTCCGGGATCAGTCATCTCTGAGAAGACAAAACTTACATTGGACTTGAGATTGTTCTGCTAGAGCAAGTTCTTACCTTGGACTCGAGATTGTTTCAGGCATTTACTCAGGCCTTTGTTCAGGCTATGGGACAAATTCCGTAAACTTCTACTCTGGCCCCATCTAAGAAGGGGAAGCAGTTTGACAAGCTGAGAAAATATGGAGCAGTGAACTTTTACGGGACCACTGATCCAGAAGAGGCTAAGAATTGGTTGAGGAAGACAGAAAGAGTATTGGAGTAGATGGATTGTGAAAATGAAGAAAAAGTTGAGTATGCTGTTAGTTTGCTTCAAGGAGATGCTTTGCATTAATGGGAAAGTGTGCTAGGGAGCCAGATGAGACCGCCATTGTTGGCATGGAAAGACTTCTTAGATGCTTATAAGAAGAAGTACCTGTCTGCGGTGTATATTCAGCAGAAGCAGAGAGAGTTCCTGAGTCTCACCCAGAGGGAGATGATGGTGAGCGAGTATGAGCGTCGGTTTACACAGCTATCCCGGTATGCAGCAGAGATGATGATGAGTGAGGTAGCTAAGTGCCATAGGTTTGAATCGGGGTTGCATCTAGCTATCAGAGAGAAAGTGGTGGTGCAAAACTTCTGTGACTTTCAACAGTTGGTGTTAGGCTCCGCTTGTTTCAGGAGTCCAACGCTTGCTTTGATACCACAACTATTGGGACCTGCTTGATTCCAGAACCCAACTTTTGCGAAATCATGAAACATAAGCATATTCCTATGAAATCTCCTTAACCATCATCGATTCATCTCCTTGCTCTGGTATCGCTCTGATACCATAACCGTTGGAATTTGTTTCCGGAGCCCAATATTCGGAGTCAAAAACTGTGATCTTCATAATCAACTCATTGCGTTAACTTCAGAACAGTCTTTGGAAAAATCTTCCAACCAAAATTTCAAATCTGACTTCTTCAGAATATGTGAAGCTCTAAGTCTCTTGTTTATTTTCAAACAAGAACTGTCTCATTTGGAGCTCTACAGATCAAGATATGCTTAAAAATCCAACATATGTTCATAACCCAATCATGCTCTCCCAATCGACCCCTCATTTTCTCTCCAACAAACTTTCTCAAATCAACTCCAAAAGACACAAATTTTTATGGAGAGATAGATACATATCTTAGGAATCTATTGGTTCAAGAATCACTTTATTTAGAGGTCGGATGAGGAAGTTATGACCAAAAGAATCCAACATGTTTAAGTCCTCATTCATATTTTACCTATCTTGGCGCAAGTGCCATAACTTTCAATAGAGATGTCGGATTGAGTTCGTTCTTGAACAGTTTGAAAGAAGACTTCTAGATCTACAACTTTCATAAGACCACAAAGCAAGATTCTACCTCTATAAATCGTGATTTACTGTAGCTATCCCATGCATATCTGTTTAACGGATATCCATGTCCGTTTAACGGACATTGTCGAGCCTGGGGGCTCTTTTTCACCCTAGAAGGTCCATTTAATGGACATAAAGTCTGTTTAATGGACATGAGCAATGCTAGGGGTCATTTTTTTACTTGAGAAGGTCCATTTAACGGACCTAAAGTCCGTCTAATGGACATAGGGGTTCCCCAAATCCCTCCAAAGCCTCTCCAATGCTTCCTACATCCAATCTAACTTCATATTCACTCATAATCTTCCCAAATTCAACTTTTCTAGTGAAAAATCACTTCATATCAATTCAAACTCCAAATGTATCTCATAAAACTCTAAATTCTCAACCCATTTGATTCATCAAAACCACACATTCTCATCATTTACCATAGTTATCCTTTGCATACATTCAATGCAGCATCACATCTTATAATGATCATATCTTTTCACTCCGGTATCCAAAAATTACGAAATTTATATCGTTGGAAAGCTAGAACGATCATCTACAACTTTCAAGAAGATAACTTTGACTAATTCCACCTAAATCAATACAGTTTTTCCTTTGAGTTCAGAACATAATTTTCCCTTTTGAAAAACTTGAAATTTGTCCCAAATTCACTTCCTTAACTTATCCATTCATAATTCCTATTTTCTTTTCCATAACATCTCACTTATATATTATGGATAAGAAAATAGGAATTATGAATGGATAAGTTAAGGATTCCTATTTTCTTTTCCATATCATCTCACTTATATATATATATCAAAACAATTCATGTTTAAAATCATCAACTCAAGTTGATAACTTCTTCAAGTGTACTTAATTCCAACTTAACCTCATCCTTAATTAATTCATAT
>JAOTAX010000004.1:5456168-5467297 GCA_025629825.1 Erythroxylum guanchezii | reverse complement strand
AGCTGAGTTGATGTGTTTGTAAGAATTTGGTGTATTTGTAAAAATTCCACTCTCAATGAGAATCCGAAAAGCTACTTTAGTTTGCAAACTTTTGGTTCCTTTTGATGCGCTACTTCAGCTATTTTACTTAAAATGCTTAGCTTTTGTAAACAAAATACTACACGATCAAAATAAGAGAAAATGGACTGAACTTGGAAATTGATGAACTGGAAAACTTGTGTATAGCTAAAATCTTTGGTTTACACTCTCAATTCTAATACTAAACTAGCTTAAGGTTTTTGGAAAACAAAACATCTACTGCTCTATTCAACTTCTAAAGTTCAGCTTCTAGAAAATCAAAACCAAAACACAATATGTAAACTGAAGTTTGTATTGATGGTTTTTTCATACATACTCTCTCCTTTTAAAAATGCAGAAGAAAGAAGTGGTAATGGGACTGCCTCAGTTGAGTAGCAAGTTGAAGCATGTGTGTGAACCGTGTGCCAAGGTGAGGAGCCATGTTTTACCCTTCCCTATAAGTGAATGGGGAGCCACATAAAAGCTACAATTGGTGCACACTGATGTTTGTGGACCAATGAATACACCATTAGCCGGAGGAAGGAGATACTATGTTGAATTCATTGATGATGTTTCAAGATACACTTGGATCTATTTCATGAAGAGCAAAGATCAAGTGTTTGACATGTTTAAAGTGTGGAGAGCAGAAATTGAAGGCCAATGTGGGAAGAAGGTGAGGTGTATGAGAAGTGATAGAGGAGGAGAATATATATCGAATGAGCTAAAGAATTACCTTGAAAGAGAAGGGTTCTATCATCAATATTCAGTAGCTTATACTCCACAGCAAAATGAAGTGTCAGAAAGGAAAAACATAACAATTGTGGAGATGACAAGGGCTATGATGGTTGGAATTCAAGTACCTAGAAGGTTCTAGCTTGAGGCGTGTTTTACTGCTGTGTATTTAAAAAACAGGATGAAAACTCGAGCCTTGAAGGAGAAAACACCATTTGAAGTTTGGTTTGGAGTCAAACCGAAAGTGAATCATCTAAGGGTGTTTGGATGTGTAGCATTCATGCATATTCCTGAAGCAAAAAGGACAAAGCTAGATGAAAAGGCAATGAAGGGAGTAATGATGGGCTATAGTACTGAATCCAAAGGTTATAGAATTTATAACCCCGAAACAAAGAAAATGATGGTGTCTAGAGATGTGAAATTTGATGAAAATGAGAGATGGAATTGGGAAGAACCAGTAGGCAAGAACTTCAGAAGAATGGAGTTTGAATTGCCATTAAATGATGTGAATGCTAATCAAACAGAGGGAGAGAATGCAGATGATGACAACAATCACAACAATGCAGGAGGAGATGGATCACAGGAGAAGACAAGTCAGTCGGATCCACCAAGCTCCAATGATGCTGGTAGTGATAGTCTTCAGGAGGAGCTTTTACCAAGTTCTGAAAATGATGAAACCAATTCAGATTCACAAGAAGAAACATCAAGCTCGGATAACGCTCATAAGACAAGAGACTTGGCCTCCATTTATATTGAAACTAACCCTTTGTTTGATTTCAGGTATAATGCAGCAGATAAAGAGGAGACAGATGAAGCTTTGACAATTATGGAGTGTGCTTTGCCAGCAAAATGTGAACCAATTACTTACAAGCAAGCTATCAAACAAGGAGTTTGGCAAAGCTCAATGGATGAAATATGAAAGCCATCGAAGAAAATGGAACATGGCTGCTGGTGGATCTGCCTAGTCCTGACACCAAGGTGGTTGATTCCAAGTGGACTTACAAGAAAAAACTAAATCCTGATGGCATAATCAACAAGTATAAAGCTAGGCTTGTTGTGAGGGGATATAAACAAGAGTATGGAGCAAACCTTTCACATTCTCTTGGAAGCAGACGTGAACAGTAGAGTGAAGAAAGTCTTGAAACAAGACATCTGGTTTCCAGGCAATCTGGTGAAGGTGCATTCTCCAATCTGTGAAAGTTTTGCTACTAATGCTCTTTTGATTTATAATCTGCAATGCTGCTCTCAGAATGTAATTGATTTACAATAGCTGAGTTGATGTGTTTGTAAGAATTTAGTGTATTTGTAAAAATTCCACTCTCAATAAAAATCCAAAAAGCTACTTTAGTTTGCAAACTTTTGGTTCCTTTTGATGTGATACTTCAGCTATTCTACTTAAAATGCTTAGCTTTTGTAAACAAAATACTACACGAACAACATAAGAGAAAATGGACTGAACTTGGAAATTGATGAACTGGAAAACTTGTGTATAGCTAAAATCTTTGGTTTACACTCTCAATTCTAATACTAAACTAGCTTAAGGTTTTTGGAAAACAAAACATCTACTGCTCTATTCAACTTCTAAAGTTCAGCTTCTAGAAAATCAAAACCAAAACACAATATGTAAACTGAAGTTTGTATTGATGGTTTTTTTCATACATACTCTCTCCTTTTGAAAATGTAAATTGAGGTTCATATATGCCCTAAGACATCTTATACAACCTTTTTAACAACTGTAAAGTAAAAACATGAACTGAAGGATAAAACTAGCCTAGTACATGTATTTCTTCATTTGGCAAGGCACAAAAGTAACCAAATTGTCTTTTTGGCAAAAACAGAAACTGATATCTTCAACAGCTATTTGATACTTCAGCAGACAAAATCCTGATATGCAAATTAGATTGTCAGGCATGAAAATGAGATGCTTAATGAACCAACTACACTTGTTTTGTTTAACTCTAATAAGTCTTGATTATGCTAATTAATCTTTCTTGACTTGTTTCAGTTTTTTTCATTCTTCCTGCTCTGCATCTCTTCTTCTGTTCTGTTCTTCTACTTTTGCAGTTTCTGAAACTTCCTTCAATCTGCACACTCTGTGTTCTTCATAGTTGTTTTTATCTTTTCTTCATCTTCCCTTTTGCATTGAATTTCTCTCATCAGGACTTGATCTTCATTCCCTCAATCCATACAATCTTAAATTATGCCAAGTATCATTAGTTCGAGTTTTCTGAGTCTTGGATGCCTCAGCTTGATCTTCACTCTTCTTTTCTTCTTCAGCTTGATTGCCATTGCAAGGTCTTCAGCAAGTTTCAATACAGCAGGTTTCACAAAACAATTTATCTCAATAGCTCCTCCTTTGTTTTGTGGAACCTGCACACCAATCATATTTCTCAATGATTCAAACCTCCATTTCGGTAGTGCTTTGGTGAACAAGTCTGCAAGTTGAAAGCTTGATCTGCAGAAGGCCATCTTGATTTCCTTTTCTTCAATCAATTCCCGAACATAATGATACTTTACCTTCATATGCTTAGTTCATATGTGATCAACTGGATTCTCAACCATCGAAATGGCTGCACTAGAATCACAGTATATTGTCACACATCTCTCCTTCAACTCATCATCATCCAATAGAATTTTCTTCAACCACTGAACTTGCTTGGCAGCCATGTTTACTGCCACGTATTCAATTTCAGCTGAAGATTGTGCAACACTTCTTTACTTCTTTGAGCTCCAAGCAAATATTCCAGATCCAAGGCTGCAACAATAACCACTTTTACTCTTGCTTTCATTACTTCTAGCATAACTAGCATCACTGAATACATATAACTCTGCTTTTTCACCTTTTCCAAACCAGATTCCACACTCAATTGTATATTTAACATATCTAATAATCCTCCTATCATAAATAACATGTTGCCTCTAAGGTAATTGATTGAAGCTAGCCATAATGTTCACGGCACACACAATATCAGGCCTTGAAGCACTCAAATACATTAATGATCCAATCATACTCCTATAGTAAGTAGCATCAAATTCCTCACTTGGTCTTGTCGGTTCTAACTCCAATTGATGTTCTATAGGAGTCCCTATTCCACTGCTCTCTTTCAAACCGAACTTCTTAATCAACTCTTCAGCATCCTTCCTCTGATGTACAAAGATTCCATCTCTTCTTTGATCTATCTCCAATCTTAGGAAGAAGCTCATTTCTCCCAAATCTATCATGTGAAATTTTGACTTCATCATCTCATTGAACTTTTCTGTTAACTTATCATGTGTTCCAATGATCAGCAAATCATCAACGTATAAAGAGCAAATCAAATTATCTTCACCTCTGATTTTTTTCATACAAGGTTGCTTCACTCTTGCTTCTTGAAAAGCCATTTTGCATTAGATAGCTATTGATCCTTGAGTACTAAAGCTCTTGGAGCTTGTTTCAGCCCAGACAATACCTTCACTAGCTTGTACACCTTCTGTTCTTGCCCACTCACCACATAGCATTCCATTCAAGAATGCACTCTTCATATCCATTTGGTGAACTTTCCACCCATTATTTGCAGCTAAAGCCAACAATAATTTGACTGTATCCAATCTTGCTACTGGTGTGTATGTCTCTATATAATCCACTCCATACTCTTGTTTACATCCTCTCACAACAAGCCTAGCTTTATACTTGTTGATTGTGCCATCGGGATTCAACTTTTTCTTGTAAATTCACTTAGAATCAGCCACCTTGGTGTTAGGACTAGGCAAATCCACCAGCAACCATGCTCCATTTTCTTCGATGGCTTTCATCTCTTCATCCATTGAGCTTTGCCAAACTCCTTGTTTGATAGCTTGCTTATAAGTCATTGGTTCACATTTTGCTGGCAAAGCACACTCCATAATTGTCAAAGCTTCATCTGTCTCCTCTTCATCTGTTGCATTATACCTGAAATCAAACAAGGGGTTAGTTTTATTATAAATGGAGGCCAAGTCTCTTGTCTTATGAGTGCTATCCGAGCTTGATGTTTCTTCTTGTGAATCTGAATTGGTTTCATCATTTTCAGAACTTGGTAAAAGCTCCTCCTGAAGACCATCACTACCAGCATCATTGGAGCTTAGTGGATCCGACTGACTTGTCTTCTCCTGTGATCCATCTCCTCCCGCATTGTTGTGATTGTTGTCATCATCTGGATTCTCTCCCTCTGTTTGATCAGCATTCACATCATTCAATGGCAATTCAAACTCCATTCTTCTGAAATTCTTGCCCACTGGTTCTTCCTAATTCCATCTCTCATTTTCATCAAATTTCACATCTCTAGACACCATCATTTTCTTTGTTTCGGGGTTATAAATTCTATAACCTTTGGATTCAGTACTATAGCCCATCATTACTCCCTTCATTGCCTTTTCATCTAGCTTTGTCCTTTTTGCTTCAGGAATATGCATGAATGCTACACATCCAAACACCCTTAGATGATTCACTTTCGGTTTGACTCCAAACCAAACTTCAAATGGTGTTTTCTCCTTCAAGGCTCGAGTTGTCATCCTGTTTTGCAAATACACAGCAGTAAAACACAACTTAAGCCAGACCCTTCTAGGTACTTGCATTCCAACCATCATAGCCCTTGCCATCTCCACAATTGTTTTATTTTTCCTTTCTGACACTCTATTTTGCTGTGGAGTATAAGCAACTGAATATTGATGATAAATCCCTTCTCTTTCAAGGTAATTCTTCATCTCATTTGATATATATTCTCCTCCTCTATCACTTCTCATATACCTCACCTTCTTCCCACATTGGCCTTCAGCTTTTGCCCTCCACACTTTAAACATGCCAAACAATTGATCTTTGTTCTTCATGAAATAGATCCAAGTGTATCTTGAAACATCATCAATGAATTCAACATAGTATTCACTTCCTCTAACTGATGGTGTATTCATTGGTCCACAAACATCAGTGTGCACCAATTATAGCTTTTCTGTGGCTCTCCATTCACTTGTAGGGAAGGGTAAAACATGAGTCTTCCCCTTGGCACATGGTTCACACACATGCTTCAACTTGTTAATCAACTAAGGCAATCCCATTACCACTTCTTTCTTCTATATTTGAATAATATAGTCAAGATTGGCATGACCATACCTTTTGTGCCATAATTGTGTTAACTCTGTCACTGGTATTGCTACAAAGGCTCCATCAACATCTGTCATTCGTAGCTTAAATACCCTATTCACCATTGTTACCTTATGAACTGGCTCTCCATTTGCATTGCAGATTCTGCAAATATTGTCTTCGAAATGCACCTTGTAATTCTTCTCAAAGAGCTGTCCTATAGTGATTAAGTTCGGATCTAGCTCAGGAATGTAATACACCTCTTTAAGTATGGTACTTCTTGGTTTGGTAATCAATTCCACATTTCCCTTCTAACTGATTGGTATTATTTCTCCATTTCCAATCTTCACAACAGTATTTAAATCAGTATTTGTTTCAACAAAAGCCTCCTTTTTCTTTGTCATGTGGTTGGAACAACCACTATCTATCAACCAATCTATTCCTCTTTCATTGTTTACCTTAGCTGCACAAAGCTTAACAGTTGATGCTTGGTTTTTGGATTGATGACAAGTCTCCATTACGAAGACACTTTCCTCAGTGATTGGTTTTTTGGATGGTTTGGTTGTTTGTGAAATTCCTAGTTGTGTATTGGAGTTTGGCTGTGAAGTGAGCTGAGAATTTAGGCACATTTCTGAAGAGAGTTACGTTGAGAAATGTTCAGCAAAGAAGTGTTTTGTGGCAGTTGATTTGGTGGTTGTATTGGCGTAGGTTGATATAGTGTCTGTTATGAATAGTTGGGCTTTGACATATAGGGTTGGCTCATTTGTTGTTGAATAGGTTGATGATGAGTTATTTGAGGCTGGTGTGGATAATGCTATGAAGTTTGTGATTTTCCGGAGTTGGTAACATAGTTTGCTTAATAAATGTGAGGTTCGGGAAGGTTTTGATAAGGTTTGGACTGAGTTGGTAATGGATTAGGGGAAGTGTTTTGTCTTAGGAAAGGATGCATGGGTGGGGGTTTTCCATAGATAGGGCTTTGGGGATTTTGTTGTTATGATATCCACCTCTCATAGCATACTCTTTTTGAATGTCCCCTCTTCTCACAATGAATACAATCAGCATTTTTATGCCAAAAACACTCCTCTGCTGCATGATTTGTTTTTCCACAGAATCTATAGTTTGGAAACATGCCCTATCTTGATGTTCTTGTTCCACTTTGCATTTGATTTGCATTGTTGCCAGGGAATTGGTTGATGTTTTGAAGGTTCGGGTAAAGCATTTGTGAAGGATATTGTGTTTGAGGATAAACTCGAGGTTGTTGGTATCGCATCTGGGGTTTATAGAAATGATGTTGTGGATAAGTTGATGTCTGAAACTGATTTTGGTCGTTTTGTGGGAGAATGTGTGACAGATGGTGGGTCTGTAGATGCATCAAGCTTGGTTCATATTGGTTTTGGCTCAGATTTCTTGCTTGGGTTTGAAAAGGTGGATTTTCTAGAACTTTAAAGCGTTCAGCTTTCAGTGCATATTCCTCACCTTCTCTTCTCACTCCATGCCTCTCCTCATGCATTTCCAAGACTTTAAATACTTGCTCCAATGTAACAGAAATAGGGTCATTACTAAACTGCCATTCAACAGGAGCTATGCTAGCTTCGAATCTTAGGGGCAACCTACTTAGAAATTTATCAACTAACCTCTCTGAACTTGTGTTTTCACCAAACTCCTTCAGTTGTTGTACCAATCCCATGAATCTTGTCTTTGCAGCTGCTACATTTTCTTCATCTTTCATTGAGAAATTTTCAAAACTTCTCATAACAACTTGTTTCTTTAGTCTCAAAGATTGTGCAGACCCTACATGCTCTAGCTCCAAAGTATCCCACAACTCTTTTGAGTTCTTGCATCCAACATGTCTCAATAAAATGGTTTCACTCACCACTAATCTCAGAAAAATGAGTGTTTTGAAGTCTTTATCTCTATCTTGTCTCAACTTTAACTCTTGTTGTTATGTCATTTCCGCTATTTCTCCATAATCAGCAACTCCTTCATTCATCACATCCCAGCATTCACAGATCTTGAGGCAATCTTCAACTCTAAGTGCCCAAGCCGTATAGTTCTCACTTGTTAATACGGGTATATTTGCTTGAATGCTCTGTAGACTCATCGTTGGAGTACTAGTACCTGCCATGCTTTAAATCAGTCCAGGTTAAATGAACCTTGGAGCTCTGATACCACTCTTGAAGATGCCCCATCGAAGATTGGAGAATGCACCTTCACCAGACTACCTGGAAACCAGATGTCCTGTTTCAAGACTTTGTTCAAACACTTGCTCTACTATTCACGTCTGCTTCCAAGAGAATGTGAAAGTTTTCCTATTGATACTCTTTTGATTTGTAATCTGCAATGGTACTCTCAGATTTAATTGATTCACAATAACTGAGTTGATGTATTTGTAAGAATTTGGTGTATTTGTAAAAATTCCACTCTCAATGGGAATCCGAAAAGCTACTTCAGTTTGCAAACTTTTGGTTCCTTTTGATGTGTTACTTCAGCTATTCTACTTAAAATGCTTAGCTTTTGTAAACAAAATACTACACGAACAACATAAGAGAAAATGGACTGAACTTGGAAATTGATGAACTGGAAAACTTGTGTATAGCTAAAATCTTTGGTTTACACTCTCAATTCTAATACTAAACTAGCTTAAGGTTTTTGGAAAACAAAACATCTACTGCTCTATTCAACTTCTAAAGTTCAGCTTCTAGAAAATCAAAACCAAAACACAATATGTAAACTGAAGTTTGTATTGATGGTTTTTTTCATACATACTCTCTCCTTTTGAAAATGTAAATTGAGGTTCATATATGCCCTAAGACATCTTATACAACCTTTTTAACAACTGTAAAGTAAAAACATGAACTGAAGGATAAAACTAGCCTAGTACATGTATTTCTTCATTTGGCAAGGCACAAAAATAACCAAATTGTCTTTTTTGGCAAAAACAGAAACTGATATCTTCAACAGCTATTTGATACTTCAGCAGACAAAATCCTGACATGTAAATCCGATTGTCAAACATGAAAATGAGATGCTTGATGAACTAACTACACTTGTTTTGTTTAACTCTAATAAGTCTTGATCATGCTAATTAATCTTTCTTAACTTGTTTCATTTTTTTTCATTCTTCCTGCTCTGCATCTCTTCTTCTGTTCTGTTCTTTTACTTCTGCGGTTTCTAAAACTTCCTTCAATCTGCACACTCTGTGTTCTTCATAGTTGCTTTTATCTTTTCTTCATCTTCCCTTTTGCATTGAATTTCTCTCATCAGGACTTGATCTTCATTCCCTCGATCCATACAATCTTGAATTATGCCAAGTATCATTAGCTCGAGTTTTCTGAGGAGTCTTGGATGCCTCAACTTGATCTTCACTCTTCTCTTTTTTCTTTAGCTTGATTGCCATTGCAAGGTCTTCAACAAGTTTCAATATAGCAGGTTTCACAAAACAATTTATCTTAACATTATTGATGGAACTCTCAAGGCATCATCTACCACAACCAAACTAGAAGACTATGTGGTATGAAAAAATGCAACGATATGGTATTTTCTCGAATTCTTAATTCTTTAACGCCTAATATTACAGATAGTGCTCTTTTCTATAAAACTGCTCATGAAGTTTCGAAATCACTTTCTTAAAGCAATGCACTATGGATTTTTTAGATTGAGAGACATATTTCTTGTTTGGTTGAGGATCAAATGCTTACTGTAGCTTATTACACGAAGTTTAAAAAATTATGGGAGTTAGGCTTTTATAATGATGTTGTTTGCACCTGTGGAGTAGATAATAAAAGGCACAAAGTGATACAATTTCTTATGGGGTGAATGAACCCTATAGTGATGTTCGTGGTTAACTCCTTTTAATGCATCCATTAACTAATGTTGCATAGACTTATTCTTCCATCATTTAAGAAAAAAAGCAACAAATTTTGAGAATAACACGTGAGACAATAGAGGCTTCTGCCATGGCTATTTGTAAAGATGAACCAATAACCCTTGTTATTTGTCACAAATCTGGTTTGTCTTATTCTTATCCTAATTCATCTAATCGCAAGCCATTACATTGTTCTTACTGTGACAGAGAACATCATACAAAAGAGACCTGTTGGAAGTTATATGGTTATGACTTGGACATCCCAAGCATACATTAGCTAAGAGCACTCATTCCAAGCACAATGGCAATCCTCATTCTTCATTAACAATGTCAAAGAGGCTCCGATGATGCAACAAGTTAAGTTCGTTATGAATCGATTGACTGAATTACAACTACAACAAATGTTGTCTGTTATATAGGGTAATGGCTCATCTTCATCAGCTCCTCCTAAGGCAAATAATGTTAATGCTTGTTTAGGTTTGTCACCACCTGAACTAATAATTGATAGCGGTACAATAGATCACATTACTTCCTCTCTAGCTCTGCTTGTCAATAGTAAAGAGAACGCTTCTTTACCATCAGTTGTTATGACAAATAAAGACTAAGCTCCAATTATCTCTACTGGAAGTTTACCTTTGAGTCCCATTATCTATTTGAAAAATGTTCATGGGATGCAATCTTGCAAAGTGGATTTGATGTCTGTGAGTCGAGTCACAAGATATTTAAATTATTTAGTAACATTATTTTCTTATTGGTGTATTTTGCAGGATTTGATGACAGGGATGACGATTGATTTGGGTCAACAACAAGATGAACTTTATTACTTAGTTGTAATGACAACGAATAAGTCACATCATCCAATTCAATCTGCAGCAACCCATACCATCAAACCTTCTTCTTCTCAAAACACTTCTACATAGGAGTGTTCAAGAAAACGTGCGAACCTGTGAACCGGACCTGAACAGCATGAACCGAACCTGTAAATAAGGTTAACCGAACCTGAGTTAAGGTTCAGTTCGAATCGAACATGAAAAATCAGGTTCATGGTTCAAGTTCAGGTTTCTAACTTGCGATTCTAGGTTAACCAAACCTAAAATGCACCTATAGTAGTTAACCGAACTGAACCTGATTTATAAGCTTAGGTTTAAACCTGAACCTGAAACACCCAAAAAATCTATCATATATTTAGATACAATTTAAGAGGATAATAATAATAATAATAAATTCACTAGTATTTACTATATTAATTCTTGAGTGAAAAAAAAAGAAGAAAAGGAAAAACTATTTTAGTTCTATGTTGTTAAATGTTAATCTTGAGCATTGCTATTATAAGTAACAACTAATGCATAACACTCAATACTTCTACTTCAAATAGTAATTAAT
>JAOTAX010000004.1:5441306-5452043 GCA_025629825.1 Erythroxylum guanchezii | reverse complement strand
TTTCCGATTCAAAGAGTTTGAATCGGTTGATTCCTCCATCCTCTGCGTGGATACCGTTAGAGACGGTCTTCTTTGGTGGTTTTTGGTTTGACTCTTTGGACGGACACAAAATCCTGGGATTTCTGGGCATGTTCCAGAACAAATCGTTTGTTCTTCCGCACCGCGTGCATGTGATGCATGCAACTGGACGCGCCCCAACATATATATCGATCGATACTTATATATTTATATAGAGAACGCATATATATAATAATATGTACCCGCTTTAGTATAAGCCTGTATATTGAATTAACTGAGTGGATGCGTTGGGTTAGGTATTGCATACATAAATTGGTCATTACATAACTGAATGTTTACTGCATAACTGAATGTTTACTTGATAAATTGCATACTTAATAATTTGATATTTATTGCTATGTTTGATTATGGGAAAGAAAAGATCTGTAGGACATGCCACCTGATGGGTATGCATCAGGACCAAATGCGCATTGGTTATCACTATGAGAGTTGTTTTGTTTATGATATTGAGATATGTTATGGGCTGATCCTGGTTGATGCTTGATTCCCGATCGGACTCTTATTTGTGATGCTTATGACTTTGGATGCTTTGAGCAAGGGTTGGTCTGTTGGTTATGCTTGGCTCCCCGCAACCCATTTGGATTAAGAGAGCCTTAAAGCTATATGAGTATAAGAGCATGGCTGGGTCGTTGGTGATGCATAGCTCCTCGCAGCCATTCGAGGTTTAGAGTTGTGAGGGCTTACCCTTGGAGATTCAAATCCTACAAATATTCTTCCCCACAATTATTTGTGTTGTTAATGTGATTGAATGTATAGCATGATGTGTATGTATTTTGATATTCATGTATGACTGTGTGCATAACATTTGGTATCGTAGGACAGTATGAGCTTACTAAGCAAGGTCTGACTCCCCTCAACTTTTTTTTGTAGGTCAGCTACCACCTGCTTCGCAACAATGACTCCCGTGACGTGTCCGCTGTAGCCTACCTATATTTGTGTATTTTCTTTCTTTATTTTCATTTATCTTGTATTGTAGTGTCCGTAGTGACAGGATTTCATGAGTTGTGAAACTTCTTTATGACGCACACTATTGTTATTGTATTGTATGGACTTGTTGCATTCTTGGGGTTTGAATTTATTTTGTCGCTAGTGATAGGCTTATGTGTGATCTGGGGTTTCAAATCTTGGGTCCCATGGGTCAGTCATATGCCCGTTTTACATTGTGACAACTTATTGGCTTTGGCAGTCGCTCAAGATTGGTTTCTTCATTAGCTTAATGTTTATAATGCTTTTCTTTATGGTGATCTTTTGGAAGAAATCTATGTCTCTTCCTCCTAGTTTTCAATGACAGGGGGAAAAACTTATATGTTGCCTCAATAAACCTTATATGGATTAAAACAAAGCTCTTGTCAATGGTTTTCCAAGTTCTCTACTACTATTCAAAATGTTAGATCTATTTAGTCCAAAGTTGATTACTCATTGTTTACTTGTAGGAAAGGCAAATCATTTACAACTTTATTAATCTATGTCGATGACATTTTTATCATTGGCAATGATCCCATCGCATAATCATTTATGGATTAAAGATTTGGGCAATGTAAAATCATTTTTTGGGTATAGAGGTCTCACAGTCAAAGAAAGATATTTTCATTTCACAAAGGAAATAAACTTTAGAAATTTTGAAAGATGGTGGATATTTAAGCTAAACCTATGGATTTTCCCATGGAACAAATATGAAGCTATCAGATGAAGGTGAATTGTTAAAAGATCCATCTTTATACAAGTGGTTTGTAGGACCCCTAATTTACTTGACTATTACTCGTCCAAATATCATCTATTTAGAGCACATATTGAGCAGATTCATGCATGTTCCACATAAACCTCATATGGAAGCTACCATGTGTGTATTACAGTATTTAAAGAATAATCCAGGTCGAGGTTTGTTTTTCCCTTAACAAAAAGGGTTATCTTTGTATACTTTTTGTGATTTTGATTGGCGAGGTTGCTCGATATCTCAAAAATCAACTACAGGCTATTGTGTTTTTCTAGGATCTTCTCTCATTTCATGGCGGACAAAAAAGGCATAAGACTATTTCTCTATCCATCATTTTTTTTACTTGTTTTAATATTAATAACTCCAACAAGATAACTCCAATAAGTTCCGATCTTTGCTTCAATCTAATCTAACTTAAAATGAAAATGGAGAAATATCAAATAGAACTAGATAGATCTCGAAAAAATGACTTCCTATACCCATTTATCTTTCGGGAGTATATTTATATACTTGTTCATGATCACGGTTTAAATAGATCCATTTTGTTGGAAATGGAGATTATAACAAACAATCTAGTTTACTCTCAGTAGAAGTTGAATATAGAACTATGACTAGTACATGTGAGTTATCTTGGTTACTATCACTGTTGAAAGATTTGTGAATATTACATCCAAAGCCAACATTGTTGTATTGTGACAACAAAGCAACCCTACACATTGCATCTAATCCGATATTTCACGAAAAAAACTAGACACATAGAAATAGATTGTTGCTTTATTCATGACAATATTCAAAATGGTTCAGTCACAATTAAATATGTTCCTTCAACTAAACAACTTATCGAGGTGTTCACTAAACAATTAGGGAAAAAAGCTTTTTCTATAATGAAATACAAGTTGGGAGATTTTTATATTTACTTCCTAACTTGAGGAGGAATGTTATAAAATTTAATTATATCATGAGATTGATGAAGTAAATATTGTAATTGTCCATATTAGAATAACTTAATTATAGGAGTAGAATATCTCAATTATAAGGATAGTCTCTCTCTCTCTCTCTCTCTCTCTCCATATATATATATATATATATATATATTATTCATTCCTTCTTTTCAAAAATGGTTAACCAACTTCATATATGGAGATTTGTCAATATTAACCTACTTACACAAGTTACATTTACTTTGGATATTCAATCATTTGTTCTCTTTAGTTCACATTTCCTAACTAAATTCACTTATATTGGAACCAACATTTAATAGGATATAGTCTTGAACAACACATTCTCGATCCGTCTTTTCAGATATAATGCGGAAGGTGTAACTACGGAGCTCTTGATTTTTCACGCCTCGCCAACAAATTTTGACAAATCAGCGTCCACGTGTCTCATATATTGTTCGAGAAACGTGCATGTACTGCGTACACGTAAATCCAAAAAATCAATAACTACAAGCGACATCCTTGGGCACACATGATGTCCCTTTCTTCGTTGAACACAATACCGTCTGCAATAAAGTATTGTCCGTGAAGTCCAAAATTGGACACATCCTTTAGCTCTCACTTCATCGAGACCGTATCAATTATACCAAGTTCTAGATGGTCCACACCTGATCTGCATGCGTAGTGGATGAGGAAGTCATTTATATGTCCGCTTATGGTAAAATTTTTGTGGAGCTGTATCCATCGCTGTCTAGAAACTACAGCACACAATTGACTTATTTTCCAAAATTAATTCCATATGATTTTAGAAATTCCATCAAATAAATGTTACACGACAGAAAGCATTCCTTGTAGAGTAATTTTACACCGTACAAATTATGTTAAAACTGGAACTGATATTATATATCATAGCCAACATTATTAATTAGTTACATCACATCTGCGAAGGACACGGAGGCCAAATTTATTAATTAGTTACATCACATCTGCAAAGGTCTTACAAAGACAGGGAGGCCAAATTGCGGCTGCAGAGTGAGGATGGCCGCAGGAGCATGCTTGTACTCGGAAGCAAGTGTAAAACTAAAATTCTGGAGAAGCAACGCCAGCGCAGTTTTTGCTTCGAGCATCGCGAAATTTTGACCAATGCAAACTCTTGGACCCGTAGAGAATGCGATGAAAGCATTGGGGTGTGTGGCAGCCTTGGACACGCCATCCTTAAATCTCAGCGGATTAAACTCATTTGCGTCGTCTCCCCAGTAAATTCTGTTCCTGTGAATCGCGGCTATGTTAATCATCACACAAGTGTTCTTCGGAATCAGCAAATTCCCAAGTTTCATGTCTCGTGTTGCCTGTCTAATAAGTTCCGTCCCTGGGCCATAAAGTCTCAGAGACTCAAGTAAAACCATGTTCACCTGGGTATATATATATTACACAAGTCAGTTTAGTCCTTTTTCTGATATTAATTAACTTGATAGAACAGCTTACTAATTTTAACTTGGTTAACATGTCAGCATCAGGAATTGCAGTCCCACATTCTATGAAAACCTCTTCTCTGAGTCTGTCTTGCCAATCCAGATGTTTGCTCAACAAGAATATCGTCCAAGTTAATAAAGTAGAGGTGGTCTCGTGCCCAGCAAAGAAGAACGTTTTACACTCCTCCATGATCTCATACAAGTTCAGCTCTTTGCAATTTCTCGAGGCTCCAATCATTAGATCAAGTAGATCATCTCCGTAATCAACTTCTGAATTTTTAGTAGCTAGGGACTTCAATCTATTGCTTACGATTTGCTCCAGCGTCCTCTTCAGTTTTCTATGTAGTTTCCATATCTGAATATTGGATGGAGTTGGAAGATACCTAAAAGAGCCAAAGAGTGAAAAGAAACAACCTATTAGGTGATGCCAGGCAAAGATAGTTTTAGGACAAGAAGAAGCATGAAACACCAAGTCAAAGCACACACTGGCTTCCAGGGATAAAGATGTTGGTGTCCGAAGCTGCACAGCATCTCTGAAGCTCTTTTTGTGCCTTAAAGGCTTCCATTCCTTCAACATAACTGCTGCCAAAGGCTGTATGTGAGATTATATCAGCCGTAAGTTTATGAAATTCTTCGTTTATCTTGAGTTTCACACACAGATCCTCAGCTGCCATGGCTTGAGCTTTCCATTCGTCAAGCATCTTTATGGTGCATTCTGACATTCTCTTGATCATAATCTGCCAAAACCATTTTCAGATTGCACAAACTACGTTACCTCAATCAGTAATACTAAAAAATGAGTCTTTTGTTATAGTGCTACTAAATGAAAGCTCCATAGTCCCTAGTTAATTAGAAATGATGCCCCTTTAATTTGTTCAAGTTAAAAGAGTGCTTAAGATGGAGACCTTGAGCTTATCCATAGAGAAGGCAGGATTAAGAATTCTTCTGTGCCTTGCCCAGTCCATTCCTTCCACAAAAATCAATCCTTTTCCAATGAGCTTTATTAATGAGGGTCTGGTCTCAGGTTTGACGTAAAACCCAAATTTATTTGAAAATATTTGTTTGGCTAGCTCGGCATCTGCTATAACAACTCTTGGCTGGGTCTCGTGCCAGTACAGCAGTGTGTTACCTGAAATGTTTACAATTTAAGATTATTTGACCAAGTTGCTCGTTACCAGTTGTCTATAATGAAATTAATAGCTAGAATTAAACAATCATATACTTTAAGATGGAGCCATGACTCATGCATATAAACCATAGGAGAGAAGAAACTGACCGTATTCTGAAGACCATTTGTGATAATGAGGAAAAACTTTTGGTATGATATCATTAGAGTTGATATCCAAGACCAACTGAGAAACTTTCTGCTTCAGTCTCTTTACTTCAGTAATAGAACCATAAAGAAACTTATAAGGTGGGCCTCTCACTCCTTGCTTCTCCAACATTTTAGTTACAACATATGGCCTCCATACAGCAACTTTAAGCAATTCCCAGATTAATGTGACCAGAACGGCTGCTAGAGCAACCATGACAATGCCTAGATTACCCATTTTCGGGAATAGCAGCTGGATTAAGGTTTTATGTGACGACAAAGTGAACGTGAGTAATGAGCAATGCAAGGACTCCAGCCCTTGGTCCAGTTTATATAGATTTTACGCTTACAATGCCATTGTAAGCGTGAATGCGACTTGGAGGATGAGATCATTGCTTTATATGGGCCTTAATGCTCTGAGGCTCATGCTCAGACAGTGATCTCTGTCATTTTGCGCTCCCTGTGCAGTCACTTTTCATACATTGTAAGCGAGAATGCGACTTGGAGGATGAGATCATTGCTTTATATGGGCCTTAATGCTCTGAGGCTCATGCTCAGACAGTGATCTCTGTCATTTTGCGCTCCCTGTGCAGTCACTTTTCATACCAGTGTTCTTCTTAGATTCCATCCACACATTTTAGTTACTCTATGCAGTACACTGTTCTTAGCCGTTTCCTATTCGCATTGGTTGTCAGGTCCACTTTCGGTGGTTCCGAACAAAATAGAAACTTCGATACCCTCTATGATTCAGCCCACACCTTTCAGATTGGTGCAACTTAAGAGTCGTACTTGATTTCATTTTTAAAATCTAGAAGCTTATTGATTTCACTTCAATGATTGTGGCTCATATCAAAAAGATAACAATGAAGCTAACTATTAAAGATTAGTTCAAGCACTCGCAAGAGTTTGATCCTTCATTTAATTAGATAAATCATTTTTAAAAAGATGAAAGAAAAGTAAACTTTCATAATTTGAAACTCAACTCCAGCTACTTCTTTGTAAGTGAAGTAAGGTGCTTCTTTCAGTTGCAGTTTTCAGTTTTTTTAATTTTAATTTTAAGTAAGTTTACTTATCATTGTTATTAACATAATTTTTTTTGGGTAAATTGTTATTAACATAATTATATTTTTGTTACTAAGAATAATGAAATAAACAGAAAAATAGAAATAAATTAATGCTATAAATTAACCAAAGAATTCATTTTATTTAAAGGCCTTTATAATATTTAATAATTATTATTTTAAATATATTTTTATTATAAATAAATAATTTGGTATATATTTTATTTTAAAATATAATAGCAAATAAATATTAGTTTATAATATTATTTTATTAAATAAATAATTTGGTATATATTTTATTTTAAATATATAATAGCAAATAAATATTAGTTTAATATATCAATTAAACAATTATTTGTTATATCAATTAAAATAATATTAGTTAATATTATTTTATTAAATAAATAATTTGGTATATATTTTATTTTAAAATATAATAGCAAATAAATATTAGTTTATAATAAAATATTAAAGTGCAGTCAATAAATTTTTTTTATTTATTAGTAGTTAATATTTAAAAATATTAAATAACTAATATTTTATTTATTAGTAGTTAATATTTAATATTTGATAATTAAACAATTATTTTAATTTGTTAATGAACTAAATTATAAAATTCAAATAAACCAATTTTAAAATAAAATATATACCAAATTAAAAAATTAAAAAATTTGTAAATTTTAAATATAATTATTTATTAAATAAAATATCTAAATTGAACAAGCCTAAATTGACTGCACTTTAATCTCGCCTCAGGCTTAAAATTTTTTTAGACTTAAAGTTAGGCACGAAATTCAAGATCTAACTCTAAGCAACCAAAATCTATCAATTAAAATAATATTATTTTATTAAATTTACAAAATAACGTTGTTTAGTTTAATAGATATAACAAGTTACTGATCACATCGACTCTTCCAATTATTCCAGGCTCCAATCTTCCTAATTGTAATTATCTAAAAGTGAGAAAACATATACCCCTAATCTTTATCATCAACGACTTATTTCTTACTATAGCAAACATTACTTTTGGCTATATTTTCTTTTGCTACGATTTGATATTTATATCTTACCATTTGGCTACGAAATTTCCAAATCATATCCTATTAAAGCAGTAACTCTTTAAACAAAAAAAATTGCGGGTTTTTTTAGATTATTAACCATGTTTTGTTTTACTACAAATTTGTTTTTGTAGCAAAAGCTAACTTATGAATAGGCTACGTTTTATATCCATAGCTAATAACTTTGGTGACTTTTTTTATCTGGAAAAAAAATTCATAGTAAAAATTCTTACCTATAAAAATTTGTTCCAAATGTTGGGAAGAAAGCGAGTATAACACACTTAACGATTAATCAATAAATCTTTCCCCACTTAAATGAATCTATTAGGAGTAATAATGAGCAAAAATTGGCAACAAACCAAATGATTACAAGCTGCCTCAATAATGCACAAATCAAAAATCAATCACAAAACACAATAATTATTTAACATGGCAAAAACTCTTTTGGTGTGAAAGAAAATTCATAGTAAAAATTCTTACCTATAAAAATTTGTTCCAAATGTTGGGAAGAAAGCGAGTATAACACACTTAACGATTAATCAATAAATCTTTCCCCACTTAAATGAATCTATTAGGAGTAATAATGAGCAAAAATTGGCAACAAACCAAATGATTACAAGCTGCCTCAATAATGCACAAATCAAAAATCAATCACAAAACACAATAATTATTTAACATGGCAAAAACTCTTTTGGTGTGAAAGATAAAAAACCACGGGACCTCTCTTGATCCAAGCAAATGAAATCCACTATCACAAATACTGTCTTATAGATATCAACAGCCACAATAATTCATAAATCAAAGGCTCAATCCCATATAACCACAAATCAAAGTAGAGAACTACACTAAGAGAGCAATCACAACAAAAGCTTCTATTCTAACAAATTATGGAAAAGTTCTAGTCATCCAAATGCAATCTTCACCGTTCAAAGCAAAGAACAATGAGTAAGGAACATGCTCACCAAAATTTAGCCCGATCGGACAAAGAATGACAGACCAAAATTAGAATATGGTGAAGCTCGTCAGTTCTGCAAACACCTTGAGTTCAGTCCAATTTTGGAACCAAAAACTCAACCTTAAAACCTCCAAACCAGATCTCCACCGTTCAGAATAAAGAACAATATGTCTTTAAGCTATATTCCAAAAATGAGACCGATCCAACAGTGAACGACTTCCCAATTACCGGAAATGTAAAACAGGTCGAGGTGAACAATATCTCCTTTTGTGAAGGTTGAAAGAAAAAATCAACTCTCTCTCTTCTCTCACTCTTGGCAGTTGCTAGAAATTTTTTTGAGAAAGTGGGCTTCAACAAATTTTGGGTTTTACCACATAAGAGAGAACCCAAACCCAACAATTCTCTCCCTTCCCGACTATGTGAAGGAGGTTGCCAAACTGACACTTAATCGACAAACTTCAAACTTCATCCTTGGTAAAGCTTTTGTGCACAAATCAGCACCATTATCATCAGTATGAATCTTTTCAAGCTCAACAGACTTGGAATCCAAAACATCACGGATCTAATGATACCTCACATCAATATGTTTAGATCTACCATGGAAAGTAGGATTCTTACCAAGATGAATAGCACTCTGGCTATCACAAAACAGAACATACCTTTTTTGTGTAAACCCGAGCTCATTCACAAACTTCTTCATCCATAGTGACTCCTTACAAGCTTTAGTAGCTGCAATGAATTCAACCTCTGTAGTATACAAAGCAATACATTTTTGCAACTTAGATTGCCATGCAATAACTCCTCCTTCAAAGGTAATCAAATAGCCAGAAGTAGGCTTTCTTGAATCAATATCTCCAGCCATATTAGAATCTGTGTAACCACAAAGCATAGGCTTTTGAGTCCTATAACACAACTTCAAACTTGAAGTGCCACGCAGATATCTTGAAATCCAGCTTCAAACTTGAAGCGCCACGGAGATATCTTGAAATCCACTTTACTGCATTCCAATGTTCCTTTCCTGGATTAGAAAGAAATCTACTAACAGTGCCAATTGCATGAGCTATATCTGGTCTAGTACAAACCATGGCATACATCAAATTTCCTACTGTAGATGCATAAGGAACCTTTTGTATGTATTCTTTATCTTGCTTACTGGACGGAGACTACTTCAAACTCAATCTAAAAGATGGTGGAAGAGGTGTACTTACAGCCTTAGCCATAGCCATATTGAAATAATGTAGTACCTTCTCAATGTACTTCTCCTGTGAAAGCCATAACTTCTTGCACTTTCTGTCATGAATGACTCTTATGCCAAGAATCTACTTTGCTGGCCCCAAATACTTCATAGTAAAGGACTTACTTAACTCTTTCTTCAAATTCACAATTCTGGAAGAGTTATGGCCTATAATAAGCATGTCATCAACATATAATAACAAAATGATGAAATCATTGTCAGAAAATTTTTGCACAAAAACACAATGATCAGTAGTAGTCTCCTTATAGCCTTGTCGGACCATAAAAGACTCAAACTTCTTATACTATTACCTTGGTGCTTGTTTCAAACCATACAAGCTCTTCTTCAATTTGCAAACATAACTTTCTTTGCCTTTCACCACAAAACCTTCTGGTTGTTCCATATAAATCTTCTCTTCTAAGTCACCATGGAGGAAAGCAGTTTTTACATCCATCTGCTCAATCTCTAAATCAAGAGTAGCAGTCAAACCCAAAATAACTCGAATAGAAGACATCTTGACCATTGGTGAGAAAATCTCCTCAAAATCAATCCCTTTTTTCTGACTGAAGCCCTTGACAACTAATCTGGCTTTATAGCTTAGAGATGATGAATTCTCTTCTTGCTTCACCCTATAGATCCACCTATTCTTCAAGGCTTTTCTATCTTTGGGAAGCTTGACTAGTTCAAAGGTCTCATTTTCATAGCTGCAACCCATTTCACCTTTTCCTTACTCTTAATAGCTTCTTGGTAGCATTCAGGCTCCTCTGCATTTGTCAACAACACATACTCACTAGATGAATACCTAGTAAATGGTATGCGATCTCTAGTAGACCTTCTGAGTGGAAATTCTTGTTCCTCACCAAGTACCTCATATTGATCATCAGCTACATCATTTACAGGAATATCAACCTCATC
>JAOTAX010000004.1:5413026-5441206 GCA_025629825.1 Erythroxylum guanchezii | reverse complement strand
ATGTCAGCCTTTGTATCATTGTTTCGAAATACTAGTTTCGATTTGCTTCCGCTTCTGTTCGGTCCTCTGCGACTTTCGGTTCTGTTTCCTTCGTTTTAATGAATCCTGTATAAGTATGAGGTTTTTGGTTTCCGTAGTTGGGTCTCGGTAATGGGATCCAACACCTCTCTTGGTCTAAGCAAATGAAATCCACTGTCACAAATACTGTCTTATAGAGATCAATAGCCACAATAATCTAGAAATCAAAGGCTCAATCTCATATAGCCACAAATCAAAGTATAGAACTACACTAAGAGAGCAATCACAACAAAAGCTTATGTTCTAACAAATTCTAGAAAAGTTCCAGCCGTCCAAATCCAATCTTCACCGTTGAAAACAAAGAACAATGAGTAAGGAACGTGCTCACAAAAATTCAGCCGATCGGACAAAGAATCACATACCAAAATTAGAATATGGTGAAGCTCAGCAGTTCTAGAAACACCTTGAGACCAGTCCAATTTTGGAACCAAAAACTCAACCTTCAGACCTCCAAACCAGATCTCCACCGTTAAGAATGAAGAACAATATGTCTTTAAGCTGTATTCTAAAAATGAGACCGATCCAACAGTGAATGACTTCCCAGTTGTCTGAAATGTAAAACTGGTCAGGGTGAATAATATCTCCTTTTGTGAAGGTTGAAAGAAAAGACCAACTCTCTCTCTTCTCTCACTCTTGGCAACTGCTAGAAAATTTTTTGGTTGAATGACAATACAAAAATTAACCCTAATGGGTTAAAAAGAAAGTTGGCTTCAACAAATTTTGGGTTTTACCACATAGGAGGGGGAACCCAAACCCAACACCAAATGTATAGCTATCAGCTACGTTTTCTAATGAAATAATTTTTTTACACAAAACTTTTTTACTACAAAAGTATATTCATATAATGAAAAAAAAAATACTCCAAAAATAAGTTAAATGATGTCATTTTCTCCAGTTAAATAATGACATTTTTTTAGACTATTAACCTACAGGTTTTCTCTCATATCCTTTGAGTTTTCTTCTTTTATCTTTATGTTCTAGATGCTTAAACAATGTCTTCGTGTTCTATCTTTGTGATTTTCTTCTTTTGTCTTCCTGTTTTCTACTTAAATGATATCTGTTCCAACAACAATTCTTCTTCTTCTCTCATCTTTTTGGTTCTTAGGTATGTCTTCTTGTCTCACTGCCTGCATTTGTTTTCTTCTCTCATGCCTCCGATGTCTACTTTTAATTTATTCTTTCAACACCTTGCTTTTGTCATTGTTTATGTTCTAGAGAGTTCTTGAATATTTTTATTATGGAGAGATATTTTAATTTCAATTAATGTGTGGTTAATTTTAAAATCTATCATTTCCTTAAATTAAAGTTTCCCTAAGCTCCCTAGCAAGCTTAAATGATTTTAATTGGATTAGATTGCCATACTGAGTATGCTCTTTTCAAATTTGCTCTGTTTTTTTTTTCTTCTTATTAATATGTTGGACATCCTGGTATCTTCATGAACTTTTGACCTATTAGAGAAGGTCTTCATCCTCTTCATTGTTAAGGCTTAGGATCCCTTGTTCACAAGGGAAGTTGAAGATTAAGAATAGCTTTATTATTGTTTCAATAAAAAATTCCAGCTTTAATATGCATTAGATTGATTTTCCTGAGGTCATATTACTGATGGCTTGTGTAGTAATCTGAATAAATATGAGGAGGATGCATTACCTTCCTTTTAGAAATTGTGCAACATACACTATTGTGGATAATATTCTACAACCTTTGTATGAATAGTTAGAAAAGAATTTTCTGGACCAATGTCATGGGTTCTAGAGAGGTTTTTTTTTGGGGCATTTTTTGTGTTTAGAGAGTGTTGCTTGATAGAGCAATTAATGATGTTGAAATTTTTTTCACTCTACAAATATCCATGTTTGTTTTTGTGTTTCTTTGTACTAAAATCATAATTTGATTTTTGCTTTCCCACTTCCTTATCTTTTGAATTCTTCTTTATCATCATCAATTGACATAGTTTGATGCATTCTTTAAAGCTTTCATTGGATTTCCATGACAAGAAAATCATATTATAATTAATAGGAAATTGTTGTATTGGAATCACATAACAATAGCAACTGTTGGAACACATAGTAGTAGGAAATTTTTTGTTAAACAAGAATCATATCCTTGTAGCTTGAATCATGTTAGAACACGTATTAATAGAAAATTTGTTATTAAACATTAATTTAACTAGGATTAGTATTTATGACGTATGTGAAATAACTACTTTTAAAATTTCCTATTAATATGTGTTCTAAACACTAATCCTATTTTAAATATTACATAAACACTAATCATAGGATTTGTAATTAATGATACTGTTGTCACTTGCAATCAAATTTAGAAAGAAACCAACTTCCTACAATACAAATTAATGTAGTAGTGGAAAGTAGGGATCGTCCCCATAAGAAATTCTAACGATAAAGATTATACGAGTTCAAAACTAAAAAAAATGGGGGGTTTAATTCACAGAAATTGAAAAATTAAAAATCACAAAAATCACAAATTAATAAAAATATTAGATCTGAAAATTCAGTAAACAAACCCTAATTTCGGGTCACCGACTATAACAGCCCAAACTACTCGCTCATAGATATTGTCCACTTTGGGTTGCCCCTTGGGCCAAACCCCTCACAGTTTTGCTCTTCTCACCCTTAGGAAAACGCATCTATGGGGGAGAGGTCTAGGCTGTTACAAATGGTATCAGAACTGGTACCCAAACCGTTGTGCCAACGTAGGACGTTGGGCCCTAAAGAGGGCTAGGCCCTAAGGAGGGTGGAGAGAGTGAGATCCCACATCGGTTGGAGAGGAGAACGAAGTATGTCTTATAAAGGTATGGATACCTCTCCCCCACAAGACGCGTCTTCCCAAATGCAGGAAGAGCAAAATTGTAAGGGGCAACCCAAAGTGGACAATATTTGTAGGAGAGTGATTTGGGTTGTTACAAATAGTAGCAGAGCTGGTCTTTGACCCGATGTGCTAGCGTAGGTTGCTAGGCCCTAAAGGAGGCTGGGCCCTAAAGTGGGGTGGATTATGAGATCCTACATTAGTTGGAGAGGGGAACAAAGTACACCTTATAAGGGTATGAATACCTTTCCCTCATAGACGCATCTTCCCGAGTGCGGGAAGAGCAAAACCGTGAGGGGCTTAGAGCCTAAAGCGGAAAATATTTATGGGAGGGTGGTCTAGACTATTACACCGACGTTATCACACTAATGTGGATCCTTGATATAAAATTTAATTCTTCAATAAACATTCATTGGGTGATGTTTTCTCTTAAGTGTAAATGAATAGAAACGTGTATTCTAAGCATTCTTATTAATCAATAACTTAGATACGATCGTAAGTTCAATTGAGTAATAGCTTTAAGAACTAAGAAACCAATGAACAAGATAACACATGTACGACATGCATTTAATCAAGATGAGTTTCCTCTTAGAATTTCCAACTCTAACGTAAAGATGGTAATCCTAATTGCCACTTGTGATTAACAAACTGAAAGTCATATTTTACTAATCTGGCTATGAAACGAATCAATTCCTAGCTGCGCATCCTAGAAATCAGCCAATTCAATCATAAAAGCAATTCGAAAGGCACTCAATATTCATCAACAAAACAAACTTTATTAGAATATCTCACACATAATAGATGATAACATGGTTTCCCTCAACCAAGAAAAGGGATTTAGCTACTCATAACACAAGTGGAAATCAACAAAGAAATAACAAATATACAAAGTCTCCATCCCTGGTCTTTTCTTAGAAAATCCAAAAACTCCTAGAGAAACTATTGTAGAAAATAAAAGACCTAACTATGGCTTAAGAAAAACAGCAGAAAAACTCTGTAGAAAAATGTGAACTCTACTCCTAAAGTGGATGACATAAAACCAGAAGAAGAACTGCAAAAAACGTGAAAGCTACTCCTAAAATCTGCTGTTGTGAATAGTAACCCAAAAACCTCTTTTATCCCTTCAAATCTTCTTAATTTTTCCTTGATTCTCAGTAGATAACACCTTCCACGTATTCAGGTTGCAAATCCCCATCCCCATCAACAAGGTAGCAATATGATTTCAAGATTATGAAAATCTCAGGTGAATCAGATCTGAATTTGAAAATAGATTATGAAGATGGTTTCTGTCCTTGCACGTGCCCACACTTAGTCATCGATTTTTTTGCCAATCTGGAATTTGGGATTATTCTTACTTTCCTTGCATCTTTTTTATTCAATTTCATCTCTCAAGTGTTGAAAATCATCTAAGAACAATTAAGAGACAATTCCATCAATTTTGAATGATAACTTCAACACATTAAAGAGATTTATATACACAATAAGCACAAAAGAGGGATGGGAATAGAAGTACTCCCCTAGATTGAAGACGCCATATGCAGCTTTGAAATGAATGATTGCAGCTTCCTTTTTAAATGCCTACAAACAAAACAAACCAAAGAAAACAAGTAAAACACTCAAAGCAAACACCTAAAAGATATGCATAAAAGAGAAAAACACACAAAAGAAAGGGATACGGATGGGGTGCCTCCCATCAAGCGCTTATTTAAGGTCATAAGCTTGACCCTTGGCATATGTACATCATCCATTATCGAATGGATGCTTAAGTCCAACAGGAAGCATTCTCAAACTCTGTGAGGAGCCTGGAGTAACTTCCTTTGAAATCGACTCCTTCTCAACACAATGCTCTATGACTTCTAATGAGTGGGACTCATCGTTTCACCATCATATTCTAATGTCCACTTGTCTTTTCTGGCATCGCCCTTCTCACACTAGGATGGTCTCTATAAAAGTAACGCCAATGTTTATGGAGACTCAACATCCTGCTTGCTACCTTTGATCTTTAGCTTACTTGCCCACAACTCGTTCAACTCATATGTGATTAGAGGCTTTTCTTCTTCTTTTTTCTCTTCTTATTCTTCCTCTTCTTTTACCTGTATACAAATAGGAAAAGGAAACGAAATTCGGTTAGCGATAACATGAACTAAATCACTTACCTTAGGAGGTTGCATATCCTCCATCTTTTCTAGAACTATAACCTCTTCCTCTTCTAACTCCGCTTGCTCTTCCTTCTTTACCTTAGCAAATCGACTTGAAAAAAGGGGTGGAACAACCATATTCTACAGAGTTGTTTGCGTCACTTCTAGTTTTTTAGATGTCTGTTTCGTTGCTTCTTCTATCTCTCTTCTAGAAATTTTCGAATGTGATTCTTGTAATTCCTTACCACTTCGCAACGTGATAGCCTTCGCACTTTGTTTAGGATTGATCTTCGGTTATACTAGAAAATTTCCAAAATTTTGTGCTTCCAATCAATTTATGACAGTTGTCATTTGGCTCATTTGATTTTTAATATTTCGATTGCTGAAACGTCAAAGTGTTAATGGCCAAAGATTGAACTATATCTTCCAAAGAGGGCTTACCTTCGACATTGGATGTTGTATTTTGATGTTGTCGAGGCATATACGGTTGTCTATACTACTGGAAATTCGTGGTTGCTTGCTGTTCTTGAAGATTCCCATGATGCAAATTCGAATGGTCGCACTAACCCGGATTATAAATGTTGGAAAATGGGTCATATTTCCTTTGATTCGGTCTAGCAAAACCTCCCACGACATTCACCTGTTTTGCGTTTTCTTCCCACAAAACCGGACATACATTAGTGGAATTTCCTAACATCAAACATATTCCACATACCTTTGCTTCTTCTTTCTTTGTAACTGCAATTTGTCGCACTAAGGATGTAAGGTCATCCAATCTTTTCTCCATTGTGGTTACATTTACCTCATTCACTCTTTTTGATCCATGCCTAGTACGTATCCTGAATTGTTGTGTATTGGAAGTCATATTCGCTATCAAATCCCTTGATACTTGCGTTGCTATAGATGTGAAATCTGCCACTTGATGGTAAAACTTGGAAGTAGCAACAGATAGAAACTCATCATCATAATAAGGATAATATGAAAAATCAGAATCAAAAGCATACTGATAATGAGCCATGCTGCTAAAGATTGAAAAATCAAAAAAGCTATAAAACTAAAACAAACAGAAGACAAGGTAACCAAGAGCAACGAAACCAAAAACAAAAATTAAAAAAAAAACATCACTAAAAAAAACTATCAAGAAATTCCCTGACAACGGCACCAAAATTTAGTTTTGCTATCGCCTGCAACCAAATTTAAAAAGAAACCAACCTTCTGCAATACAAATTAATGTAATAGTGGAAAGTAAGGATCGTTCCCACGAGGAATTCTAACGGTAAAGATTATATGAGTTCAAAACTAAAACAAAATGAGGGGGTTTAATTAAAGGAAATTGAAAAATTAAAAATCACAAAAATCACAAATTAACAAAAATATCAGATCTAAAAATTCAGTGAACAAACCTTGGTTTCGAGTCACTGACGTTATCACATTAATATGGATCCTTGATATAAAATTCAGTTCATCAATAAACATTCATTGAGTGATGTTTTCTTTTAAGTGTAAATGAATAGAAATATGTATTCTAAGCATTCTTATTAATTAACAACTTAGATACAATCGTAAGTTCAATTAAATAATAGCTTTAAAAACTAAGAAACCAATGAACAAGATAACATATGTACGACATGCATTTAATCAAGACGAGTTTCTTCTTAGAATTTCTAGCTTTAACTTAAAGATGGTAATCCTAATTGTCACTTGTGATTAGCAAAACTGAACGTCATATTTTACTAATCTTGCTATTAAACGAATCAATTCCTAGGTGCGCATCCTAGAAATCAACCAATTCAATCATAAAAGCAATTCGGAAGGCACTCAATATTCATTAACAAAACAAACTTTATTAAAACATCTCACACATAATAGATGATAACATGGTTTCCCTCAACCAAGAAAAAGGATTTAGCTACTCATAACAAAACTGAAAATCAACAAAGAAATAACAAAATATAGAGTCTCCATCCCTGGTCTTTTCTTAGAAAATCCGAAAACTCCTGGAGAAACTATTGCAGAAAATAAAAGACCTAACTATGGCTTAAGAAAAACAACAGAAAAACTCTGCAAAAAAAACGTGAACTCTACTCCTAAAGTGGCTAACGTAAAACTAGAAGAAGAACTGCAGAAAAACGTAAAAGCTACTCCTAAAATCTGCTGTCATGAATAGTAACCCGAAATCGTCTTTTACCCCTTCAAATCTTCTCAATTTTTCCTTGATTTTCAACAGATAACACCTCCCACGTATTTAGGTTGCAAATCCCCACCTATAAATTTCCAACATCTCTCCTTTATAAGTGGATCTATCCATATTGGACTAACTCTTCTCAACCTATATGGGGCTTTGCCAACCTAGCTCTGATACCATTAATAGATTTTGAGGGGGCTTTGGAGAAAATTTGGACCAAGTGCAAATGAGCCTATCTATAACTAGGACTTTATATCTTTACCCAAAATCTTAAGGCAATAAGTTATGAGTCCTACGTTAGTATATAAGGCATTTCATCTTTATATGTCTTTCTAATGTGGGATTATCCCACTTGAAAATTTACAAAATAACTAATCCTAATTTATGCAACTTTTTGTAATTTTTTCAATCTAATACTCAAACTTTTACATTTTTTAATTAACTAACCTACTTTAACAGTTTAGTTTAAAACGTTAATTCCATAGTAATGTACTAATTTGGATAACAGAATCTTTGTTGTTTATGACATGTAGATGTGCATATGGAGAAATAGTGGTCATGGTTAGACTGGAATTGAGAGAATTTTTTTAACTGGACACCTATATATTATGAACAACAAAGATTATGTTAGTATCAAAAAATTACTAACAAAACTAACATTTTAAACTGAGTTATTAAGGTTTTAAAAGAATGGTCAATCAACTAAAAAATTTAAAAGTATGGGTGCTAGGTTGAAAAATTCTAAAAAATTGGGTACTTTAGGATTGTTTATCCCTAATTAAAATGGTTTAACCATATCCCAAGTTCTAAAAGAAATAGAAGACGATTATGGTGTTGATAACTTTAACGATGTTCCAGTAAGAGGAATAATGTCGCTTGATGAAATCTATTAGAAATGCAACATATCATTATAGGAGCTTACATTTATTATAAAATTGCTAAAGAAAATGAGTGGAGAGTTGCAATGGAAAAGGATATAAAATGATGAATAAAATGGAACTTAGAAACTAGTAGATAGGCCTAAAAATAAAAGATAATTAGTGTCAATTGGATTTTTAGAATCAAATATGCTCCAAATGGGTCTATAAACAAATTCAATTCCAAATTGGTTGTAAAGGAGTACTCTTGAGAGCTTGAGATTGATATGTCTTTATTCTAGTAGACTTCTTATGGATTTAGAATAAAGATAGGCTAAAAATTTTATCATCTTAATGTAAAGTCAATTTTTTTTCTAAAGGATATGCCCGAAGAAGATATTTATCTTAAGCAATTAGAAGGATTTCAAGTTTCAAGTTGTAAAGAAAAATTTTACAAGTTTCATAAAGCTCTATATGGCTCAAAATAAGTACCAAGATCTTGTTATAGTATAATTGATGCCTATCTACTGCAACAAGGATTTAAAATAAGTGAAAGAAAAGATACTTTGTATATGATGAAGGTTTAAGAAGAAGTTCAGCTAATTGTCTCTTTATATGTAGATGAACTATTGATTAGAGGTTGTAATTCAAAAATCTTGAAACAATTTGTATTGCAGATGGAGAGTGAATTTGAAATGTCAAATTTAGGTGAAATGAAATATTCTTTAGGCATGAAAACTCACCAATATGTGACAGGAAAATTCATTTCATAATAAAACTATGCTTTGGAGGTTTTAAAGAAGTTTCATATGAAAAGATCTAAATTAGTGGTAACTCTATTGGTTGTGAATAAAAAATTATCAAAGAATGAAGGTTGCAACAAAATAGATGCTTATGTTTACAATGGTCTAATTGGTAGCCTACTCTACTTATTTGCTACAAAGCTAGATTTAATGGTCTCTACAAGCTTGTTCTCATAATTTATGTACTAACCTAATCAAGTCCATCTTAGTGTTGCTAAGAAAGTTTTAAGGAACATCATAAGCACTTTTGAATATGTTTTGTAGTTTGTTAGAAAAGAAAGCAAAGAACTTTACAGATATGCAGATAGACACCAAACTGAAAACATAGATAATTCTAAAAGCACTTCTAGCGATGCTTTCTAGATTGGAAGTGGATTTTTTTAATGGAATTCTACAAACCAAGAAGTGGCAGCCTAATCCTCGATAGAAGTTGAGTATAGATTTGTAGCAGCTACTGCAAATCATACAATTTGGTTAAGGAAACTATTAATATATTTGGGCAAAAGTGAAGATAAGACTACTTTGACTTGGGCTGAAAACAAATCAACCATTTCTATATGCTAAGAGCCATATGCAGGATAGAAGAACAAAACATATAAAGTGAAATTTCATGCAATTGGAGAAGCTGATAAGAATGGTGAAGTCAACCCAATGCATTGTTGCTAAAAAAAAGATTGTTGGCATAATAATTAAGGCACTTTCTAAACTAAAGTTTGAGAGCTAAGATCAAGGTTTGGAGTCTCCAAAAAAAATTTCGAAGACAAGTCTTAGAATTTGAAAGTTTTTTTAGATATTTTAAGAAACTTTCTCTAACCTATTGTTATTAATAGTAGTTATAAAGATGTCGAGATCCTTATTGTATGGATTTTTTTTTAGAATATTAAATGTGTGTGTTAGATTTAGTATTGACCAAACAATGTTATTGTAGTTTCTATAGGAATATGACTAAAAATTTAGATGATATTTACCCAAAAAAAGTGAAAATTTTGTTTTCTTACAACTGTAACTTAGAAATTGCTACTTCTATATTTTCTTAAGCAAATTTATAAGTAGCAATTTAATGAAACTATGTTGCGAAATTTGTGAATTTGTATTTTTGGTCTACAAAATATAAATTTAAGACAACTAATAAGTTATTAAGTTAAGAGAAATTAATTAAATTATTTCAAAGTTAGTGAAGGAAAGGCAAGCTTCTTAAAGTTAGAACTTCAAACAAATTGCCCACATTCAAAGGATTTAGCAAGACATAAATGACTTAGTGATTAAGTTGGGAAAAAAGTTCTAAATTATCTCAATGTTATTTTGTGTACATGATTTGCCCTTTAATTTGATTATTTTATGTTTGTATTGAAAGATATTTAGGTTGCAAGTTAGAAGAAGAAATATAACTTGCATTAACAGATCATGTACTTAATGTTCTAAAACATTTTGTCTCTAGAAAAAAAAAATTCAAACATTCAACAAGTTGATCGGAGTTTATATATATTTGATTAGTAGTTTTTACACCAAATATCCACTAAAGTTCAACCCTTAATCATAATTGCTTAAGCTCCAGCATTAAATGCTTAAATATAATGTTCTACAAAATTTATCATGGTATCATAATTGTCATAATCTTAAGAGGCTCATGAGATGAAAAATAATAATAATAAAGAACCCTCTCTTAACTTTAATATAATACATATTCAACAAACTTATGACAAGCAGGAGTTTTGCAATAGCTGCGTTTAGTTTTTCTACAACTTCTCCATCAATGTTTAATAGAAAAACTTATCATATCTAATTTGTTAAATCGAAGTCTATTTTAGAACTTTTGATTTTTAGGATGTAAAACACAACACTTCTTCTACCTTTTTTAAAGAATTCAACTATGAATCAAATGAAGAATCACAATAAAAAGAAAAGCAAGAGGTACAGGACACTCTCCATAATACATGTTTTTATTTTAAATGCCATCTTTATGAGAATAATGGCATGTAAAACTAACAAATAAGTCTAGGAGAAGGTCACTGAAGAATTCCAAGACTCTAAAAGGACTAAGCTTCTTTAAATTCTTAATCTCTAGAGAGAATTTAAAATGTTAAAATGAGTAATACTGAAACTATAAAAAAAAAAAAGTACAATAACAAGCATATGAAAATGGTCAACCAACTTATATTGTTGGGATAAGTCCTAAAAAATAAAAGAAACTTTGAAATTAAATCTTGAAGAGTTCATAGAAATGAGATTAAGACAAGAAGAGCAATCTAAGCGGACAATCCAAAAACGCTTTAAACCAGTTAAGACATCAAAAAATAAAGTTAAACAGAAAAGAAAAGAAGAAATACAGAAAAAAAAAGAGGTTCACAAGAAAGGGGAGGAAGCTAATTCCCACCTTGCATACATTATGAAAGAATTAATTATACCTCAAAATGTTTATGGTAAAAGCCCACCAATTGGGGTTAGAAATTTTTATCCAGCCTAGTCCAATCTGAAGTTAATGGGCCTAACCACTGTTAATTAGGTTTAAGATTGAATTCGGTCCTTTTTTCAATTTGCAAGTTGGCTTCCCTAACTGACCTGGCTCAAAGCCCGAAAATATTATGTTAAATGATGTCCTTTCTAGTAAAATGACATCATTTTTCAATTTTAAATTAAAATTTTAGATGAGCTCTAGCTTAAGGTGAGTTTAGATTTGAACATAAATTTTTCAGCCTAAGCTGACCCAACCCAATCTCAAGCCTACCAATAATAAAAAAAAAAGTGGAAGAATAAAAAGAATCATAAGTTAATGAGTGACACTTCACTATAGTGGCACTATTAATATGTTCCAAAAAACATTAATGGCTTGTATAATCAAGTTGTATTTACCAATAACAAATAATGAATCAATATATAAAGGATTTGATAAAAGTTTCACCAATATAGTGAAATTAACAATGAGGCATTTTTTGAAGTAAATGGAAAAGGCAAATCTCAAGTACATTAATGTTGAATTTTGATGTTCTTCTGACAACACGGAAGATATACGCACCTTGTAAGTCTAATCTTTATGTTCTAAAGTTCAATAAAATTAAGAAAAGCTAAGCAACCAGAAACTAAGGACTTAATGAAACAATATTACAAAACTTTTCAATTTGTTTTTTGGTCTTTAAAATGTAAATCCAAGGTAATTAGTAATTGATTCGGTTAAAGAGAAGTTAATTAAATGTTACCAAACTAATTTGGTGCAAAGTTGGTGAATGATAGGCAATTTTCCTAAAGTTACAAGTTCAAGCAAGTTTAACAATTCTAAAAGTTAAGTAGAACTCGAATGACTTGGTGATTAAGTTAGATCATAAGTTTCTCTAACTTATCTCAGTGTTATTATGTGTATTTCTAATTTAAATGTAGCTAAGTTAATTTTCTATGCTTTAGTTTGATTAATTGATTATATTGAAAAGTGTGTGTGTGTGTGTGTGTGTGTGTGTGTTAATTTAAGAATAAACATGGATGATGATTAACAGTTTTTATACAAGTACATCCAATAAAACTCAACCTTCATTTATAATTGACTTAGCTCTAACATTGAACGTTGTAATACATAGCATTTTTCTATAGATATTGGGCTACACCAAAGCTCCTTTTTGAGCCACTTTCTGTTTGTAGTAGTGATTGATTAGCTTACCAAGAATATCTAAGGGGATGTGTCATAGTGTATGTTATTTGCTGATGACAATGTTTTAGTGGATGAGACAAAAGAGGGGGCAATGCCAAACTTGAACTGTGGAGGGATATGTTAGAGACGAAAGGCTTTAGATTGAGTAGGACTAAGAGTGATTATGTGGAGTGTAACTTTTCGGGACATAGAGTAGTTACTGATATGGAGGTAAAGATTGGTTCAGAAGTTATACCACAAAAGGAGCGATTTAAACATTTGGGCTCTATCATACATAGTAACGAAGAGATTGATGAAGACATAGTTTATCAGATCAGATCTAGGTGGCTTAAATGGAGAAGTGCATCAAGATTTCTATGTCACAAGGAGATACCACTTAATGTTAAAGGTAAATTATATCATTTAGCGATTATACCGACCATGCTTTATGGAGCATAATGTTAGCCTGTCAAACAAGTGCACAATCATAAGCTAATGATGACGGAGATAAGAATGCTCCGATAGATGTGCAATCTTACTAGAAGAGATAATGTTAGGAATATAATGGTAAGGGTCAAATTGAAGGTAGCTAATATTATTGACAAATTAAGAAATACAAGGCTTAGGTGGTTTGGACATGTTAAGAGGAGACAAATAGATGCTCCGGTAAGAAGATTTGAGAAGATCGTACTCAGAGACTGTAAAAGGTGAAAAGGGAGGCCTAAGAAGAATTAGGGAGAGGTGATCAAGAATGATATGGCTATGTTGGAACTTACCGAGGACACGACCCGCAATAGAAAACTTTGGCGTAATAGGATCCAGATAAAGGATCCCTCGTAAAGAGATTCTTGTAATTCTTTATGTAATTAGGCTAAACTTGTAAATAGGTAGTACTTACCTCTTAGGGATTTAACTTGAATTTATTATTATTATTATTACTACCACCACCGCCACCACCCCCACCAACCCGACTACTACTACTGTTACTAAAATTATTATTACTACTACTATTGCTCTTATTATTATTATTATTATTATTATTATTATTATTATTATTATTATTATTATTGTTATTATTATTATTATTATTATCTTCCTTTTTCTTTTCTTTTCTTTTCTTTTCTTTCTCTCTCTAGCTCTCTCTCTCGCTTCTTCTCTTTTTATGTGGGTCATTTGGAAACAACTTCTTTACTAGTTAAGGGTCAGGTTGCATACTATTGAACCTTTTCAGACCCTACGGAGTAGCGGAATTCATACTAGGTATTGTTGTTGTTGTATTGAATGTTTTAATATAAAGTTCATGTGCATAATTTATGAATTAAACTATGCACATATAATAATTGTAAGTTATTTCTTTTTAGACTGTTTAATGGATGAACTTTTAATCTGAAGGTTCAATTCTTAATAAATCATATGTTCCCTTAATAACACGGGGGCCAAAAGCATGATAATTGCTAGTTCCATAGTTAAAAGTCTAGAGATTCTACTTTTTCCAAAGGGTTGTCCAAGATGCCTTAGATGGAGTTATGGTAATTAGGACTACAGTGGTTATTGACCATACATTGTTCACCAGTAAGACTACAGATACAATAGTAGTGGTTAAAATGGATTAATAATAGAAAAGCAGACATGAAACTTTGACCAACTACAAAGAGGGTTTGTAAATGTCCTTAATTGTATTTCACACTAATGCCAAAACGATTTTAAGTTACTAAAAAATAAAGCATTATCTACTTTGACAGATGACATTCAATTACCTAAAATTTTAACTTAATTTTTAATAATCATTTTTATAGCTACCATGCTTAAAGTAATACCACCAGAGTAAAATATAAAATATACCTGCTAAGTTTTGCACTCAATCTTGAATAATATCTAACAATCTCCCCTCTTGAAAATTTGATTAAAATTAATCAATCTTCGTACCATCTTGTAATTATCATATTGCTTACATTTTTATCAAACTGCATGAGGATCGACACCAAACAAACTTATCACTATTGACTATTTTTATAAAGAACTTCAGTTTCTTCTTGAATTTTTTCCATCCATTCATAGGCATCTAGATTATTAAGTGTTTCTTAGAGAGTGAATGACTCTCTGACATCATTTAAAAGGTACTATGCAATATTGTACTCCATTTTATAATCTGAGTGCTAATTTGGTAGTCTTTTGTATTATTTAATTGGAACACATTTGGATCTTTAGACTTCACTACTTCTTGAACATCTTGCCTTGATGTTGCTTCAAAAGGAGTTTCAAATTCTTTTTCCACCCCTATAGTAGTCTCTAAACTTCTTTGTGAAGTGTTATTGTCTTTTTCTTCCCTTTATTATTTATCTTCTATAAAGGTGTTTCCCTTCTGACAATAACCTTCTAGATAGTGAGATCCCACAAGTAATACGCTTTTACTTCGTCATTATATTCTAAAAATAAATATTTTTTGAACTTTAAATTCAACTTTATGGTTTCTTTGGTATTATATATCATGTACATAGGACTTTCAAAAAATAGAGGTTAGAATAATCCACTGACTTTCAAGTCCACATCTCTATCAGTTTCTTTAACTCAATTGCAGTTAATGGAACCCAATTCACTATATAATATATGGTATTAACTACCTTTGTCCTAAAAGCCTTATCTACGCATGGTGCTTTTAACATTGCTCTTGTTCTTTCTAACAAAGTTCTCTTTATCTGTTTTACCACTCTGTTTTTTTAAGGAGTTTATGCAATAATGAATTATCATTTGATGCTTGTTTGCTTACATAATGCATCAAATTCATTACCATTGTATTCTCTTGCATTATTTATCCTTAAGAACTCATTCTTTTTTACCATATTCAAGTTCAAGCAACATTTTAAAAACTTTGAAGGTTGGGATTACATCTACTTTCCTTTTAATAAGATACACCCAATACCTTCTATAATAATCACCAATAAAAGAGATAAAGTTCTCACCTTCTATGGATAGAATTGGTGCATGTCAAAATTAAGAGTGAGCCAATTTAAGAACAATCTTGCTTCTTGAATTTGATGTGTTAAATTTTACACGATATTGCTTACTTATAACACAGTGCTCACAAAAAGGTGTTAATACTCTGTATGCCTATAGAGTAGCTTTTGCTTAATATAGATATTCATTCCTTATTAGATATATCTCTAAATGTTTTATATTATAACATTAAACATGTCTTACTTGGATTTCTTAAAAGGACTGGTGCTTTTATTTTTTGCAGTGTCACTCTCTTTAAATTATACAAGTTTGCACCTATCTTTTCTCCCTTTATAAGTATAAGCGTGTCTCGAATTATCTTTAAATTTTCATTGATAATTTCTATTTTTAATCCAATATCATCTTGTCATCCTAGATATAACAACTTATTATTCAAGTTGTCCACATATCATATTACTTGAAGAGAACAAATTGTATCACATTATAGATTATTGTCATCATCTAAAGTACATGCGAAATTTTCTCGAGGACTAAGATTTTTCTTATTTAAATTCTAAAAATATTTTTTCAAGTGAATTTTCGTTCCACAGTTGTAGCATTTTAAGTCTTCTTAATTTTTAATTTTGACCTACCATGATTTTGACTCCCATTTGGGCCATATTTAAATGATCTCCCTCTTGTCCCTATTAAAGCTATGACTTATCATGAACTAAATTGCATGTCTTCCTTATTCTTAAGTTGATTTTGCTCCTCTAGAATCAAAGCTACAACTTTATCAAAGACTAAGCAGTATGTAAGAAGATTATTGGTTAAGTTGATAATGAGTTGATCACACGAATAAGGTAGACTTTCAAGTAGAAGTTTGACATGTTCATGTGACTATTTTATAATCCAACGATATAAATTAAGATAATAGAGTTGTCAAATTACTAACGTGCTTGGTCATTGAAGTGGATACTAATATCAAATACTATAAAGTTTCTTCTTAAGGAAAATTTTATTGTAGATTGACCTTATAAAATTTTGTGAAATATCTCATATCTCTTTTATTGTTTTTTTTCTTCCTGTGCACTTGACAAAACTTTATCAGCTAAAACTAGATGAAATTTACAAGAGCATTCATATCCATTTCATTCTATTTAGCATCATCTATGAAGCCCATCAACCTTTCATTAATAGTTGCAAAGCACTTATTTTCCTAAGGATATATTTCATCTTCAACTTTCATAATGAGAAATTATTCACATTAAACTTCTCAATCCTAAATGTAAATTCCATTGCTTCTTTCCCAGACTACTTTAAGCTAAGAGAAATAACTCTCACTATTTCACGTAAACAATAATTTTATATGTGAACAGTACATAATACCTTCAAAAGGTAGATAATATATAATCACAGAACATATAATAAATAGATATATACACTAATTATACTCTAATACTACCTATATAATATCTAACAAAAAAACATATGGCCATCCTGCTCCAATTCTACTTCATCCTAATATAATATGTTGTTTTTCTCTAAAACTTTTTTAGGATATTATCAAATTTGATGTTTCTCTCCCCATAGACAACACACTTTATTTCTCATTTATTTTAACATCATTATTTTTCCATCTCCTAGGAAAATTTGGAAGTTCTCTAAACGAACACTACAAATATAGGAGACTTCAAAGTTCCGATGTCCATTTCTTGTCATTTTCATGCATAACTGTAAATAGTTTTGGCCGTAAGAGAATGACATAAAAATAAGCATAAATCTTAGAAATACAAACTTGATTCTAAAAACCCTATAATAATATTAAAAATATATAGTTGAATGATCAAATCATATATAAATGAGTTGAATTAAGAACTAATTTAAGAATCTAAAATTGAATTTTATACAATTTTTTACAGAGCTGTGATAAACTAAATATAAGTTATTTTTATTAATGTAAATTAATATTAATTAATTCATATTTATGATAATGTGTTAACTTTATAAATTGTTTTTATTTTGTGTAAAAGGAAAATAATTTAATTTAATTACAAAATATTATTAAAACTCTTTGTACGTCTTTTCCTTATTTTAGTTGTGAGACTATGTACAAGTGTTTGAGAGAGCATCATAATCTAAAAGCCAATCCAAGCAATGAAGCAATCCAAATTCGAAGGTGTTGTAGAATGAAGAGGTTTTAACAAGAATTAAATACACAAGAAGTTCTAATTAGGCACTGAAGTTCAATGCTTCATCTGAACTTATGAAAACCAGTAAACAAAGGACAAAGCAGAAGAAAGTAAAAACAAGAAGAGGAAAAAATATTTTCTTAAGACGGCTAAATAAACAAAGAGAAGAACGCAAAGAGATTGCTATCAGTTAATATTGGACAGACCTGGACGATGTAATATGCCACCAATTTGTTATCGAAATGAAAGATATGTAATAACAGCCAACAAAACTTTTATCAACAACTTCGGTTTTGATCATTCATTCATTGGTTACAAATGTTGGAAAAGCTGGTACTTCATGACTATAATGTGCTAGCCAGCATATCAATGCTAAAGTTTGTTTCATGTTTCTGTTTATCGGTAGCAGCTATGAGTTGTGCTCGGTAATTGTATTGAGTTCAAGCCGAGACCCTTGCTCTCCCGTAGATAAATTATGGTTTGCATGATCCCAGGTGTAACTCAAGACAGGCGTCACTGATATTGAGTTTGTACTTAAAAAGATTATCTAGAGACAAAGATATTGCCTTCTTTGACAAGGAAATTGAACCACCATAGATAAGACTGTCTGGCAAGCCAAACTTGTCCAAGAAGTAACCGGTGAAAAGGTACTAAAATTTCAAGTGCCACGTTAAAAAAATTAGTTGATAATTTCAATCAACCAAAATAACCAAGTTTATATCAATTTTTTAAAAAAGTTAAATCGATAAGATAAGAAATTGAGAGTTTAAAATTAAAGGTTCAATTGATATTAGACTGTTATAAAATTGATTAAAGATTGAATAAAATTAAAAATTTTGAAATATGATTAAAGAAGAATAATTGATTTATTTTAATTTATAAAAATTAATTAGTTTATAAAAACTGACCGATTAATTAATAAACTGATGAATTTTTAATAAGTAAAAGTTATTAAAATAAATTGAATTGAAAAGTTAAAAACTAAACTGGTTCATTGATCGATTCAAAATTTTCACGGTTGAATTTAATTTATCAGAAATACTAGTTTAAATTAATTATACTTACTTAAATGTGTATTTAATACTTAATTCTGTATACACTGGTTTAAAATTTTGCATTTAATTTTGAAAAATATGAATAATTATACAATTAAGATATAATTATATTTGCAATTAACTGTCTTATTTTATCACATTTTTAATTAGTTTTAAATTTTAAAAATAGTCTAGATATTATTATGATCATATTTACATTGGCTTGAGTTTTATTAAAGAATAACAGAATTTACATATAACTATAATTTGTTTGAAAACTTGATTATATAAAAGTTGTAGTCATAATTATTATTCAATAATAAAAAAGGTTGTTTTTGCTCCCCATGACCTAATCCCATAAAAAATAGTCTAATTCTGTTAAAAATGTTCTTACGTTCTTATTTTATCCCTTTCGTTCTCTTCTATTCTTTTTACACATAATTCCCAAATAAAAATTCGTATAATCATGATGTTTGAACCAAAAATCTAGCTAGGCTGGCAAGTCCATCCATATATGTTATATCTTTGCAAAAGTAACTACCAAGTATTAGCCCTGCATAGGTACTAATTATGCTCTATTTCAATCAACTAATTTAGACTGTAAATGTCACATAAATCTTCCATTTCCATGACAACACAAATTGCAGGGGTATAATACTGTGGTAGGAGGAGGAGGATTGCAGTTGTCAGGGGGAGAGGATTGCAATTGATCGTGCAATGATAAAAGATCCCAAAGTACTACTATTGGATAAAGAGTGCATTAGATGCTGAATGTGAGAGGGTAGTCCAAGATGCTTTAAATAAAGCCATGGTAAACAGGACAATAGCCCACAGATTACCCACCATCAGGAATGCAGATACAATTCAAGTGATTAAAAACTGAGAAATTGCAGAAAGTGGTAGACACGAAACATTGATCACCAATCAATGGTGTGTATATGTTTCCTTTGCGGCATTGCCGACTAGTGGCAAAACGGGTTTAAGCTGCGACCGTCACCGACGAACAAGAAACTTCAATTTTAAAAGGAGGCACTAGTACTGGTAAATTAAAACAGCATATAAATTCATTATTTTAGTCACGATAAGCTTTGAATCATTTTCAGTAGCAAGTTATAAAGGACCAGATACAGACTTACAGTCAGTAATTACTAGTTTCCAATGATTATTACTGTTAGATAAAGATTACATGCTCACCAATCGTAGGCCAAAACCAAATATTCAAAGTTATAACGTTAGCCTTACTTGAAGGAGGAAACCCTACTAAAATAAAACCAAGACTATTTGCACTTAAAACACAGACACTAAGGCCACAATAGTGCTTGGTAAAAGCCTGAAAAAAGTCTGGAATGACTAACATTCATAGATAACCATGTATGCGTCGCAATCTAAATTGTTTTAAATGATATTAGCTAATTTTCAGAAGCTAATTGTGCTTACCAGAGCCTTGATTCAATACAATCTCTGTTGCACTGGGAATGTTCTTGCAAGTCCCATTTAGCCTGAAGCCGACGTTTTAACCCAAGCCCCCCTTTAGTTTTTCTCTTGATGTATTTAGGAAAGAACAATGTGGTTATCCGATATTTCATCACTAATGGAATGCTAATATGCTAAACCTTGCATGATAAAGTATATATAGTCACATTTACAGGTTTTTTAAATTTTTTATATGGTGTTAAAATTAAGCTTCGCTGAAACGAGCTGCCGTAATCCCTTTTAAGGGTGGCTATGGTAAATCTTGTCTATCAATCCACCACAATGATTTAACTCTGAAATAAACTGAGAAATTAAAAGGCAATTACTCATTCATCATCATCATCATCACTGTACAAAACAAGACCAGTATTAGCAACATCATGGCTCTCAATTGGGACGCCATTGGAGAATTTCACTGGCTCTGATGACTTCTCTGTAACATCACAGGCTTGCGATTTCGCTGGGCCTGACAATTCTCTATCATTCCCATCATCGATCTTTGCTTTTTTTGCCTGGGGTTTGACCTTAATAAGCATACTCAGAGGTCGAGATGGTGGATTCTTCCTCCCAACTGGTTTTTGTTCCTGAGTACAACATTATATTACATTTAGTAAGTTACTAATACCAACTCTCTTGGCATGATTCCCCCTTAGAGCATAAAAAGTTCAAGTAGTACAACCTTCTTTGACCATAATTTAATCACTTTATAGAGGATGTTCGCATACAAGAAAGGCCTTGAATAGATGATAGTAACCAATAGATTACAATTTGAAATCCATTGGCTGTACAAACCATAGAAGGGAGGGCATTAAATGTGTCATTGTGAAGTAAAGAATTAACAATCTAGACTGCATATCAGAATAGTTGCGGCGGATATTCACCTTAAGATGATGAATGCCATATCTAGGAAAAATTGAGCTGACCCTTGAGAATTATTACTATTTTCTCTGAGGTGCTGAGTCTTCAAACACACTCTCAAATATGGCACACAGATTGGCTGCCATCAACCCATCAAATACTTAACTTTTTGGTACATAAGAGCACATATGGTGACCTTTACAACTAGGCTAGTTCTCTCTTGTGAACATCCTATATGTTTTCTATGACCCACATTAACATCTAAAGGCATAAAAATCAAGGAACAATTCATATGCCACAGAGCAACACAAGACAATATCACTATTATGCAATCATAAATTCGTGTGAAAAACCTTGAGAGGAGCAGAATTTGACAATGAAGAGTAACCAAGCAAGTCTTATATGATGTAGGTAATCCCTATCCCACAAACTGTGATAAGGATCAGGGCATAATCCAACTAATACGATTGGTTGAAAACTAACCTCGACTACAGAAACATGTGGCATCTCCTTCATTTCTTGCATAACAGCAGACTTAGCTGCAACTGCAGCCTGAGAGAGAAAACAAGATGTCATATGAAAAAAGATTTGAAAGACAGATAAAAAACTGGTATTCAGATCTTATTTCTTCTCAAATAATTTGATCTTTTTCAAAACAATCAAATAGCAGTAACATATTAGTGGGCTCCAATTTCCTCCTGCCCAGGGACTTGAACATAATATGGATCAGCATGCAACAATGAAGGTGTACAACTTAAAGGTCGCACTGCAACAAAAACGCCATCATCAAACCCTTACCTTTTCTGATCAATGTCATGAGTTTTCAGTAATATGGACAATCATAACCTCTAAATTTCAGGAAAAACAGAAATCTCTTAAGACACATATAACTTAGTCTCACAGTCATCTTCAACTGAAAAGTTGGATAACAAATTACCTGGAAACTTTGAAGCTCTTGTGCTTCCTCATCTGCCAATCGTCTCTCATATTCTCTTCTTGACTGCTCACACCAAAATAACAAATTTGAATAAGCATTAAACATGGAAAAAACTAGTTCATATGCAAGACATCTAGTGCCAACCAAAGAAGAGAAAAACAATTAGTTCATACTGTGTGTTAAAGAGAAATTCAGTTATGGTGAACTTTACATAAACAAACAAATAAATATATGATGAAAAGGTAAACAACAACCAACTATGAATAAAGATCCTAAACTGTTTGGTTCATAATGTCAGAATCAACAGACTAATCTTACAGTCAAAACAATTGCTACATAAACAGCCTTTCAATCCCAACCTGATTTTGTTGATTAGTGATTATCAAAGGAAATATCAACAAAGGGTATGAAAGGTTATACCCTCCGTTGCATCCCTCAGACCACTATTGGTCCGATAAACACAGCCTTACCGTTTCCAAATTATCAAGAAATTCAGTCTCATCTTCATCCAAAGCTTTAGGTGGCCCTACAATAAAATCAGTAATTTAATCATGAGAATCTTAATAGCCCATTGTTCAACATCCTGTATAATGACAAAGTAACTTGTAACAGACCAAAAACTGAGTCTTCAAAGATATAACAAATATATAAGAAGTGTTTCAGCAACACAAACTCCAGAGATACACCTTAGCATAGAAGTGAAAAAACCAAGCAATATTTAGTGAGGAGCATGAAAAAAAATACTCATATAAGTCAGATTTAACATTTTCAGCAAGGATGAGACTTTTCATAGCACACACTACCATCCCATGCAATCTGGGTTATCATCAGAGATAACAAAAAGTCACAATAATGAAAGTGTATCCCATATGCTGTTAATTTAGCAAAGTAAAGAACTCACTATGTTTGAAACGTTCATTAAATTCAGCATCTTTCTTATCCTTATTCTCCTTTAAAATCTGCATCAAGAGAAAACAGATAAGATGACTGCGGACAGCTGAAATTTCGCATCGATGACCCATTGGATTCAGAATCAACACTTAAATTATTGCTTATGAGCAAAAATTCCTCAGTAAAAGAACTTGTCATCAATCACCAAATTATGTACAAGAAATGAATCATGAAGCAAGAAGGATACAATGAAATCAATCTACCTGCTAGAGATCAAATTTCTTTTCACATTTTTTAAAATGAGGAAGGAAGATGCGTATTTATTCTCCAAATATTTTATTAAAAAAAAACAACTTAGAAAACAAATTGGTTTGAATACCTCAGAGGAGTGGCAACTCAGAGATACATGAAAAACAAATACTTGGTTCATTAGAAACAAGCACTAAAGCATAGAATCTGGTAATAAGAGCAGAAACTTGTGAAATGGAGACAGGTTATCAACAGGGACATCATAACTAACCCAACAATAACTATCAGAAAAGGGACATCAGCGCATGAAATGCATCAACGATTTAAGCCTACATTTAGAGGCAGTTTACCAATCGATTAAGTTGAACATTCCAAACACTTAAGGAGAAGAAAAGGTACTCCTGCGCCTAGCGGAAATTGACTGGTGCCTCCATTCTTTGATTTCAGGTTGCTAACAAATCAATCTCTCATTATTGTAGGAAAGGGAAAATGTGCATTCTTTGCCAGGCTTAATTTTTTTTTAATTGAAGGAAAATGTGCATTCTTTACCAGGGCCGTGTTTAGTTAGCCAAAATTCTCATATTCGTTCGAATCATCTTTTGATATTTATATTATCACTCTTATTACAAGACAAAAGCGTATAACAAGAGAGACAATCAATAAAGAAAATTTTGGTATCTTTACGATACCTCGTAGAGAGGTCGATCCCTCTGGGCAGTACCATCTTCAACGCGTTCACCTCTTATCTTCTTAGCTTCATACAACTGAAATAATCCACCAATTCATGCACAGTAAACTTCAACATCAAAACAACCAACACGAAGGGTTTGATGGATAATCAAACTAACGAGTACCTGTTCCTCTGAGACAAAATTCATCAGCCTTACTGGACGGGATGATTCTTCCTCCATAATCAACTTACAAAAATCGCGAATACCTTCAATCTTCTATCAACGTTACCTCAATAGCTTAAGTTTCTACTTTCTAGGGTTTCCTAAGAGGAACCGCCAAGAACAGGGAAATCCTTGCTCTGACGCCCGTCCGCATCAGAACAGACACTATTAACTTTCCATATGCCACGTGGAGGTATATGAATGGGACCAAAATTCCCTCCTAGTGCCGAGAGCATCTGATTGCTCCTCTTACATGGCGCCAAGTCCCAACAGTTTATATGAGTATTTAAGTTGGGCTGCCCGAGTACGCAGCGATTTGAGCCTACAGCCCAAAATCTAAACCGATCCCACCTGGTACCCATTTGTTGCCAGCTGGCACTAAATTTCCACCGTTAAACTTCAATACTTTTCATTACACCGTTGGATTCGGAAAAGAGCGCGTGTCTTCCATACACAAGACGTGTGAAGCCACGAGCATGCCACCCTCAGTTAGCGCCGCTCGTCCACATCAGCAAAAAATAATCAGAACCAATTAAAAGAAGCCACATATCTCTCTCTTTAGTTCTCCGTTGTTTCCTTCGTCGTGGCGGACAAGGTAAAATCAAACTTATGACTCATTGTTGCCTTCAGTTTGCGCGTTACCAGTTAATCATCATCTGAATGGATATGGAGACCGCTCGTTTGATTCGCCGGCCTGTTCTTGGCGTCTCCAGAGCCGGAATTGATTCACGCTCTCGGAAATTGGCTGCCAATGATCTGAGGATTGTAAAATCTAGAGTTTCTTTTAGAGGCTGGAATTATGGTGGATTTAGTGATTCAGGGCATATACAATACTACGAATCGCCACTGAGATGTGGTATGATCAAGGAGAAGAGTAGAGAGACGAAAGCAGAGAAGAAGAAGATGAAGTTGATTAAGAGATTATCCAAGGATTTGGCTAGCTTTTCAACAGATGAAGCCAAGAGGAAGACGATTTCGGTGAGTTCGATTACTATTTCTTTTTTCCGCAAACCTCTTAATAGGCTAAGGATTTCCATGTTTTAAGCATTATCTGTTGTATTGAAATACGGATTTTAGTCAATTTTGCTGATAATTTTCTTGATGCAAGATTGCAGATAATTTACATGCTTCATGTTGCTGGATTATGGTCATACATGTTTATGAAATTGTTCTGTGCTTTTCTGAAGAGATGATGATGAGTTCTGCTAATTTTGGTTGTTTTCTATGTTACTTGTGAACCTTGAAGTAACGTGTTACTTGTCTGGAGCAGGAAGCGACGGATGTTTTACTTGCAGAGCTGGAGTATGTGAAAGCACAGCATAAAGAACAGAAAAAGAGAGCAAAGCTAGAAAAGGCTCAGCGCGAAGCAAATAACATGTGCGAGTTAGAATCAAGTTCATCATCAGAATCAAGCAGCGATAGTGATTGCGGGGAGGTAGTTGACCTGAGAAGTAATGCTGCTGTGAAGCAAACTGCCCAAATTGAATCAAAACTGGCTGTTCTGGACATAGCAACATTGACCAAAACTAGCCCACTAACAGCAGTTGAGGTCAATGAGTTGAGTCTTGGGAATTGCAGAGGAGATTATGAGAGTAGAAGTGGCTATGTGCCTGGTAGCAGTTTAAATGCTTGTAACGACAATAACAATGACGAAATCGCTGTGGGAGGAGGATTGGGAGGGAAGATAGAGGTGTGCATGGGTGGGAAGTGTAAGAAATTGGGATCTGTTGCTTTAATGGAAAAGTTTCAGATGATGGTTGGTGTGGAGGGTGCTGTTGTTGGGTGCAAATGCATGGGCAAGTGCAAGAACGCTCCTAACGTGCGGGTTTCCAAAACAAGTGTAGAAATGAACGTGGAGCCTTCATTCAATCCCCTCTATATTGGGGTTGGCCTGGAAGACGTAGGCAGGATTGTTGCAGAACTTCTTGGCAAAGATGGTACTGAACAATGCTACTTGTTGCCTCCTTGAATCAATCAGTTTCTTGAATAGATGTTCTGAAGCAGTGGAAATTGTAAACTCAAGTGAAAATGATTAAGAAAAAAAAGCTGTTGTACGTTAATTCTGCTCTAGTAAACAATCACTTCTTGAAATTACGGTATGTATAGGGATGTATTTTCTACGGGTATGGTAAAAGTACCAGATTTCAATTGTTTGTAGGGATGGCTTGGGTGACACATTATTTTTAGGAAAAATTTAAAATGGCATCGTTTTGCCAGAGGCTCGGGCTGTTGCCTGTTGCCAAGCCTAATTGTTTGGACCCGGAACAAACAAAAACAAAGGTAAAAACAAAATGGGTATTTTCAACTTGAAAAGGTTATTCAGCAATTTAATTTATACTAAAAAATGTAAATTTAATCTTAATATTTTTATTAAAATACAAATTAGATCTTAAATGTTTTGAAACATTTAAAATAAACTTTAAAACTTACGTTGTGTTTAAAGTATACTTGAAATGATAAAAATTTAGATATAATATAAATTTATTATTTTTTTGTTAGATATATCACGTTGGTAATATAATAAGATTTACATGTCTAGTTAAACTTATCTTTTATTTATTTTTAATTAAAAATTCTTTAAATTACTTTAACCTCAATAATTTGATTTTATCCTAATGAAACTCTTCTAAACTAAAAAAAAAAACTTAGTTACTCAAAATTCTCAAATTGATTTATCTATTCCGTCTTATATAAAAACTTAAAATAATCATAATTCTCTAATTTCATTTGTCCTCAATTGACAATTGAGCAGGGAACTTTCCACCATCTTCATATAAACCTTGTTGTGTTAAAGCTAGTGCTTTGTTATCTTTTCGCAAACAGAAATTGATAAACACTTGATATTTTGCAGAAATGTAAATTGCAAAAAGTAAGAAGACTTTATTTTACTTGGTTCGATAGTCAAGAACTATCTACATCCAAAGTTCCCACTTGATAGTGGTGTAGGAAATTTCACTAAAGCAGAAGAAAATGGAGAAGAAGATACAAAGATTGAGTGTTCTTTGAACACCTGCAACAAGAGCCTCACAAACTCACTAGTACCCAAAACAGGTTGGTACTCTAGCACTCTTTGATCTTTTTCCCTCACATTGATTTTTGCACTCTCAAAAATTGAATACAATGAAGATAGAAAATTGAAGTTTCTGTGTTGTGTTGTTCTTATATCTCTGCTTGGCTTTTATATATGATAAAATGAGGAAGATGAAGACTTCAGATGTTTGGACTGCATCTGCCCATCTACATGTGCCTCTCACGTGGGCATTTAATGAACTCTCCCATACTGTGCATTTTTGTCTGCCCATTTATATTGCTGCTGCATTTTATCTCTTTGAAGCTTGCTGTAATAATAAGACGGCAGTGCTTTGAATGTGTTGCTTCTGATTTCAATAGTGAATCACGTGGGAGTGATTTAAGTCACTTATCCTTTTTGACTTCAGCTGAAAAGTGTCACGTGAATGAGGCTTTTTTTATCTTTAACTCACAGATGCTTCTTCTTCTCTCTTCGGCAGTTCTTCAGACACAAGCTTATGTTTCTTCTATTGTTCATTCTTCTTGCATTCTTGTATTTGTTGCATCTGAGTTGAATATGTTGGATTACATGTGATTTCTACCACATAAACCTTAATGTTGCTCTCTTTTGCAACTTATCTTTGAAAATTTTTATAAAGTGCTGGTGGTTTGTCGAGCTAGAAACGAGAGAAGTTACCTAGGTTAGTAACGGGTCAAGTTGGGATGGACCTAAGGCTACTCGAGCACAGTCCCAAGTCTTTTTATAGGTGGTTTGAGTTATCAAGCTTAGCTCATGTCACCTACCTGATCCGATCAAACTTCGAGCAATTTGAAACCCCTCACAGCCTGATAGCAATAGATGGTTCCCCTCTATGCTTTCCAAGCTTTCTAGCCTAATTTCCTCAAAAACCTCATAAACAACTCAAAGATTAAAGCAAACGAAATTCCAATTTCCAAGTATTGCAACCAATGTTATGAATACCGTACCGAGCTCGGTACCGAATTGAGCTCTGGAACAGAACTGTACCGGTACCGGTTAGTACCGGGTACCGTTTCGGAAATTTTTTTAAAATTATAAAATAGTCCCTAAAATTTTTAAAAATTGCAAAATAGTCCATATTGATATATTATACAGATGTACTGTATACTTTACTAGTTTACTGTTTACATCAACCATGCTTTCAAAAATCTTAATAATAAATAATAATGACAA
>JAOTAX010000004.1:5390236-5405727 GCA_025629825.1 Erythroxylum guanchezii | reverse complement strand
TTATATGTGAAATATTTAAAAATTATTGTTATTTCATATTAATTGTCATTATTATTTATTATTATGATTTTTGAAAACAGGGTTGATGTAAATAGTAAATTAGTAAAATATACAGTACAACTATATAATATACCAATGGACTATTTTGCAAAATTTTAAAAATTTTAAGGACTATTTCATAAATTTAAAAAATTACCCGAAACGATATCCGGTACTGACCGGTATCGGTACAGTACTGTACCAGAACCCAATCCGGTACTGAGTCTAGTACGGTATTCATAACATTGATTTACATGCCGCAAGTCCTTTTTATTAAAAGGTTTTGAAAATAATAAAAAATAGTATAGTTGTTTATACATGAATGTGAATGACTTGATCCTTTCATATAGTAGGTATGTTTTTATTTAAATAAATGTGATATGAGACGAGTTGATAGGATGTATAAATTTGTTTAAAGAGTATTAAGAGAAGTTTGTATATTATTATTGTGTATAATATGTACAAGAAGTCCTATATATAGAGAGTTATAAGAATATGAATAAGGAAATAATTAAGCGATTATTACAATTAATTGCCCAAACATTAAGTGTAACATTATATCAATATTATACAATCAATATAGGCATGTCAAATAAATTGAGTCTAACTTGAAGCTTAAAAATTATAAGAAAATTGCAGTCATTTTATTTTTCAAATTTTATCTTTTAAAAAATAAATAAATCATGTGCTTGAAGCTATATTGAACTTAGGTCGAACTTCATGCTTCGTCTAAAATTTTTAAATCAAGTTAGGGCCTAAACGAACCCGACCAGTCCCGCACCATTGCCATCTATAAATCAATAATTGTTTTGACAATATGATGGGATCGTGGGCGTAGAAGATGGGCTAGTTATTGAAGTGCATGCTTTGGGGCAACATGTTAACAAGCGGCAAAAATTAATATAAGGTCCATTCATAACAAAACAAAACCCAAATGACTTGAGGAATTTAGTAATATTTAAAAGATATTTTCCTAACAAAATAATGAGTTGTCTAAGAAATATTTAAATGATATTTTCCTACCCAGCCTTCCAACATCAACCATTCAACCCGAATCTACCTAGATTTCACTAACATCCACTACTTAGCTCCTATCTCCATTGGTATATTCTATTCCTCTTGTTGCTCCTCAACCATAAACCTCTCCTAATTTTTAATGCCACCTAATATACCTACAGTCCTAGGACCTACATCCTTTACTTTAGCTTTTCCTTTACCCTCAACATAGACACAATCCACCCTAAAACCACTAAAACTACAATTACAAAGCTTTAACGGTATTCACGTATTAGATCAACTTTCTTAAGAAGAGCAATGTCTTACACTCTATGATGTTCCTCAAGACCAACGTATTTCTATAGTCTCTCTTTATATGCAAGGAGAAGCTTTAAACTAGTTTAAATGCAAGTTCCATAACCAATAGCTCACAAATTGGGACTCTTTTGCTCGTGCTTTAGAGTTATGGTTTAGACCACCTGCTATGCTAATCATTAGGTAGAGCTTTTCAAGCTTCATCAAACCATTAGTTTCACTGCTTATTAGGAAGAGTTTGGAAAGCTAAGCAATATAGTATATGGAATGTCACTTGATAGCCTTTTAAATTGTTTCATTGTTAGTTAATTCCTGCTATTTAGAGGGACATTACTATTCTAAACCCACTCATATTACTTAAGATATTGGTGATATAAAACTCATTGATAGAAAGCTTGTTTACTCTAAACCCCTTCCTTATTTTACTTGAGATTTATCCCTCAAAATTTATTATCTCTTTCTTTACCTCCTTCTCAACCTTTATTACTTAAACCCCAAACTAGGACTAAATACCCATTTCAACCTCTTACCTAAGATTAAATGCAAAACTAATCAACTTGTGACTTTTGTTTTAACTGTAAGAAGAAATTTCATCCTGGCCATCAGTACTGTAAGGTTAAGTAATTCTTACTGCTTATGCCAGTTGATGTTGACACCTCAAATCCTATTATTTTTCCCAAACCTTTGCTTTCACTGATGTTACTCTACTATTACATCACCCACCTTTGAAAATCTTAATGAAATTATTCAATTTTAGTTACCTGATTCAGTTTTAGATAGTTCAACTTACTTTATAAATTAAAACCCTATGTTTTAAGTGTTTATAATTGGCAATAAGGTGACATTTTTGGTTGCGAGTGGTAGTTATCATAATATTATGCAACCTAGAACTGCCTTTTTTTTTTTTCTATCCTTGCTAGTATTTCCAAACCTCCTTTTCTATTTATGGTAGGTAATAGTGCAAATCTACTATTTTGGAGTTTGCTCAAACATACTTGTGGTGTTATAGTCCCATAATTTTCACTTTCCCTTTTACTTATTACCTATTAAGCTGAAATTTTATTAGGATGTGAATGGTTGCTTTCTTTAAGACCTTAGAGGGTCATCATCAACACAATAAGAGGATTGTGATGTTCCATCACCTTTGTATCTTCTAGCTCCACCAATCCAACATGAGTATCATTTTCAACTGGAGAGACTGGAATGTAAAATTTCTAAACTTGAGAAGAAATTGGATGCTCTACTCCAATTCATGGGTGTGGTATCTCCATATCTACCAACACCATCAAATGCTTACAACCTAGTGGAGTCTTCAACTCCAGGCTTTATTTTTGTTGACTATTTTTGTGACATGTGAGCTTCTTGTCTATACATTAGGGACAATATATGATTTAGGTATGAGGGAACAAAAGTATATATTATGATAAACTTCATGATTTGTGCTTGAACTCATAAATCCTATGATTCATATATTGATTATTTCTCATAATAGCCTCATAATTTTTTGATTGTTGTTTATAAATAATCCTTAAGATATATTTTTGGTTTAAGAAATAATGCATGAAAGAGACAAGTATGATTGATGTTTTTCATTAAACTATTTTAAGTATATCATTGGTTTTCTTGAATGAAAGTATGTAGGACTTGATGCATTTTGACAACTACATAAGCTTTGAACCTAAGAGAATTCATTACATTTATGCTCACGCTCTTTTTTTTTTTTCTGTTATCAAACGTAGCTTGTTTATGCTAGAATTTTCTTTTGAATACATGTTGAGACCACATTTTTTTTATGAATTTGTATATAAAGATGATAAGGGCCCTTAGTATAACCATTTTTGACCATAAACAAGCCTACCTTATTGTTTATCCCTATAAAACCAATTTGAGTCTTACCTTGCTTTTCTTGCATGATAACTTTGTTACAAGTCACTTTCAACCTTCTTTTTTAATGTCCTTATTGATTTTGAGCTCTTAAATTGAAGAAATTGTTTAAAGCTTATTTGCATGAGATTTTGACTATTTCCATGGAAAGTAAATTAGTTTATTCAAGTTGCATTATTCTTATTTTTTCACTTTTTATAGATTGGGGGAGAACTATAAAAAATATCCTTTTTGATGTTCTTATTTAAAAAAGAGAAAGAAAATTTAAAAAAAGTATAAAAAGAGAGGTGATTTTAAAAGATGTTATTTGAATCAAGTGAGTTTTGGATTAATTTAAGTTGAAACTTGTGTAGGTAAGTTTGAATGAATCACGTCCATTTATTTAACCTAAAAATTTCATTTTGTTATACCTTACTTAAGCCACGTTACAACCCTTATCAAGTTCCCTTTCATTTACAATTCATTTTTGTTAAGTGGCGGAGATATGACTCTTTAGTAAGCTTATGGAAATAACTCATTATGCTTTGGTTTGACAGCTTAATGAACCCTAAACACTTTGAGTGTATAGAGTGAAATTCATGAGAAGGTGTCCAGTCTTAGTTCATTTGATTTTAATGGAATTGATGGGATGCTATGTTTTCATTCTAACAATGTGTCTTATGAGTGCTTATTCTCAAGATTGTCATTTTATCCTAAACCTTTAATGTGAATTAAGTTTTGGATATTTCAAGATAACATGAAACAAGATGAGAGGTCGTTATGAGAATGATTGATGTATTGAATTGATGTATGCTTGAGGATAAACATGAATCTGGTGTGGGAGAATTTGATAAGATGTTATTTGGTCATTCTAATTGAAAATATGTCCTTTTTTAGCTATATTTTAGTGCTTAAATAGGAAAATTAATATTTATTTTGTTTTAGGAGATGACAAATAGAGATTGCATCAAATTGGAGCATTATTAGTCATCACGAATTTTGGAAAAAAGTGGTCAAATTATTGCAGTGGATAAAATGAGATTATACCTAATGCCAGATTCACTTAAAGAGCTGTGATTCAATTAAGAAACTTCTTTCCATCCCTATTATATAGGGATTTGGATTTGTTTTAAATAGGGATCTTTGTAGGACAAAAGGAGACTACGTTTAGAGTAGGAAAGAGAGAGAAAACACGTCTTTCATCTTTTTCAACACTCTCTTTTTCATTTATTCTTAGTTTTCTCTCAATCTTTCATCTTTTCTTCTATTTTTGGTGTTGGAACTAAAGTTATGTGTGGCTAAACTCAAATATTCTGATTTAAGGGGATTCAAAACTCCATTTGTAAGCCTATGACGTTTTGTTCAAAACTTATATTCATGTTTAAAGTATTTCTTGTTTTGTGTTCTTATATTTCATGAATAATTAATATTGATTAATTTGACAAATTAATTGAATGTTAATTATTCTATAGCTATCCATAAATTTAGTGATCCGTAATTGTCATAAAAGATTGGTACAAGTAAAAAATAAGTTATTTATGAATTTGCATATTTAACCTATAAAATACAAGAAAACTAAGTTGAGTATTTTTTGCTATCTCAATTATTTAATTTTGGGTCTAGTCTTTTTCACTAAACTTATTGTTATTATTTAATTAATATGGAATGTTATCATACCCAATCAATTAATGGTAAGTTTTGGTTTGAATGTTAAGTTTGAACTAATTAAATTAGGAAGTTTGCGACTTATTATAACTATCCAAACATGTTTCGAACTAATTGCTTGAATTGTGAAAATTATTTTTTTAGACCAATGATCGATGTTATAATTAGATGAGATATTTCCCTTGAATTAAAGTTAGGTACTCTTGATTTTCTTACTTTTATAATCAGTTGATTTATTTTGATTCTTTGTTAATTTTAGTAAATTATTTAATTAATCATAAACCCCCACTTTATTTTGTTAATTGAAATTAAGAAACTAGTGTTTAGGTCTTTTGAGATTCAATCTGGTTCTACGATTAATATAAGAAGTTAGAGAATTGGAATTAATTTTGAGGGCTTTGACAACCCACTCAATTAGATGTTTGAAGCATGTAATTTCTATATTTGGGTTAGATTTGTGAATACCCTAATTTTAAGTACTTGGTAAAATTATGATTAATTTTAAAGGTTGCGTTTCTGTGAATTATATGTGCTTTGCATGATTATGATGACATAGAGATTAATTTAGCATGTGATTCATAATTTTGGGTGTCAAGATAAACTTACAACTAATTTAGATATGAAATTATAGGTGCATTACTATAGTTGTATTTTTGTAAGTGAATCATGTTTGTTGCATAATTAAGGCCCTAAAAAGGCAGTTGATATACATACGAGTGAGGTGTAGTGAGGATTCCAATTAGCGGAATCCTATAGCCGATGCTAGAATAGGGTGACTATCATTCCATTATTTGTGATTATTCGGGGCCAGATATATGTAACAATTTATAGACCAAATGACATCTCTTATATATATATATATATATATATATAACAACAGTTTTTTTTTCAAGTTGATAATGAATAAAATCTTAAAAGTATATAATATTCAATGAATTATATGTTTTAAATGAATCATTTGAAAAATGAATAATTTATAATTAATAAATTCAATTCAATAAATAAAATTTAGTATAATTAATATATCTATAAATGAGTTGTTACCCATAATATTTTTAAAATCAAATCAAACCGACTAGTTCAACCAGGTTAACTAGGAACTAACCTATTACTTCGTTTGATTACTTGTAAAAACCCCTAAAACAACAAAACCAGTCAGTTAAAATGAATGTAAATTAATTGGTTTGACTAAACCTTCAAAAAACCATCCAAACTGGTTGGGATAAACTTCTTCTTTCTAGAGCGCTTTCTACATTTGTGATTTCTGGATTTCTTTTCCTCTTGGTCCAATTAGAAGTGAAACAAATAAAAACACAACAGAGATGAGGCTTGTCCATTTTGTCTTATTTGATTTTGTGCTATTTTTTGCATCTTCACCAACCTGATTTTCATGGTGTTATTTTATGGGCAAAACTACACTCAGAATTCAAATGCATTTCTTTTGTGTTTGTGTTTCATGTTTTCTTTGTTTAAAGTTTATAAAACAATCTAAAACATAGTGAAATAAAGGCCTTAGATGGGTGTTGAAGTTTTGGATACTTTCTTGGGATATGATGATTTTTGTACTTCATGGCTTTTCATTAGTTTCACATTATTCTTATTGGTTTTGAAAACAATAAGTTGGGAAAACATAAAGGTGTTATTAAATATAAAAAATAAAATCATGTTTTCACTATGAATTTTGTCAAAGATTGCAAGTGCTTTTTTCCCTTTGCCTTATCGCTAGTTGGATTGGCTTACATAGTAATTTCAATTAATATAAGTAAATTGAGGCCAATAATGGTAGGTTTGGTTACAATATTGGGATTCTATTTTTTTTTATAAAGTTTTGTGTTTAACTAAGGAGTGATGGACTAAAAGGTAAAAATAAAAGGAATATTATTGTTTCAGAAAGAATGAATCTAATTTGTATCTTATTTCGATAGGTTTTGTACATATGGTAGGCAAAATGTTATGATTTCTTCATTGTTTTATATGTATTGTTTATACCTTTTTTTAGGTTTAGGATCATGAGTTTTTAAATTAAGTGTAATATAGTCTTTATGTTGTTATTGTGGTGATTTCCTTATTGTTTTATATGTATTGTTTATACTTTTTTTAGCTTTAGGATTATGAGTTTTTAAATTAAGTTTAATATAGTCTTTATGTTTATATTGAAGTATGCTTTATCTTATGATGAGAATATGGAAGCTTAAATTACAATAGTTGTCTCTAAAATGATGATTTTAGGAAGGCTAATTCTTATGTGTAGGACTTCACTACTTTTTTCCCTTACCTATTTTAATTTTTAACTTCATTAATTAGTGAGTTCTTTGTTGATAAATTTATCAGTGCTCAAGTTTGAAGGAAACTTTATCAAAAATTACTTATCTATCAAAATATAAGCGATTTTAATACTTTAAAAATGATATATAGTATGATTGGTTTAACTTATTGGTTTTTACATCATTTCCAATTATGACCTCAATTTGTACTTTCACTGTTAATTATTTGTCAATCATAAGTGATAGTTATTTCCTATATAAGTGCACAACTCGATATGTTATTGCAGTTATATATTGTGGGATTAAAGAATTCACTATAGAGTATAACATCCATTCTTTTTTGGGTACTTGAGATTGATCATTTGACATTTATGACGCATAAAATACTAGATCCAATATGAATAATTATTTATGTTTAGTTTTGAGAAGAATCTGTGGTTAAGTTTCTCTAGTTTGTCTTTCACTACATTTGCATGCAATAGATTGATGCAATGACAATAATTTAATAAATGTTGTAAATCTTCCATTAGGCTTTTCAATATTTGCTACTAGATTGGGCCGCATTTTATATAGTGAATTGGTGGGCCATAAGGGCAAACCCCAATATACAAAGCTTCTCGCTTTGCAAATATCAATAGAGAGTCATCAATTGTACACAATCTTCTATTTGCATTTACAAAGAAGCTATTTATGTTATTTAAACCCGTGACTTTCAGATCACAACAAAGTAACCAGTAATGAAAGAATTAGAACAAAAAAAGGAATAAAAATGGAAAGTTGGAATCGAAATAAGATTGAAATTACTAATTATGCTTATTTGTTATGATATTAAATAAAGTTAACAGCTATGCTAATATTTGGTATTAAATATTAAAAATGATAATTAATTTTTTTGCTCTTATTTAATTATTATCTGATTTATTTTGAAAATAAATAATTAAAATATTGTATATTTTATAAATGATTGTTCAATTTTTTAATAATTTATAAAATTATTAATTTTAAATAATTATGAATGATTTTTATAATAAAAATAAAAGAATCAATGAAACAAAATAAAATAATTAATGATAATATTCTGATAAGAATCAATTTCTTGATAATATTTTCATAATAAATTAATAACTTGATAATATTTTAATTATATCTCTTATCACTTATTCCCGATATTTGATTATACCTTATACCTAAACAAGAGTTTAAGATTGTTTATAATTTATTCCGATTTTGTCATTCTCTATTTTATTTAGGGTTAATTATTAAAAAAATTCAAACTTTGCTCAGTTTTGCAATTATAGTCCGAACTTCAAAACGTGATAATTAAATGTTTAAACTTTCAATTTTTTCTAATTCTAGCCTGACATTAGTGTCTCTATTAACTTTGTTGACATGACTTGTCACGTGTACCAGAAACCCTAACTATTAATACACGTCAACCAAAATTAACACATGTAATGAAGATTAATAAAACGGCGTTGTTTAATCACATAACTAAAATGATGTCGTTTCAAAAAATGTAGTAATCCCTAAATCAATTTACACAGCCCCAAGCCCTCACCCTTTGTTTTCAATTTATTATCTTGACACCCTCATCATTTGTTTTCAATTTGTTCCTTTGTTTTTAGTTTGTTCTCCCAACACCCTTACCCTTCCATTTTCAGTTTCTTCTCCTGACGCCCTCAGCCCTTCATGCATTGCAGCAAGCTCCTTTTGCTCTTGCATTGCATCGTAGTTAGCCATGAAGGACTGAGGAGGTTAAGATAATGAAATAAGAATGAAGAGCTTGTTGATGCGTTGCGATACTAGGGTGGCTTGGGATGTCGAAAGAACAAACTAAAAATGAAGGTTGAGGGCATCAGGGCTACATAAACTGATTTTAGGGATTAAACTGCGTTCTTTTTTTAAACAAAGTCGTTTTAATTATGTGATTAAACGATGTCATTCCATTAATCTTTATTATTTATGTTAATTTTGGCTAAGTTGTATTAATAGTTAAGGTTTCTTATATACATGGCAAGTCACGTCAGCAAAGTTAACAGACTAACGTCAGGTTAGAATTGAGAAAATTTACAAGTTTGAGTATTTAATTGTCACGTTTTAAAATTTGGGCTATAATTGTAAAATTGAGTAAAGTTTGAGATTTTTTTATAATTAACCATTATATTGATTACCAGTAACTAAACAATTAAAAGTTAAAGAATAAAAATTGCATTCTCATTTATATCCATTTATTAATGATTACATGGGAATGCCATGAATGTCAAAAGAAATGTCAAAGGATATATTAAATTTGGTTTTACAGGGATTATTCTTGAAGATCGTGTTCATATTATTTTGCATGAAAACTGATACTTATCATTGTAATTGTAAATTTTCTTCTAATAATTCAAAGTATTGCTAAATACACATGATAGCAAAGAGGTCGCTAAAGAGGCAAGGTCGTTTTAAACATTTTATTAAGCCCTAGACGAAGTAAAAAAAGGGCCCCCCAATAAATCGACAATATACAAACGTGTAAATTTTAAAAGCATATTTTTATTATTAAAATTTAATATCTATATATAAGTGACCCAATTTATAAATCCACGCACTTAAAAAAATATTAATTGATCATAACATCAACTAATAATATCTTGCAAATCTTAGTAGCAATAAAATCACTAAAAATAGTAGCAATAACAACAAAATAGTAATAACAACAATCGAACAGGAAAACACTAAGAGAATTGCACTAACAAACACACAGATGATCGTAATTTATGATAAACAATTTCTCTGTGCATTTCTAGCTACAAAATCATTAATAATACTACTAAAATCAATACCATCCTCGTTTGAAGTCCCGCACTAAAGTACGGTCTGGGGAGGTCTGATAGTACGCAGCCTTACTCCTACAATGTAGAGAGGCTATTTCCTTTAGACCCACATGCAGAAAGTACAAAAGGGGAGTGGATGCTGAATAAAGGATTAAATAAAGAGTACGCGGGGCACTCGACCACAGTCAGTAAATAAATTTCAAAAGCAGAATGTACAAAGGGGGTTGATGTTGAAGAAAGGAGTAAATAAATTAATATGCTTGGCACTCAACCACTATCAGTAAATAAATTTATAAACAATAAATAAAGAAAATACCCGAAGGAGATCAGATCTGCTAGTACCTTACACACTGTGAAGACCGACCCCTTTTGTCGCTTGTTACGCAAGGGGTTTGCACTGCGAGATCCTACGGGTAAGACCATCCTACGGTGTTATAAAGAAACATCTTTGCATCTATGAGTCAGAAATTTGTGACTAAAGCTGTCAACCAACAGGACTTTAAAGGTTGTCATGTACCCTGATCTGCTCACGCCAGACCTTCCTATTCCTAGCCACGGCCTCAGTAAGTGCCAATTCGGACATATCATTCCTGATCACTTCCCTCTAGTTCTTGTAAGGTCTTTCTCTCCTCCTCTTGTAGCTAGTGAGGGTTATTTTCTCACCTTGGCGTATCGGAGCATCAGAGGGCATCCTGCGTACATGCCCAAACCACCTAAGCCTAGTCTCTCTTAACTTGTCAGCAATACTAGCCACCTATAGTCTTTCTCTCAACACACGATTTTGGGCCCTATCTGTTTTGGTAATGGCACACATCCACCTAAGCATACGGATTTTTGCTACCACCAATTATCGTGTATGTCTACGTCTAGTAGGCCAACACTCTGCCTCATATAACATTGTTGACCGAATCGCCATTTTGTAGATCTTCCCTTTGAGTTTATAAGAGATCTTTCTGTCACACAAAAAACCTGATGCACTTCGCTATTTAATCCACCTAGATCTAATGCGATGTAACACGTCTTCATCGATATTACCATCTCTCTGAATGATAGATTTGAGGTATTTAAAACTCGATTTCAACCTATTACGGTTTTATTTAATTATCAAATAATTTTTATTTAATTATCAAATACATCCAACTATTTACGCTATTATTTAATTATCAAATAATTTTTATTATTATTTAATTATCATGATACGTTTAATAGAATCATACGAATTTTTATAATAAATGAAATCGTTTATGTAATCTTTGAATTGAGTTATTTGATTTAGTCTTATTATCACTAAACTTATGTTAACCTCTACAAGAATACAAATCTAACAATTATTACATTACTTGTGGCAAAGTACAATGAAAACTACAATTACAAAAATTAAATTATTCATTAATGTTTAATTGTATTTTTATAAATAATAAGTAATCTAAAAATAAAAAAGGAGAAACACAAATAAACGCAATATTATTTAATATTAATGTTTTGATTTAAAATGCTAATATAATGTACACGTTAATGACAAATTACAAATTAATTATAATATATTCAAATATTTAATAAGTTAAAAATACATTAAAAATAAAAAAAACTTTACCTTTAAATTATCACTCAAAATTTAGAAGACATAATTGTGAAAATATTTTACCATCAATTTTTGAGTTAAATTATCTTAGATTCGTATGTTGATGAAAAAAAATTAGAGTGTAAGAAATCTACTCAAATGCTTTAAAGTAGTTATAAATTTCACAATTTAACGTTATATAGCTAATAAAGGAAACTATTTAGCTTCCAAGATTAAATAACATTAACTGTCTCGGTAAGTTATTTATTAGTTAACGTTAACTTTTTCTTCTCCTCTGACTGACAACTAAGGATTTACTACACTTCTAACTCAAAAAATGCCATAAAAATCCTATTGAAATGCATTAAAGGTGGACCCATAGTGAGGATGGGTTGTAGAGAGGCACAAGAAATTTTTTTTCCATTTACGATATTCCAATCTTGTGTCATTTAATTTTATCCACATATTTGTATAGGTTTTACATAAATGTATGGATAATATTTAATAGAACATGGTAGAAACTGGTTAATAGGACTAGAGTATCCGTTCGCCTGGAGAGGAAGATGTCATGTAAATTATATAACTAGCTGGTGGTCACTGCACAAATGCGTAATAAGATTTGTAAAACGATGATGCCCAGCTGAACTAGAATGTGCTAAATAGAATTTGCTTGGATAATATCAACGGGTTGTTTCTTTTATTATTGTAATATATTGGACAATTGTTTTCGGATCATGTGGAAGTGTATTTAAATAAAGGGGTAAGATAAATAGTAAAAAAAAGCATATACGAAAAAAGCAGATAATAAGTCAAGAAGTTATTTATAAGTTTCTAGTTTACCTTATGAGGTAGAAACTTTAATTAATCATTAGCAAAAGTTAAATGCTTAGGTTGTCTTAGATATAGTGAAAAGTTTACGATAATCTAGGCCTTTTGTTGCAGTCATCAATAGGAACATCTAAGGTTGGTGTCAGTTCTGGTTCAATTTCTTCAAATCTTTTGTCAAGACATTGTCTAACTCCTAAAGAAGAAACAAAAATGTCTTCTGAAAATATAAAAAAAGCAAAATATATCAGTACAGGTTAGTTTGGGGTGGAAGGAACAAAATAAAATAATTGAAATATGGGAAAAATATAATAAATACAATAAATAATAGACAATTATATAATTTGCGCATAGGAACTTATTAGAGATAAAAGTGACCACAAAGGTGAATTGGTGTATCTTAAAATATAGTTATATAAAATGCCCAGAAGTAAACATTATGAAGTAGTTTGAAGGGTGAGATGTAAAATGCTAGTAATACTGAATCTTTATTGAAAGGTATATACTTAGCTATTGCGAAGTGTGTTTAGAATTCATAATTGTGGTTTTTGGTGCAATCACCACCAAGAAAATTGAAAGTTATCAACAGTTTTGGTTCATTATTAGCACACATTTCATTTGATATATGGGGGGGGGGGGTGAAAAAAAGGAGAGTTGAAATAGTTTGATGAATATAAATACGAAAACAATGTTTGAATAAATAATGATAGGTACTTGAATAGTTTTGAGTCTCATTTCAGCATTGTCATTATCTCTTTTTTCACTTGAAGTTGAGCCTCCCTCTAATTCAGCATCATAAGTCTAACAATAATAGATAACAGCAAAGCGTTGCCTTCTTTCCGATGGTTGCATGTGAACAGGTTTGATATGAACGAGAAAGGTTTTTGTTTTCAGGTCAATATGGACCTTATTAAGAGGAAGTTCAATACTCTTATTAGCAAAGAGAAAAGTGTAGATCATTAGTCAAATAATAAACATGTCAAGCTTCACACAATTCTAAAGATGGGACCCATAAAAGAGAACATGAAAAAGGATATGCAGCCACCATGACCATTCCAGAATTCATGCTTTTAATGGCCATACTACAGGAGATAATAGTCGATGGCTAATCTAATAAACAACAATAGAAAAAGGGAAGCAATTATAACCTACCAAAAGACACAAGGCTCCAATTTTTATCTAAATTTCTTACAACTATAGAAGTAATGGGGTTTACTTCCAACATGTTGTAAGAAACAAGCTTGCTCCTCATCAACTAGTTTCTTGGCATGTTCTGAGGCCTCAAAGGGATATAAAAGCTCAATATAGAACAACAAATATTGACTACAACTTAAGTATATATACTAACAAAGAAATCAATACAGAGTATAAAAGCTATTGGGATTTATGTGTTCCTATTTAATCCAGTATGAAGATGTGGAAGAGATAAATGAACATAAGAATAGCCACATAAGATAAGTAGAAAACTAAAGGAACCAAGATGAAAAAGATAACGGTTAATTGATCTCCTGAAAGTTCATAGGTAGATAAACAACAGGCAATAATTAGTTGCTAAACTCTATATCTATTTGACCAATATTAAAAAAAATGTAAAGCATATTTTTACTTCATAAATATGTCTAAAAAGAAGAAAGAAAGATAAACAAAGGGAGAAGAAGATAGTTAGAGACTTATTAATTGCATTACTTGCTTAAGAAAATTTGCTAACTTCTTCATCTATGCTTTTTATTAAATGAGCTCTCCTTCCTATTGAGTGAGCTGAACTACTAATGCTTTTACTTGAAATTTTAAAAAAGAAACATTTAATTTGGGAATGGTTCTCTTTTAACTTAAAAGATAGGATAGGCAAAAGCATATGAGCAAAAAATCAAACAAATGCTAGTAGTTAGGCGTGCCCCCTTCCTCTCCTAATGATTTTTGCAAACTAAAATGCTCTTTACATGAATTGAAACAGGCATCATGTGTAAGCTTTGAAAAGCTTTGATCCACACTCCTTGATTTTTCTTTTACTCAAGGGTCAATATGACTCCTCTCTGTTTCTCCAACTGACAACCAAAGGGATAGTTCTTCTTCTTGTTATGTGGATAACATCAATATCACTGGTATTGGTCTAAAGGCCATCCATAAACTTCAAAAATTATTGCACTCTAGTTTCCACATGAAAGACCTTGGCTAATTCATCTGCTTCTTAGGGTTAGAAGTTAATCATAAGCCTCAAGGTATTTTCTTGAATCAACACAAATACATTCAGGATTTAGTGAAGTTAGTCAGACTCACAAATAATACTTTTGCTGAAACTCCAGTGAAAGTTAATGTGAAATACCAATGTAATAAAGGCAAGATTTTTAAAGATCCTACTTTATATTATAAGATGGTTGGTAGTCTTATTTATCTAACAATTACTCCACTAGACATCTCTTATATTGTTCACACTGTTAGCAAGTTCAAGCAATCTCCTTGGCATCTCCACTTATTTACAATTTGATGCATCATCTGATACACTCTTGGCATACCTAATTATAGCCTATTTTTCCCTGTTGGCTCTTCACTTCAACTACAAACCTTTAGCGATATTGATTGGGTTGGTTCCTGGAAATAAGGGAATCTACTACTGGATGGTGAACGTTTCTTGATGATGCTCTTATCTCTTATAAATTCAAGAAACAAAATTATGCATCTAAGTCATCCAGTGAGGTAGAATATCATGCCATGTCTGATGCCTATTTTGAAATCTTTTGGTTACGTGGTCTCCTCACAAAGCTTGGTTTTTTGCAACTTCAACCAACTCTATTACATGTTGACAACATTAGTGCTATCTAAATTGTTGCCAACTCTGCCTACCATAAGTGTACAAAGCACATAGAGGTTTACTGCCATTTCATCCAAGAGGCCTATGATTGTCAAGTCATTAACTTGCCTCGTATCTCCGCTACTCTACAACTTGAAGACATTTTCACAAAATCCATAACACAACAATGCCATAATTTTTTATTGGTAAATTGATGCTTATAGACTCACCACCATCAATTTGAGGGGAACTCTCAGAAGATTATCAGCTACTGCTTTATGATTTAGTTAGCTAATTTGTTAATTTAATTAATTTATTCCATATACATTCCTATTTAGGTAGTCAAATCTAAGTTAAAG
>JAOTAX010000004.1:5376651-5390136 GCA_025629825.1 Erythroxylum guanchezii | reverse complement strand
AGCGTCTTTTGCAGTACACGAAATGGTAAAATATAGTATTTAAACATAAAAGTGGCTTGAGCTTTACGCCACAAGCTCAACAACGGCGCTTGTAGGTGGGTCTCACAGGCGCCTGATATCTGTACAGTGCAGCATAAAATTTAATGCCCAAACGATGTCGATTGGGCATTAGACACCATTAGACACCGTATCGTTCTACAGAGGATTTGAGCTCCCCAAAAACGGGCACAGGGCACGGGGCACAGGGCAGGCCTTAGCTTTTGTTTGCTTGTCTGCTGGTTAGTGTCTCGGGCACAGGGTTGGCGGGACAGAAGATTTCAAGCCGTCTCTCTTGTCCTCGTCAAACTCTGCTCATCTCCCACTTTTCTCTTTTCCTTTTATTTCCAAATTTTTCAAATTTTTATATGTTCTTCCTACTTTTATAAGTACAAATTTTTGTTTAAAAATTGAACGTGGACAAAAAAAAAAGGCTTAAAGGTTATAAAATCAGTTAAAATTTAAATATAATTAAAAAAGATAGTAATAATTTAAAGTTTAATTTTAAACAAATAGATTATTAAATATACAGAAAATTAAATAATATATTAATAAATTGATTAATTTTTAATAATAAGAATTAATAAAATAAATTGAATTAAAAATTAAACCAAAAAATTAGATATTCAAAATTTATATAATTAACCGGCCGAATCCATCAAATTTTTTATCAATAAAAAAAGCAATTTAAATTTTTTTATTAATTGTTTCCTACGATTTACAGCAGGACGTTGACCGTCGGGTCAATTAAGAGTTGACTTAATTTGTTGTGAAACATTTGCAGGATATTATTGGGCCGGACTTGCTTTGTCCAGTGATTAGGCTTCCGTACATTTGGGAATAGGATTTTATCAAATGAATCGTAAGGAACATTTGCATAAAATTTAAGTTGCATCCTAATATTTAATAATTTATAAAAATGGAAGTGACTCCCTAATCGTGACTTTTATGTTTTACATTTTTTTTTTCAACTTTATTAGTTTTCTTTAAAACGACACTTTTTAGAGTGTATTCTTCTCCACGTACGTGATATTTTGCATACCACGCTCTTTTTTTTTAAAAAAAAATATATCTATGTTTTTCTTAATTTGTTCTTTGAGAAAATTTGTCATCAAAGATATCATATTTAATGCACCCATATCAGTTAACAATAATAATCTAGCTCAATTTTTATTTAAAATGTTAATAATTAAATCATCGTTAAGCAATTCTAAAGTCTTATGGATTATTCTTATTTCATAAAATCTTTAATTAAGCATTTAGCCCGCAATAATAAATAATATATTATATATTTTCTTAGATGTGTTTGTAGATGAGGAGAAACCTATTTCTTATATGAGTTGACTCTTTCTAAAAAATGTTTATAGTTTAATATTTTAAAATATATGTTTATATTTTATTAAATGAAAACACATCATTTTTTTTGAACTAAAAAAAAAAGAAAAAATATTCTTCTATTTAAGAATATATAATAATTTTTAAAAGATTATTAAAAATTCAAACCACATAAAAATTATTTTGTATTTAATCCAAATACTTGTAAGAGATTACTCACACTCACCTCTTGCTTACCCTGTGAATGGAAAAAAAAAAGATACTGAGGTACAATTATTGGTGCTTCTTGTTCATTTCATTGTAGTTTTGATGGAACAGTAAAACCCGACTTTCTTATTTAAATAAAACTAGTTGGTGGTTAGTGCACAAATGCGCAGTGAGATTTGCAAAATGAGAACGTCCAACCGAACTAGAATGTGCTAAATAGAATTTGCTTGGATAATATCATCTGGGTTGTTTCTTATATATTTGTAGTATATTGGACAATTGTTTTCGGATCACGTGGAAGTATATTTAAATAAAGGGGTAAGATAAATAGTAAAACAAATAGATACGAAAAAATCAAATAATAAGTCAAGAAGTTATTTATAAGTTTCTAGTTTATCTTATAAGATTGCAACTTGAATTAATCATTAGTAAAAGTTGCATGCTTAGGTTGTCTTAGATACGGTGAAAAGTTTACAATAACCGGGCTTTCTGTTGCAGTTATCCACGGGACCCTTTGAGGTTGGTGTTAGTTTTGGTTTAATTTCTTTAATTTTTTTGTCAAGACACTGTCTAACTCTTGAAGAAGAAACAAGAATGTCTTTTGAAAATATGAAAAACCAAAGTATATGAGTACAAGTTAGTTTGGGGTGGAAGGAAAAAATAAAATAATCAAAATATGGGGAAAATACAATAAATAACAGACAATTATATAATTTGCGCATAGGAACCGATAAGAGATAAAAGTGACCAAAAAGGTGATTTGTGTACGTTAAAATATAGTTATATAAAATGCCCAGAAGTAAACATTATGAAGTAGTTTGAATGGTGAGATGTAAAATGCTAATAATAATGAATCTTTATTGAACGGTATATACTTAGTTATTGTGAAGTGTGTTTAGCATTCATGATTGTGGTTTTTAGTGCAATCACCACCAAGAAAATTGAACGTTATCAGCAGTTTTGGTTCATTATTAGCACACAGTTCATTTGATATATGGGAGTGAAAAAAGGAGAGTTAAAATTGTTTGATGAATATCAATATGAAAAAATGTTTGAATAAATAATGATAGGTAGTTGAAATAGTTGAGTCTCATTTCAGCATTGTCATTATCTCCTTTTTCGCTTGAAGTACAGTGAAGTGTTGCCTTCCGTCTGATGGTTGCATGTGAACAGGTTTGATATGAATGAAAAAGGTTTTTATTTTCAGATCAACACGGACCTTATCAAGAAGAAGTTCAATACTCTTTTTACCAAAGAGAAAAGTGTAGATCATTAGTCAAATAATAAAGATGTCAAGCTTCACACAATTCCAAAGATGAGACTCATAAAGGAGAATATGAAAAAAGATATGTAGCTACCATGACCATTCCAGAATTCATGCTTTTAATGGCCATACTATAGGAGATAACGATCGATAGCTAATCCAATAAACAACGACAGAAAAAGGGAAGCAATTATAACCTACAAAAAGACACAAGGCTCCAATTTTTATCTAAATTTCCTACAACTATAAAAATAATGGGTTTACTTCCAACATGTTGTAAGAAACAAGCCCGCTCCTCATCAACTAGTTTTCTGAGGCCTAAAAGGGGTATAAATGCTCAACATAGAACAATGAATAATGACTACAACTTAAGTATATATACTAAAGGAGAAATCGGTACAGAGTATAAAAGCTATTGGGATTTATGTGTTCCTATTTGATCCAGTATGAAGATAAGGAAGAGTTAAATGAACATGAGAATAGCTACATAAGAGAAGTAGAAAACTAAAGGAACCAAGATGAAAAAGATAACGGTTAATTGATCTCCTGAAAGTTCATAGGTAGATAAACAACAGGCAGTAATCAGTTACTAAACTCTACATCTACTTGACCAATATTAAAAAAATGTAAAGCATATTTTTGCTTTATAAATATGTCGGAAAAGAAGAAAGAAAAATAAACAAAGGGAGAAGATGATAGTTAGGGACTTGTTAATTGCATTACCTACTTAAGAAAATTTGCTAACTTATTCACTTATGCTTTTTATTGAATGAGCTCTCCTTCCCTTTCAGTGAACTGAACTACTAATGTTTTTACCTGAAATTTAAAAAAAGAAACATTTAAGTTTGGAATGTTTCTCTTTTAACTTAAAAGATAGGATAGGCAAAAGCAGATGAGCAAAAAATCAAATAAATTCTAGCAGTTAGGTATGCCCCTTTCCTCTACTAATGATGTTTGCAAACTAAAATGCTCTTTACATGACTTGAAACCTGCAACATGTGTAAGCTTTAAAAAGTTTTGATCCACACTCATTGATTTTTCTTTTACTCAAAAGTCAATATGAATCCTCTGTGTTTCTCCAACAGAAATCCAAAGGTATAGTTCTTCTTCTTGTTACGTGGATAACATCAATATCACTGGTTCTAGTATAGAGGCCATCTGTAAACTTCAAAAATTGTTGCACTCTAGTTTCCACTTGAAAGACCATGGCTAGCTCATCTACTTCTTAGGTTAGAAGTTCATCGTAGGCCTCAAGGTATTTTCTTGAATCAACACAAATACATTTAGGATTTAGTGAAGTTAGTTAGACTTACAAATAATACTTCTGTTGAAACTCCAATGGAAGTTAATGTGAAATGCCAATATAATAAAGGCAAGATTTTTAAAGATCATAGTTTATATCGGTTGGTAGTCTTATTTATCTAACAATTACTTGATTGGACATCTCTTATATTGTTCACACTATTAACAAGTTCATGCTATCTCCTTGGCATCTCCACTTATCTACAATTCGACGCATCATCTGATACACTCTTAGCATACCTAATTGTAGCCTATTTTTCCATACCGGCTCTTCACTTCAACTACAAACCTTTAGCGATATTGATTGGGTTGGTTTCTTGGACACAAGGGAATACACTACTGGATGGTGTACGTTTCTTGATGACGCTCTTATCTCTTGTAAATGCAAGAAACAAAATTATGCACATCCAAGTCATCCAGTGAGGCAAAATATCGTGTCATGTTTGAAGCCTATTCTGAAATCATTTGGTTATGTGGTCTCTTCACAGAGCTTGTTTTTGCAACTTTAACCAACAACATTAGTGTTATCGAAATTGCTGCCAACTCTATCTACCATAAGTGTACAAAGCACATAGAGGTTGACTGTTATTTCATCCAAGAGGCCTATGACTATCAAGTCATTACCTTGCCTTATATCTCCACTACTTTACAGGTTGAAGACATTTTCACAAAATCCATAACACGACAATGCCATAATTTTTTATTCGTAAATTGATACTTTTAGACTCACCAACATCAATTTGATGGGAGATGTCAGAAGATTTAGAATCAGCTACTGATTTATGATTTAGTTAGCTAATTTGTTAATTTAATAAATTTATTCCATGTACTTTCCTATTTAGTTAGTCAAATCTAAGTTAAAGGGAACTGATTTTTAGTTCTTCCTTATTTAGATAGGTCTTTTCCTGTATATTCCTTATGGAGATAGGATTTCTTCTATATATATATATATATATATGAATGTTTTCTTCTAATAAACATAGATTTTAGTGCCCAAAATTCTCCAATAAATACATAATTTTCCAGTAGTATACGTTCTTGTCTAATATTCACATTTCGTCTAAAACATCCATAATGAATGGAGACCTTCAAACTCAAAAATGATGGGCAATTTGACATGAACTGAGTAAATGTCACTTCATGTACACATTCCATGAAGGTTGTTGCAACAATTGTGCTTTTACCCATATGGACCTTACTTTGTATTTCCACAAGTAAATATTTTTCTTATCTTCATTTCTAAATATGAATGAAGAAGTTCTACAAACACAGAAGCAGTGTCATGTATATTATGGGAAATTATGACTAAAGAATTTCAAAGTGTTACCTTCTTCTTAGCAATTTTGACCATTTCCCCCGATAGATTCTTTTCAACAATTTGAAATTGAACAAAATCACCACAGTTTTTTACCATTGTTTCCATAAGCTGCAAAGCAGATTTCATACGCAATCAATCAATAGCATAGGCGTGATCGATAATATCTCCACTACTATTAACTTGGTAATCGCTACACAAAAAAAAAGGCACAAGCCAATAATACGAAAACAATCATAAAATGAAACTGTAATCAAATTATAGTCAAACGCAGTGCTTGCAATCTAGGGTTCTTATGTTGCAACCTTTTCTTCACAGCTTTCACTACGTCTTTTGCCGCCCTGAGCAATTCAAAACATGCTTATCAATGTACATAAAATTTACACTCATAGAATATGCTTCTAAAACACGTGATCAATAACAATTCAAAAATCACAAATGAAAAATAAAGCAACTAAATAATTGGTCTGATCACCAGTACCAAAATACTACGCTCTACTCTCAACGAGTATGTTGTTCTATAAAACAAACTCAAATATCGATTCACCAAAAGAATAATAACCTAAACGTCCTTCCTACGAGAAAATTTCCATCTAGATTTAATACACCAATATGAGATTTGCTCGTTCCTTAATTTTTATAATCTATAGATTATTATCTTATCAAACATAAGGCTACCTAAAAGAAAATTCAATTAAAACACCACAGAATTTCCTGTAACTCCCACAAAACATAAGTATATCACAAAATTCTCTTGAGAAAATCAAAGAAACAAAACACAAAGACAACAAGAGAATACCAAATGAAAGTTATAAAGCGAAAACCCAAACGTCAACTCTGAAAACAAAATAAAGTGAGAAAACAAACAACAAGTTAGAAGAACAAGAACAAAATGAAGAAACAAGTACCAATGCATAGAGTTAACATAATTGCAGATATCGATTAAGAGAAATTAACAATAAAATGACATCTTAATCTTTAAATTTCCACATATAATGCAACTTCATCTAAGGATTAGGATGTAGAACAAGTTTATCACCTGCTAATCTTATCAACTTCGAAATGTTTTTCCAGCCAATGGGCGCTTGCCAGAAATGTGCAGTATTTCCTCATCCAAGCTATAAGGAATAGTTGTATCAATAGGATTGTCCGTAAAATTGAACCATATTTCTAGTGTTATTCAATAAAAGTTTACATTTACTAAAATGTGTTCAAGGATACTTCCTGCGGTGTAAATAATCAATAAAGCTTTTAGCAAGGGGTAATCATGATTAAACCGTCGCGTTAATTAAAGGTGAAAGACTTGCAAATAATCAAGATTTCTTTTGATGCAAATTATGTGAAATAAGGAAGATCAACGAAAAAAAGAACCAAAATAGCATGAATTGTGCCATTTTCAAAGTTAATAGCATAATTACAAGAAAAAGACAATATATCACTCTTAACTACAAATCGGATCACAGTCCCAACCTTTATTGCATGCTTTTTGTGATGTCTGCTAACATATACACCCTCACCATGTTTCTGAAGAGACAAAGTATATCAAATAAGCAATCTTAGACCGAAAATAGATCGATTACCAAGCACATGTGTACATATACCTTCTTAAATGTGAATTCATCATGGATATCCCCATTAGTTATAATAGTAGATGAAAATCTGAGAACAATTATGTGAATAGATTCTTGCACAATTTTCACAACTTTACTGTCTGGTAATCACAAAAAAAAACTCACTATTAACAACAAAGATATTAAAGGCATGCAACAAGTATATGCATAGAGGAATATATGGAATTGTTAATTGTAAAAATGAGAACACAAAAAAGGACAATTATAATATCGATATCCAAAACAACCTAAAAGCATGTCTAGTTTAGGGGAGAAAATCAACAATTTTGCTTGTAGTCTAACAACAAAATATGGATGAACCCTAGATAGAGTCCTCCCATGTTTATTTGGAGTATTGACAACATAAGCTAAAATGACACCATCAAAAGTTTCACTGTACCTGAAACCAAAACTAGAACAAGAACATCCTTTGAGAGGTAGACCCTTGAGCGACCTTCGGGTCATCCTCTGGATAGGCTCCCGCCATATAAGAGCCGCACATTTGCGATTGTCGCGCTTGGATTCCAGAGAATACGAAGGGATGGTACAAGAAAAAAAAAACCGATTTGACGATCTCTTCGTCTTCTTAGGAAGTTAAAGGTGAAATTGAGGAGTAGAAATAAGAGGAGGACAAGTGACAAGGCGATGATCTTCTTTGAGGAGATAATTAGGATCGGTGGCGATACGGTCATCTAGGTCCGAAGCATCGTTGGAGGCTCGTGCAATGAAGGACTGAACAAAATCGATGCCAAAGAATCCAAGCAGATAGATGGACAACGCAATGAGGGAGACAATGGCGGCAATCTCCCCAAGAGTGACAACATGGAGGGGAGTGGAGTTGCGGATGTTGGCGTAATAGGAGGTTCACTAGAGAAGAGAAAGGAACCTTCTTACCAAAAAAAAACAGAGAACAGAAAGGAAAGAGCTCTGAAAATAAAGATGAAATAGTTACTTAGGAGATTCCAAAGGGATTGAGAAATTGGGTCGTTTGATAAAGTTAAGCGATCAATCTAGGACACGTTGGTGGGATGACGAATATCCCGTTCGCGCTTAGTATATTATACTTAAAGAAGGCAAAACAGCCCAACGATAACCAGATCATGTGCAGAAACATCTCTCCTTTTGCTAATAAAACAAAACCGACATAGTTGACAAAAATGTTATATGCACACTTATCTATATCATAATTAATTAAAATTGAAATAAGTGCTGACGATAGTATGAATTCAATCAAAATTGTCCGTCGAAATTTTAAATTCTTCCATGAGATCTCAAATCAAATTGAGTGAATTTATTACAATTCTTAATATTGTGTACGAGGGAGGCATCTGATTTTTCACTTTTTCTTCACATCTTGAATTAAACAATTTCTTCACAAAAATAATTACGATATTGTATATACACATGCGAATATGCATCATTAATCAAAATTTACAAAGTTAATTAGGACAACTATAATTTATGATGTAAATGTAAAAGCCTCCCAAGAGTTTCGGACTCTTCCACTACGTGAACGCTTATTTGATGTTGGTTTTTTTCCTTTTCTTCATATCTCTAATCTAAAACGACACAAAACTTACTTATAAGTACAGTGACGTCAAAATTCATAAAGATAGAAAAAATTATAATAATTAATTTTCATGCTAAATCAAAATCTTAGTTAACCTTCAAAAATATTAAAATATGTTTGTTCTACGTTTTACGATTTATTAATTTGTCCCAAGTACTCACCAGTATTATTGTCTGTTTTTATGATTTTAATTATAATCCTGAATATTGTCTCTATAACAAATAAAAACTCACAAGTATTTGTAAAATATTATTAATGATGTTTTCTCACTTATATTATATATCTCGCAACTACCACCGACACTGCCTTCTATTGCCATCGTAGTTAACAAAAATTATATATATTCAAACAAGGGCCTAAACCTAATAAGTTTTCAATAAAAATTCTTACGCTTACCCTTGTCCTTTCTTACCCAGCGGTGACACATAACACAGAAGAGGATGTTAAAGTGTCCCATATTGTCTAGACATAAAAATATTAAAAAGGATTATAAGTGGTAAGGGTCAACTATCCAAACAACTAGTTCTAGTTATTTGGACAATAGTTGACCCAAGCTCAATTCTTGTTAGTGAACTCTACACTCTGCTTATATTAAAAAATTCAATATGGTATCAGAGCAGATTTGGTCCGGATTATTAATTTCTCGGTTGTCCGTCTGGATGTCCAATCCCAGTGGCTCGGTCCGGTTACCACTGCGTATATTTCAAGTGATAACTGGATGTCCAGCCCCAGTTGCACTTGAAGGGGAGTGTTAGAGTGTCCCATATTGACTAGACATGAAAATGTTAAAGGGTTTATAAGTGGTAAGGGTCAACTATCCAAACAACTAGTTCTAGTTATTTGAACAATAGTTGACCCAAGCCCAATTTTTGTTTGTGGACTCTACACTCTGCCTATATTAAAAAATTCAATATGGTATCAGAGCAGGTTTGGTCCGGATTATTAATTTCTCGGTTGTCCGTCTGGATGTCCAATCCCAGTGGCTCGGTCAGGTTACCACTGCGTATATTTCAAGTGACAACTGGATGTCCAGCCCCAGTTGCACTTGAGGAGTGTTAGAGTGTCCCATATTGACTAGACATGAAATGTTAAAGGGTTTATAAGTGGTAAGGGTCAACTATCCAAACCACTAGTTCTAGTTATTTGGACAATAGTTGACCCAAACTCAATTCTTGTTAGTGAACTCTACACTCTGCTTATATTAAAAAATTCAATAGAAAAGAAACAGTATAAATAAATAAATAAAAAGTGAAACTGTATCTGTGACAAAAAGGGCAGAGCGCAACCAACCTGGTATGGCTTTTTGGGCACAACAACCTCATCAGCTTTCTCATCAAATTCTCCTGCCTTCCGCTTTGCCTTGCCTTCACAATTAGCAGCTAAATGACCCACTTGACCGCATAGGAAGCATTTATCTTGTTGGCCAGGTGTGAATACAACCTGAAAGTAACTCATCCATTTATGTACTTAACTTGATCAATATATCTAGGAAACCTAATCCACAATACACCCCTAAAATTTCCCATCAAAATATACAAACATGAAAACTGTAAACAAGAACAAGAACACTAAAAAATAATTTGATTGTCACAAAGTTTAGATACTTGAAATAGAAAGACACAAACCTCTCGAAGAATTGAGAAATGAATCTCATGGGTCGCCAAAGCTAACATAATCAAATCTGCATCCTATAAGTAGAATAATGGGAATCATTTAAATCTAGCATAAAAACAATAAAAGTGATGGAAATCAAAATGGAAGAAAAAACATACCAAACCATACAGGCAATGACGTGTATTTGGGTTATAACCAGGAAGATTTCTTTGAAGACGAATGTACGACATAATTTTATGTTCCCCTTCCCCAGGAACATTAGCATCAGAAAGGATAACCTTCATAAAGCAAGAGGTGGAAGAAACAACTCAAACAGTGTCCCTCGTAAAAAAGGCACAACCACAATGCAAAGACAAAAAGCTCCATAAAGAATAAGAAATAATGGACCATGAAGCATAAATACCTTAATATTCTTCCATCCAGGATCATAATTAAGTCTGAGGTGAACATAATACTGAAGTGCAATTGACAAGGTACCCATGAATTGAGTTCCGGGAGTGATAACATTGGAATCAAAAGTTTGCGATTCCTCCTTTGGAGGAAGATTTCTGCCCTCCCTCTCAAACTCCTCTCTCAGTCTTTGTTCTTCAGCTGCCTAAAAGAAATTGTGAGAGATTAATAACATAGTCTATCAAATATTTGCAGCTACTTCATATTCACTTTTCCTTCTTTTTCTTTATGTCAAAAAAGCACTAATTATTTTCTTCAATCTAAGCATAATCTTTCATCCAATCTAGAGAAAAGCAGAACAATGATATACAGGAATGAATAACTCATTGATAAACCTTGTGAAAAGCCAAGTGAAACACCCAATATCTGCCAACCACCCCAATGATTTGGATGATAAACCTTACAAATCACACACAAGGTGCAACCAGGATCCACAACTTACCGCGTCTGCTGCATCTTTAGCTGCCCTAAAACGCCTAGATCGTTGCTGATTCATTTTAGCCCGAGGAGCAACTCCATCTGCCATTTGTTTCAGCATATTATAGTTTTAGAACCCCTTATTCGTCTAACCTTACAATATCAAAGAAAATAAAATGCTCACCAATAGCCATGTATAGCAACTTTCGAGGTCTCACCATCACAAACAGCCTATCAATATAGTCAAACATGCAACTGAACACCTCACCAAAAGAAGTTGGCGAAGGCTGCAACAAACCAAATTTCATAAGGACAACAAATTCATTAAGCCCAAAGTTATTATCATATATACCAATTACCATGTGGTTTATACATAAGCCTAATACCACAGCGTCCTTTGTATCTTCCAACAAAACTGAAGGACCGTAATTTCGTTTAACATAAATCAGACAACAAAAACAATAAAATTCCACGTCCACATGATTACATTAGACACCTTATCCAAGCTAGTGAATATGGAAGTTCACAACACCAACATGAATGCAACATTAAATTGCACTATAACCCCTTTTACCACAAGGTTTATTGCACTTAAACTATAATATTCCATTAAACTCCATTCAAAACCAAAAGATGCGGCAAAGGAAAATTAATGACTAGAGAAAATCTCACCCTGTCTTCAGGGTGGAAACACGGGTGAATAATCCCATTCATATCGAGATACAGATTATCATATTCAATATTAGGGTTTGGCCTGCTCGTGTCGACCGGAATCTTCACGCCGTCAATTTCGACGGGCTCTTCTTCAATTGCATCTACAATCACTAAAGGGTACTTCTCGGCTAACCACCTGTAGAAAGCTGGTACACCCATGCCTTCTTAGTTTCCTTCTTACGTAGCCTCAGCTCGAGGTGATTTCGCCTCCTTCGATTTCTTGATTTCTGCAGCTTTGCAGAGAGAGGAGCTGCTCGCGCGCACAAACCCTAATTATGTGATATGATGAATAAAAAGGATTCCTTTACCTTTTTCCTCTTTTAGTAATTGAATTGTGTGCTAAAACAGAACCTAATTGAATTTTGCTCTTTTGGCACCAGTTCAGTATATACTTTCGAATTATACTTAGCCAGTTTGAAGTATAATTAGATTTAAAGTTTTTAATATCTTGAATTTTTTAATTTTAAATTAAATTTTTTTACCATTAAAATTTTTAAATTTTTAAATAAATTAAATTTACATAAATTTTAAAAAATTGAATCCAACTACTCATTCTAATTGTTCAAGAATGTATATTTTAATTCATAAAAATTAATATCTTTTTATTTATAATTATTAAAATATATTTATTTTTTAAAAATAAAATCTACCAAAATTATACTCGTAAAAATTCTGAAAAATATTAATTAATTATAATTTAGTTTTGAACTATACTTTTATTATTTTTGTAGGTTCGTGTCATAATGCGTATAATTGATATCCCTACTTCGAACCTCGTAATGAAGAGTGTTTTTTTTAGAAGCCTTAAATTTGAGCTTCTTAAAAATCGTATTTTAGCTGTCAAAAAAGTCATATCTATTAAAGAATTGTTTTTTTAATTTACAGCTAAACACTCATTAAAAAAAAAGGCTGATGAAGAAAAATATTTATTGATCTCCCAAAAGTTCATCCAAACAGGCGCTAAATTGTTGTTGTTATTGACAAGTTCAAATTTTATTTAAATAATAAAATTTTATATTAAAACATAAAATTTTTAATCTAAAATGTATTTACATTTGTATTATATAATTGAGGATAAATCCATATTTTAGATAAAATTGATTTGATGTACAAATATGATAATTAAGAAAATAGATTTAGTCTATTAATTTTAGATTTAAAAAACCTTTTTCAATCAAATAAATAAGTGACTTATTATATCTTAAATATTTATTTAAATTATATATAATAATACATATATTATAGTGGTCCAAGTGGCGTACACCTTTGGTCAAAGGTTACTAAGTTTGAAGTTTCACGTTATGTTTATTTTGAAGAACAACTTATAACGTATAAGTCACGAAATTGATTGAGGCACGAAAAGAATTAAGCCAGTTAGGGCCGGTCAGGTTCATCACAATCCAGCCCAAAATCAACAGATCTTACTTAAGTTGTTTATTAAGTTTGATTTTTCTTTTAATTTTGAGTTTTAGGTTAGCTCGGACGTCAAGTACGATCCGGTTCAAAAAAACTAAAATCTTTCTAAAAATGATTGGAGATTGAGTATGATCCGATTTGAAAACTAACATTTTTTAAAAAATGACATTTTTATTTTAATTAAGAAAGACATATTTAATCAAGCTTAATTTAAATTTAATTACACTCAAATTTC
>JAOTAX010000004.1:5362009-5372599 GCA_025629825.1 Erythroxylum guanchezii | reverse complement strand
ATATGAGTTTTGAGTTGAGATTTGGAAGTTTGATGCTTTTGAATTGGTATTTGAATGGTTATGAAGTTGTTTCACACGTGAAGGGTTGAATTTGGGGAGATTATGAGTTGATATGGTGTTAAAATGACAGATGGAAGCATTGGAGAGGCTTGGAAGAAGGTTTGGGACACTTTGCCTAGTGTGTGTCCGTTAAACGGACGTGCAAGTCAGTTTAACGGACCTTCTCGAGTGGATTTGGACCCTTTGCCCCGCCCATGTCTGTTAAACAGACATGTAAGTCCATTTAACGGACCTTCTCGGACAAAATTGGGCTGTTTGGCCAGTGTATGTCCGTTAAACGGACATGCAAGTCCGTTTAACGGACATCCTCGGGTCAGCATCAGTGTTTTGCAATTTTGACTAGTTTAAAGGCCGAATCTCGCTTTGAGGCCTCTAATACGAGTTGTAGATCTCGATGTCTTCTTTCCAATGGTTTAAGAACGAAAGCAAGTCGATATTTGTACAAAAAGTTATGGTATTCGCGCCAAGACATGTTCAATTGAAGTTAAGGCTTAATCATGTTGGATTCTTTCGACCCTAACGCCTTCGTCCGACCTCCAATTTGAGTGATTCTTGAAGCATTGGATTTCTAACTCATTTAGCTACCTCTCCACAAAATTTGGTAGCTTTTGGTTCTAGATTCAAAATGTTCGTTTCGAAGCGAGTGAGAGGTCGTAGAGATAACCCTTTAAGTTGGCACTCGCTAATGCTTTTCGGACCCGTTTCGGATAGTTGGGCTCCGGGAACGCAGTCCAACACTTTTGGTTGGGCTTCGGGAATGGGGTCCAACAGTGGCATTCGTCTGCCTTCGCCCTTTCGTCTACTTTGTGGCATTCGTCTGCCTTCGTCCATTCTTCTGTTCCGCGGCATTCGCCTGCCATTGTTCATTCGTCTGTTTTGCTTGTGAAGCCAAGACTTCTTCCTTTGTTTTCTAATCATCTGACCCTATTGTCTGTACCATTTTTGACCCCTCGGACGATAGACTTCGTCTTCAAGGTCTTTATGAAAGTGGCAGATTTTGAAGTCCTCTTTCAAATTTCCCAAAGAACACTTAAATTCGACAGCCTTAGTGAAAGTTATTCCAGATTGTCCCCAGAGTAGGTCTATTATGGTTAAGGGCAAATACTGTTATCCGTTAGATGTCTCTAAATGTTTGGGTTCCGAAACCGGGGCCTAACAGATAACGTCATTGTCGGAAGAATTGATTCTCATCAGGCCACATCTCTTGATGCTGGAACACATGTTATCTTTATTAATGCACTAGTTCTATAAGGAAATTAAGTCTACGGTGAATTTCTCTACTTTAACAAGATTCAATTTTATGTGAAATTACTAGGCTTTACTCTATTAAATTTCCAGAATGATTGAGAGATGCTGCTTTAGTGTACATTTTGCTAAATTACATTAGCCTTTCCAAACATTTGTTTTTTGTTTGATAGATGGTTACTTTTTTCAAGTATTAATGGAAATACTAGTTCTATTTTGTTAAAAGTGTTTGACGTATGTATCTATTTGTAGGATTGGATTATATATACGTTTAAGTTTAACGATATATCTTCACTACGACGTGATACTGCTATATATTTGTTGAATTGGTAATTGAAATTTCAGTTTTTATCTTAAAATTATTTTTAATACTAATGATTAAATTTATTATTATATGATCATAAATTAAAATTTTTGATGTTTTATTTTTATTTTAATGAAATATTTTGATACATATGATTTTATAATAATTTAATATTGGATAAAATTCTTAAACTTTAATTCTTTTTTGTTTCACTACTTTAATGTCTACTCTCATTTTTTAAACTTTAGTTGATCACTCCTTTTAGACTTTAAGTCTAGTTATTTGAGGTAGGGATGACAATGGATCGGGCAGACCCGAACTGCCCTAACCCCATTAAACTAAAAGCGGTCCTACTTAAATCTTATTATTTGAAAAAAAAACAGAACAATATCGTCGGATTGACTGGGTGTGGGGCCACAACTGTTGTTACAAATATTTTCTTTCAAGCATTAACTTATCCGTTAGTTGCGCCCACCCTTTTGTACAGCAACCTCACTTAGGTCCGTTAAAGCAGTATTTAGCGTTCCCTCGTGATTGTCAACTAATCTACTTATTCTCGAACTCCTCACGACCTTCACAATGTTTCACTCGCACAACCTTCTAAGAAAACTACGAAAGAACTAAATATTCATGGTAATAATAAGAACAAGAGAGATACGGTAAACGTCAACCTTTATTACTTTCTTCAAAATATACCAAAGGATGTTTTCTCAATCTCCCTCTCTCTCAGTGTCTCAGAAGAGCAAAACCCAAATGAGTTATTTATAGACACATCTAGATGACCAAATTAGAATCCTAATAGAACTCTACTAGCTAAGATTATATTTTATCATATCTTATCCTTATCAGATTACATCACACCAACCAATAGAATGACATTCACATCCAATTAGGACTCTATCTGTATTAAGTTACGTCACAATAATAAGATAAAAGATAACTTCTACCTAGGAATGATTTATCCATATTCACAAAGATTTCCTCTACTAAATGATCATTCCACATGATCTTTATCTCTTAAAGCTAATGTTCATCCACTACGATCTTATCCACGTCATCATCCAGTATCTTCTCATCTCTATGCGTTGATGATGAGTCATCCAAATCAATAGCACACCGGTCCATTTAATGCTTTCCTATGCTAACTCCATCAATCATAGTCCGTCCATTTGAGCACACATTAATTCCTTAGTCTTTTAAGAACCTAGCCTTAGTCAAGTCAATTCGTACAAGGTTCAAAACTCTCTCAAAACTTGCACCATGATTAATCTACTGGCTAACTTATCTTAGAACTTTCATGTATTCTTGTCATGCTATAATCTAGCTAACATTCCACTCGATGTCCATCTCAAACTTTCTTTTGGTCTTACATTTAAATTTTGCATCTCGTCGAAGATTTCGACAATGTGTACCAAGATATGCCGACGCTTGACATTCTCCTTTTTCTCTTTGCCTCCACGCGACTCTGTCTTTGTTCTGTTGTTCCGTGCGTTAAACATTACTTAAAGCTTTGCTAATGTCCGTACGATTACTCTATTATTACTTATAGGCAATGTTTTGAAACCCGGACCGATCATCGAATCGGTGGCCTTACTGGTCACCGGTTTGACCGGTTCAACCACCGGTCGAACCGGTGTGACGTAATAATTATGCAATAATTATATTTAATTATATATAATATTAAAATATTTTAAAAAAATTCAAAAAAATAATAAAAAATAATAAAAAATTGTCGAACCGGTCCGACCGGTCAATTGACCGGTTTTAACCGGTTTAGACTGAATCAATTTATAACTGATTTTGAAGTATAAACCGGACCGGACTACTAACCGATCACCGGTCAAACCGGCCGATCTGGTCTGGGTTTAAGAACCATGCTTATAGGGCCTAACAACTGCCGAGCATTGAGCAAAAGCTCAAGCCTCTAGCTACCCAAGCCTAATTAACTCTAGCGTAACCCGTTAACTTCCGACCAGACAGGTCGAATTCGTTTGTCATCCCTAATTTGTGGAAGTAGTGCAAAGGGGTAAGTAACTTAACTACGACTAGCTGCGATCGAATCAGAGTCAATGAAAATTTGAAAATGGTTAAAAGAGGCAATTTACTACCGAGTGCGAGTGGATGGATCACTAGTTCCATATTTTTGCCGTCTCTCTCTCTCTAGTGGCCAAGATCAAGCGCGCGTAGAGAGAGAGAGAAGAGCTCTTCTTAAGTCAGGGACTTACTTAGGACCCAGAAATCAGAATACTAAGAATTCTTCATTTCCGTTTCTCGACATTTTCGAAAAAGACTTTTCTACCCACCCTCTATCCCTTCCCTTTAAGGTATGCCAATTCCAATCCCAATCCCAATCCCAATCCCAATCCCATTCGAATTATGCTGTAAGAACCCTAAATCCCCCTTTTTGTTTTTTTTCTTTAGCAAGGTCTTATTCAATGTCATTTCTTTTTCTTTCTTTTCGCTCTTTCTTCTCCAGGAGAGAGGGAGCTCGGGGATCTGTTTCGTTACAGCACCTACTTGCTGAATTACGTTGCATGTAAATAACAAAACGGATAAATTTTTTGTCTCTTGGTGGGTGTTCTTGGCTATATTAGGAAAATATGGAGTATGGTTATAATCGAAATCCAATCTTGTGACTTTCTCGCTTCTTGGTATTTGATTATATTAAGGATTTTGGTTGTTCGAAATTAATCAACTTCATTGCTTCTTGCATCTAAGGTGTTTTATTAGAATCCTTGGTGCTGCATCTCTTGTTATCTGTAGAGTTCTTTCTTGATTTAAGCACATGAGCTTTCCATCCAAGTTCACTGAATTTTATAGCGGTTATTGAAAATCATATAGTTGGTATTGTTGGTGTATTGCTGTTATTCAATTTAAGTCTTCCTGCATTGACTTCAAGATGGTTAATCAACCGAATTCTTCCCCTGGATCTTATGTCACCATTGGTACTTCAAACCATCGCACACCAACACCTCAATCTGAGAAAAACGCCGTTCCTCCTTTCCGTCCAAAGTTACCTGGAGCACCCAGCTTTCCTTCTCCCACATTGCAACACGATCTGATGCCTTCTCCAGCACTTAGACCTCCAATTTTAATGTCCCCGGCCGGTGGCATCAAAACTGGAAGCCCAAACCCTCATTTAAGCGCTCCCCCGGGCCCTCCTGTTTTCACTTCACCAGTCCGGCCTGCCGCTGTTCCATTTCAAACCTCTCCGGCAACTCCTCAACCAGTTCCTTTCTCGTCCGGTGCATCATTCCCCACAACCTCACCTCCCCATTTTTCAAATGTGTCAGAGGACCTTCAGCATCAAGTTCCCCAAGGCATAGAGGAATCGCCTGTTGAGGGATCACCATGTGTTTTATTCTCAGCTCATAAGGTAACACTTTGTTTCCTTCCAATCAAATGAAACAAATCAACTTAATTATAATAAAATAAGATCCTGTTCTGTTTGTTGATCTTGGATATGAGTTTGTTAGGTATCATGATTGTTATGTTTACATCCTCACTATCAATCATCCTGTTATTATTTCTGTCATTTATATCAATATCATGGCCGGACTGATGGAATTTCAAGTTAAGAAAACTGTTTTTCATATGTTACTTTTTGCCTATGGAAGTTTTAGAAGTATTATGTCTAGATTTCTTTTATTCAGCACGTATATATACACTGATAGAGACTTAATTTGATTAGCATGTGGATTTGCTCTATTTGTGAAGGTATTGAAGCAAAGAAAACTATCAAATGTCCCCAGTTTGGGTTTTGGGGCACTTTTTTCTCCTGGCAGAGAGATTTCCACAGGTCCCCAAATAGTGCAGCGTGATCCTCATCGCTGCCACAACTGTGGAGCTTATTCCAATCTCTACTGCAAGATACTGCTTGGTTCAGGGCAATGGCAGTGTGTAATCTGTTCGACACTAAATGGAAGTGGAGGTGAATATATAGCTCCAAGCAATGAAGATCTTCGTAATTTTCCTGAATTGTCATCACCCATGGTTGACTATATTCAAACTGGAAACAAGAGACCGGGCTTTATTCCTGTCTCTGATTCCAGGATGTCTGCACCTGTTGTTCTTGTTATAGACGATTGTTTAGAAGAACCACACCTGCAGCATCTGCAGTGCTCTTTGCATGCATTTGTTGATGCACTACCCCCAACAGCAAGAATTGGAATCATATTATATGGACGTACTGTATCTGTTTATGATTTTTCAGAGCAATTAATGGCATCTGCTGATGTGCTTCCGGGTGACAAATCACCTACTCAGGACTCATTGAAAGCACTGATCTATGGAACTGGTGTCTACCTTTCACCTATGCATGCATCAAAGGAAGTAGCTCACAGAATATTCTCATCATTGAGGCCATACAAGTTGGACATACCAGAAGCTTTAAGAGACCGGTGCCTGGGCACTGCTGTTGAGGTTGCTTTGGCAGTAATCCAAGGACCATCAGCAGAAATGTCACGTGGAGTGGTCAAAAAGGCTGGAGGTTATAGCAGGATAATAGTGTGTGCGGGTGGACCAAATACATATGGCCCTGGTTCTGTTCCTCATTCTCTTACTCATCCAAATTACCCACACTTAGAGAAGATGGCCCTGAAATGGATGCAGCATCAAGGCCGTGAAGCTCATCGTTGGAATACAGTGATTGACATTCTGTGCGCTGGAACATGCCCTGTTCATGTTCCAGTATTGCAACCTTTGGCAAAAGCTTCTGGAGGTGTTTTGGTTCTTCATGATGACTTTGGAGAAGCATTTGGGGTAAACTTGCAGAGGGCATATTCAAGAGCTTCTGGTTCACATGGTTTATTGGAGATTCGATGTTCTGATGATATTCTCATTCCTCAAGTCGTGGGTCCTGGTGAAGAAGCACATGTAGACTCACAGGAAAATTTTAAAAACGACACGTCTCTTTCTGTACAAATGTTAAGTGTTGAAGAAACACAGAGCTTTGCACTCTCCATGGAAATCAAAGCAGATATTAAGAGTGATTTTGTGTTTTTCCAATTTGTGACCCAATATTCAAATGTTTATCAAGCTGATATTTCAAGGGTCATCACTGTTAGGTTGCCAACAGTTGACAGTGTTTCGGCATATCTTGAAAGTGTTCAAGATGAAGTTGCCACAATTCTTATTGCTAAAAGAACTGTTCTACGAGCAAAAAATTCTTCAGATGCAATCGATATGCGAGCAACAATAGATGAAAGAATTAAGGACATTGCTCTTAAATTTGGGTCCCAGGTACCCAACTCAAAACTTCATCGATTCCCTAAAGAACTCTCGATGTTACCTGAGCTTCTTTTTCATCTCAGGCGAGGTCCACTTTTGGGAAACATTGTTGGCCATGAGGATGAGAGATCTGTATTAAGGAATTTGTTTCTAAATGCATCTTTTGATCTTTCACTTCGTATGGTAGCACCTCGTTGTCTAATGCATCGAGAAGGCGGTACATTTGAGGAACTACCAGCATATAACCTCGCTATGCAATCTGATACAGCTGTTGTCCTTGACCATGGAACTGATGTCTTCATTTGGTTGGTATGAAACGCTCTCTTATCGAGTTTTATATTTCATCCTTCTGTTTGTCTGAGTGGTTGCCTGTCTAACTAGTTTGATTGTGTAAATGTCATTGATGGAAAATAATTACCTTGGGAACCTTTTTGAGTAGATCAAGGGGTTCTTTTCTTGTCAACTATTTCATAGTTCTTTCCAACTTTCCATGCAATATTATGCAAGGCCTCAAGTTTATGGTTCGTACTTGCAGGGTGCTGAGCTAGCTGCTGATGAGGGAAGAAATGCTGCTGCTTTAGCAGCTTGCAGAACATTAGCTGAAGAGCTCACTGAATTACGTTTTCCAGCTCCTCGAATCCTTGCATTCAAGGTCTGTTTCTCTCGACTATAAATTGATAACTTGTTTGTCTTTTCCCTTATGTCCAAATTAAGCTATAAGCTTGTTGGAAACAGGAAGGGAGCTCCCAAGCCCGATACTTCGTTTCTCGGTTGATAGCTGCACACAAGGATCCGCCATACGAGCAGGTGAGGGTGGTTGATGAAGAAAAGCCTTTTTTACGTTGGCACAAATAGACATACTGTGCATTGGGTTTGATAATGCAATGTCAATTTAATCGAATGCAGGAGGCGAGATTCCCGCAGCTTCGCTCATTGACACCAGAACAGAGAACGAGGCTGAAGAGCAGTTTTCTTCATTTCGATGATCCTAGTTTCTGTGAGTGGATGCGAAGCTTGAAAGTGGTTCCACCAGAACCAAGTTAAGAAGCGTAAATGAGATAGAAATTGGAAAGCAAGCAAGCGTGTTTCTCCTCAAAGGGGCAGTCTTTGGAGCGAACATCCCAAGTTGGTGCAATGGAGATTTGTTTGTCCTGTTCCTATTCTATGTTTTCCACAGTGAAGAGGGCGTTTGAATTACAGTGGTGATGGCCATGCCAGCCAAATGGGCATCACCATCCATCTGACAAAAGATTTCCTTTTCTTTTTCTGACACAAAGGAAAGATGTCACATTAGACTTTCGAAATTGAATTCGGTTTGAGCAATAAAACTGTGTAATCACCTTCCTATTCAATCAGCTTTGCTTTTTATATGTCTAGATTCTCTCTTAAAGCTCTAGGATTAGATGTTTAGTTCCTTTTTTTTTTCAGTTTTAATGCTTCTTTTAAATATATATTTTTATCATAATTATATATCAGATAATATTTAAAATAAATTATTTCAGTCTATTATATATTTATTAATAAATTATTTTATTTTATTAAAATAAATAATTTAAAATTGATATTTATTTTTAATATATTTTTATTTGAAATTTATATATTTAAAAGATATTTTAAATTTAATTATATTTATTAATAATTATTAAATTAAATGACATAATTTTTATTAAAAATTAATATATTAAATAATTTAATAATATATATTTAGTTTATAGTAAATTATATTATAAAATAAACAATAAACAATAAAAAATTCAAGATATGAATATTTTGTCATAAATTGGAAAAGAAAAAGGTTTTATTTTCAGTATTTATTTCTATTTACTTGTTTTATTTTTCTGATTTGATTAATTAGAAGAAAATCATATTTGTAAAGAAATAAATGAAATTAAAAATCCCATGGTTAACGCGTTCAGTTTCGTTGAGAAAAAATGTAGACAATGTCGGTGTCATGCTCTGTTTTTAAACTCGGACCGGACCGGCCGGTTCGACCGGTGACCGATCGACTAACCGGTCCAGTTAACCCCTAAAAATCAGTTTAAAATTGAACCAGTGAAAACCGGTAAATTGACCGGCTCGACCAGTACTGGTCGAACCGGTTCGACCACTAGTTCAGACACAATTTAAAACAAAACCCTCATTCGGTCATTCCTCTTCTGTTCGGCTCTACCTAATCCTTTGATTAAGGGTTTCGATGTTTCCAAGAATCAAGCATCTCTAAGAACCAAATAGGCTCCTCACTGAGGGCGACGACAGCCACAAACTAAGTCTTCAACTTCACTGATAAACCACGGAGATCTCAACTTCACTGAGGGCAACGACAATAACGTTCGAAGGAGGAGTTATTCGTGCACGATAGTTGTTGTGGTCGTAAATGTAGCAACCACGGAGATCTCAACTTCACTGTTGCCTATTACAGTTGGCCTCACGAAGAAATGAAGATGGCCCCTCCACTGCACAACCTATCGAGCATGAATGGTGGGTGAGGCAAATTGTCGAACACTTCGTCTGCTCCAATACGAGAGGTAAGTTTGCTGTAATTGTTTTTTAAACTCCACAATTCCAAACTTTGTAATCTGAATGTATAATGTATGTGAGTTGCGACTTCCTCACATGAATTTGTGTATGTATGGTTGAAGAATGTATTTGGAAATGATATGTTGGCTCTTTGAATCCGAAAATGAACTTCTGGAAAAATCACTTTCTGGTTTGTGTATGTGTTTTTGGTTTGTGTATGTAGGTAGATTATGTGTAATGAAATGTGAAAGTAGTGTATAGATGAACGTTTCCCTCACTCTCTTATGCAAAAACAAAAACAAACTTCAGGTTTTTTTGCAAAAACAGAAACTACTACTACTATTCAATGAACTCACAAGAACATAAATCTGATAATGGTAATGAGTCTTTTGTATTGATGGTGGTTCTCAATTTTTTTTCTCTCTTACATACGAAAATGATGAAAATGAGCTTTATATTAGCTCTACAACTTTCTGCTACAACTAGAAACTAGAAAACAAAAGCATAATCTGATGAGTAAAGACTAGCCTAGTACAATCTTTCCTAATTTTGCACAAACATAAAAGCAACTTTCTTTTGTTCTTTGCATAATTGAAACTGACAGTGGTACACAATTAAAACTTGTTGTGGTATGTCTGATTATGTTCAGATTGAAGATTTAAAAAACTAGGATGGGCTGAAATTTTTGGACTCTATTTTGTTGACTTTTTTTTCTCATCCCTTTAATCTTGGTTCTCTACTTTTCTCAAAGGTAAGCACTGTTCATTTTCGATGTTGGTTTTGATGTAGAAAGGTATGGTTTTGATTGCAGAATGAGAGAGTAACACCAGCAAAATTTGAACACGTATATATATCATTTGGAGTCTTATGTATCAATAACAAGTCTTTTTTTTCTTTATCTTGTATAAAGTTCAAACTTTGTATAGAAATTAGGAATTTAGTTATAAGTACAGTAAATAAAACAAAGAACATGAAAAGATCCATACGTTGGCGCTTTGAAGGCAAAACCTTCTGTGCTCTTTATGTTTAATTGTCTTTAACTTCTGCTTTTAGAAGAAAATAACATCCTTTTTGATGCTGTTAATATGATATTTTAGATCTAGACTTAGTTGGAGATAACATTCTTTCATGCTTATGCAAAACTTACTGTAGATGTTGATTTTTCTTTGAGAATGAGTGCAATGGAAATTTGAAATTGTTACAGAATCATATTTTATATATCATGAACAATCTTT
>JAOTAX010000004.1:5350410-5361909 GCA_025629825.1 Erythroxylum guanchezii | reverse complement strand
TGATATTTTAGTTATTATTTGAGAACAATTATATGATTGATGGTTGAAAATTTTATTTATATTTATTTATATTATTTAGCATATTTTTCTTATATATATATGTTACTAATATTATATATAATTAAATATAATTATTACGTAATTATGATGTCACATCAGTTCAACCGGTCGAATCGGTGACCAATTAAACCTCCGTCTCGACGTCCGGTCCGAATTTCAAAACCTTGGTATCATGTCGATCAACTCGTCCATATCGGGGCCACGTGTCTAATCTTAAGACTCTGGCAAAGATCAAACACGTGGTACGGCTCACCTTATCTCAAATCAATCTTTCCTTCCCTGTCTTCGGAGTTCTAACAGTCCAAAGCTCGAGCAGCTGTTAAACTGAAGCCTTCGACACTACATCAGTAAACTATTAGCCATTCTTAAGGTTACACCATTTTTCTTATCTCATTCAACTTCAATCCAGAAGTAGAAATGGCGTCACTATTATGTGACTCGCCTCCTCTGCTGAACCGTCTCTCTCCGGTGGCTTCCTTTTCCCAATCAAAGTCTCCCCTTTTCCATGAAAAGCACCTCAAGAGAAAAACCATTTTGGCTTCCTCGTTTCTGGGTATTAAATCTCCGCAAATATTTAACTTCCAACTGAAAACATCGAGATTGGCATCTAGTGGAAAAAGGAGGATGCGTATGGTGGCTTCGATAGGAGGACTTCTCGGTGGTATTTTTAAGGGTGCGGATACAGGGGAGTCTACTAGACAGCAGTATGCTTCGATTGTCAGTCTCGTTAATGGATTTGAAGCAAAGATTTCGGGTTTATCTGATTCACAATTGGAAGACAAAACTTCAGTCTTGAAAGAGCGCGCCAAAATGGGTGAAGCTCTGGATTCTCTTTTACCGGTAAACTTTTCTTTTTTTTGCTTGTCATCTTCAAAAAAAAATATGTGTTTCGACATCTTGAGTAGAAAAGCATATTTGTTTCAGGAAGCATTTGCTGTGGTGAGAGAGGCTTCAAAACGGGTTATTGGTCTTCGTCCTTTCGATGTCCAGCTGATAGGTTGGTTTTGAAGTCTCTACCGAATTCTTACATAACTTGATACTTTCTTGATCTGGCCAAGCTGGTTTCGGTTTCACATTTGGAAGCGGAGAAGTTAATCCATTGTATTGTTTTTATTTTTAATGAAGGTGGCATGGTGCTGCATAAAGGGGAAATAGCTGAAATGAGGACTGGAGAAGGAAAGACACTTGTGGCCATCCTATCAGCCTATTTGAATGCGCTAACTGGGAAAGGAGTTCATGTTGTTACTGTTAATGATTATTTGGCCCGAAGAGATTGTGAATGGGTTGGTCAAGTCCCCCGTTTTCTTGGATTGAAGGTTGGCCTAATTCAACGTATGTCATATACTTTCATATTATTGCTTATTTGTTCCTTTTCCTTCTATCGGAAACTAGTGCGCACAGCCACACTGAGTTATTTGTGTATTTAAATGGGTATGTTTAAGGCCCCTTAAGGGCACATTGGTCGACTTTTCCATGGGATTTTTCTTCTTCCTTTTTTTAAAAAAAAATAAATTTCAGCTGCCTGCGAGTTGCTTCTTGTTGAGTTGCATTCTAGTTCTTTTTTCTGTGATCTTCTCCCTCTTTATTATTCCTTCTTCTTTTCACTTTTGGTTGGATGTTCTTTATTTCTTCTGCAAGTGACCATTAATTCTTTTCATTATGTTTTTTGTTACTTACTGTGAAAATTCTTTTGATTAAGCAACCCCTTCTTTTTCTTTTCTTTTTTGGCAGAGAACATGACACCTGAACAACGTAGGGAGAACTACATGTGTGATATAACTTATGTCACCAACAGTGAGCTTGGTTTTGATTACTTAAGGGACAATCTTGCCACGGAAAGTAATTCTTTCTTATGTTCTTAAATTTCCCAGATCAACATATCATAATGCTGGCATTATATTTATTGAAGAGCCCTAAGACATACAAAATGGCTTATATTAAATATTTTCTTGTCAAATCCCGCAGAATGTTGAGGAGCTTGTTTTAAGGGGATTCAATTACTGTATAATTGATGAAGTAGATTCCATCCTTATTGATGAAGCAAGAACTCCTCTCATTATATCTGGTCCTGCAGAGAAACCTAGTGATCGGTATTATAAAGCTGCCAAATTAGCTGCAGCATTTGTACGTGATATACACTACACTGTAAGTCTCCTGTGGATGCGCTTTATTACTTTACAGCAGGGACTACCAACTAGACAGCATATTTAATGTGAAACACAAGCTGTTTATCTGATTTGTTTGGTTCTTCTTTTACGGTCAGCGTAATAGAAGCCAGGGGTAGTTTGAAAAGATAGCCTTACTTTTGATATTGTTTCATAACCTACACTTTTGTTACAGTTGGATGAGAAACAAAAAACAGTTCTTCTTACAGAACAGGGTTATGAGGATGCTGAAGAAATCTTGGATGTAAAAGATTTGTATGATCCTAGAGAACAATGGGCATCATATGTAATAAATGCAATAAAAGCAAAAGAACTATTTCTTAGGGATGTTAACTACATCATACGTAGTAAGGAGGTGCTGATTGTGGATGAGTTTACTGGTCGAGTAATGCAGGTGATTTTTCTACCTGACAAGCATAGTTACAGATATATGTCCATATCAATGTTATTGTACTATTACCGAAGATAGCTTAACTTTATAGATACACCTTTTTTCTTCATTAGGGAAGGAGATGGAGTGATGGCCTTCATCAAGCAGTTGAAGCAAAAGAAAACTTGCCAATTCAGAACGAAACTGTGACCCTTGCATCAATCAGTTACCAGAATTTCTTTCTCCAGGTACCTTTGATCTCAGATGATCATGTTGAGCACTTTGGATAACTTATACTATCTTGATTGATATTCTGTTAAATGAACTGCAACAGTTCCCAAAACTTTGTGGAATGACTGGAACTGCAGCAACTGAAAGCACTGAATTTGAGAGCATTTACAAACTTAAAGTTACAATTGTTCCAACAAACAAGCCCATGATAAGAAAGGTTTGTTTTACCATGCTATCTATATCAACATCTTTTACTTTAATATTTTATTATCTTGAAGAATTTTAACATGACGAGCACAACAATTTTTCCCAAATGATGTAATTTATCTAGTAGTATGATTTTAGTATAGTTTAAAGAATTATATGCCATGTTTATCATCTTAACACTGTAATCTGGGAACTATTTAGCCCAAAGCAGGGTTTACTACTTGTGGCACTTGTTCTTGTTGTACTACTGATGAAACTACCTATCTTCTCAACATCTTCCTAGGACGAATCAGATGTAGTTTTCAGGGCTACATCTGGGAAATGGAGGGCAGTTGTGGTAGAAATTTCTAGAATGCATAAGACAGGTCGTCCTGTGCTTGTAGGCACAACAAGTGTTGAGCAGAGTGATGAATTATCTGAACAGTTGCAAGAAGCTGGAATTCCTCATGAGGTAAGGTGTTTCTTTGGGGAAAAAATAGAAAAGTGTAAAACCTTTATCACTTATTGTAGGGTGTTCAGGGTAATAAAGTTTTCTAGTTATGGATTGCTTAAAGGTTCTGAATGCAAAACCGGAAAATGTGGAGAGAGAAGCCGAAATTGTTGCACAGAGCGGTCGCTTAGGGGCTGTGACGATTGCCACAAATATGGCAGGTCGTGGAACAGATATTATTCTTGGTGGTAATGCAGACTTTATGGCAAGGCTTAAGCTACGAGAGATGCTCATGCCGAGGTATCAATGCGCTTAATAATGATGCTTTATTTGTCTTTGCGCTTCTGATTACATTGTGATAAGCGTGTCAATATTCGTATTGCGGCTTATCATTCTTGTTGACACTAAGGGTGATCTTTTGTTGACATAGATACTTCTTAGGAAGGTTATTGATGCAAAAGAGTTAATAATGCTTCTATTTGTCCTACATCAATTGTATCATTTGTAAATACCTTTCTTATCAACATTGCAAAAGGATTTGTGGTCATAGTTTCTCTTACTTCAGTTAACTATTGTTGGTTCCCTTGTGCTTCAAATCATTAAAGGGTTACGCATCTCAACTCCAAATACATAGGGCATAGTTTCAGTGATGCACCGTCCATCATCAATCTTCATTTGGGGCATTTACTGCCTGGAAAAGAAAGAAACCTAGCCCCACCTCTAGTGAAATAGGTTATATCAAATTGATGGCATGGTTATTTTGGTTTGAACGTGATTTCCATGTGACAATTTACAGGGTTGTTAAGCCAGCTGGAGTTGTTTATGTATCTGTGAAGAAGCCTCCTCCAGTAAAGTCATGGAAGGTCTGAATTTGTACAAGTATTTCCTAGGTTAAGATAAAGGATTCTGCTTTTTCTATTTAAATAGTCTCATACTCAACTAACACTACAGGTTAATGAGAATTTGTTTCCATGCAAACTATCTGACGAGAATGCTAAATTGGCTGAGGAAGCTGTACAGTTGGCTGTAAAAGCTTGGGGCCAGAGATCACTGACTGAACTTGAAGCTGAAGATCGTTTATCTTATTCCTGCGAGAAGGTGCCTTACATGCACTCTACATTTGTGATGCAAATACAATTGATTCACAATTAAATTGACTTGGATGTTGAAGGCATTTTATACTTTTCTTCTACTGTTGATTAATTTAAATCCATCTATGCCAGTGCTGATCGACCTCATAATTTTGTGTGTAGGGCCCTGTTCAGGATGAGGTCATAGCCAACCTGCGGAATGCCTTCCTAGAAATTGTTAAAGAATACAAGGTCTATACTGAAGAAGAAAGAAAGAAGGTTAGCTTTTACTTGAAATTATTTTAACTTGGCATAATTCTGTCTTCAAGTGAAATTATTTTAACTTGGCATAATTCTGTCTTCAAGTGCTGATTGGAGCTTAAATATTTTCTCCATGCCAATTTAGGTTGTATTGGCTGGTGGACTGCATGTGGTGGGGACAGAAAGGCACGAATCACGGAGAATAGACAATCAGGTTTATTTGCAACTGTAATTGCTTAATACAAGTTTAGGAGTAAACAAATGTTGGACTGTCATTCATCTGTCATCTGACTTGTGTTCTCATGCTTTTAATTGAAATAACTATCTTCAGCATATACTGTTCTAGATAGAATCATTTTTTTTAATCTTCTAACGGCGTCGCACACTGTACATGCAGCTTCGTGGTCGTAGTGGGCGGCAAGGAGATCCTGGAAGTTCACGCTTTTTCTTGAGTCTTGAGGATAACATCTTTAGGATTTTTGGTGGCGACAGAATTCAGGTTTGAAATATAGTGTTTTTATCTGCTCTTTGAGTCTGTTCTAAGATCTTGTTAAATGCCGTTGATATTGCTTAAAGGGATTGATGAGAGCTTTTAGAGTTGAAGACCTACCAATTGAGTCCAAGATGCTGACAAAAGCTCTAGATGAAGCTCAAAGGAAAGTGGAGAACTACTTTTTTGATATCCGAAAACAATTGTTTGACTATGATGAAGTTCTCAACAGTCAGAGAGACCGTGTCTATACTGAGAGAAGGCGGGCCCTTGAATCGGATAATCTTCAGTCTTTAATTATTGAATACGCTGAACTGACAATGGATGACATCTTAGAGGTAAGTTATACAAGAAGTTGCTGCTTAATCGGTTTTTATTCCTCGTAGTTGTTCTGAATGATGCATTTTTTATATTGTACTCCAAGTCTTTCTTGAAATTTAAATGTTATTTTGGGTAGGCAAATATTGGCTCCGATGCTCCAAAAGAAAGTTGGGATCTCGAAAAGCTTGTTGCAAAAGTTCAACAGTTAGTGGCTCTGAAATTCTCTTCAAGCAGTTGTATATAGTGGATGCTTATCTTGATCAATAAGGACATAAAAATTGTGACTTGAATTCCCGTAATTTCAGGTACTGCTATCTTTTGAATGATTTGACATCAGATGTTTTAGGAAGCAAATGTTCAAGTTATGAGGAGTTGCAAGATTACCTTCGTCTTCGTGGTCGTGAAGCATATTTACAGAAAAGGGTTAGTAAAGTGGGCATCGATGCTTGCAACGGGTTTATCCTTATTGCAGTATAGTAACAAATCTTTAAAGCCTAGCATTCATCTACACGAGCAAGGTGCAAATAGAATGAGACATGCACTGAATTGCCGTCATGATGCTGTTAATACATATATTCATGTGTTACTTTTGTGATATAAGTTACCAATATTCCATTGCCTGAAAACAACTCATCAAGCTAAGCTACCTGTCAACCATGAATTCCTAAAAGATTTGATGCTCTATGATCTACATAATTACAATGCTCTTTGCTAAATTGTCGTATTGTGACAATCAGTTGGATGATCCAAGAAAACAAAGACGGCTTAAGTAGGCCTATCTTCTTAAATTTGTACAGCACACACTTTTAATCTCTCCGCTTGTTCTGTTTGGAAGTATTGATATGGCTAGTGCTGTCCCTTCCTTCCCTCAACTATTGTATGTCTTTTAGGAAATTGTGGAGAACCAGGCACCAGGCTTAATGAAGGAAGCTGAAAGGTTCCTGATCTTGAGCAATATTGATCGCTTGTGGAAGGAACATTTGCAAGCACTCAAGTTTGTACAGCAAGCTGTAGGTTTACGTGGATATGCGCAGCGAGACCCCCTTATTGAATATAAGCTTGAAGGCTATAATCTTTTCTTGGATATGATGGCTCAGATAAGAAGAAATGTAATATATTCCATATACCAGGTTTGTAGATGACGATCAATTAAGTCTAGCATCCTTTATTTTTCATTCTGCCATTTCTTTAAGTATGATATGTTTGGATTGGCTGTCTTTGGCAGTTCCAACCTGTCTTGGTCAAGAAGGATCAGGAACCAAAACAGAATGAGAAGCCAACGCAAGCTACTACAAATGGTAGAGGTGGTAACAAGGAACCAGATTCAGATCCGGTTGGTGCAACAGAGTCATCTTCATCGACTGTCAGCCCTCAGGCTAGTGCATAGTCTTCGACATGATATTATTTTTAGTCTTCGCCATGATATTATTTCGTTAAAGATGGTTCAGGATAGAAAGAAGAGATATCCATTGCCCTTTAGTCAAACAGTAAATATAAGTCCCAAGTGCTTTTGTTAGAAAAAGAAGAAAATAGGAAAATCTCCTGCTAGGCTGTACGCCATAAATGAAGACTATTGAAAAGACAAATGGCTGGGGAGCTATAATTAAAACATATGCAATGTGAAGTAAAAGAGCCTGGATCTCTTATTGTTCAACAAGGATCACGATTCAGGTTTCAACTCTAGTTTCTTTCCTTGTTTGGCTGCTATGCGAGAGCATTTTAGCTAAAGCTTCTTGACCACAACGTAAAGATGTGCGTTTTCTTACCTCTAGCATAAAACTGAAACATCTTGACGTTGTCCTTGACAAAACAGGGATGGTCAAGATAGGTACTGATTAGTAAGTAATACACAAATTCCATTATCAAATGGAGACCTGAACCCGTCCATACGTTGCTGACACCACAGGTGGCGAAAGATGACTTGCTTCTAATTGTGCTGTTATTTCTTCAGTGCTTTAAACTATAAACTATTCACAAGGCACACCCAACTCCATTGATTCCTGGGCATCTTCTTCTTCAAGGCAAGCTTCATGCCCACGAAGAATTCTCTCAACAATTTCGTTGACATCATTTCCTCTAGCCTACATAAGCAATACACCAATCAGAATCTCAAGAACATAGCAACACAAATATAAGATAAAACAGAAGGTGCAACTTAACAACTAACTTTTATGCCAAGGGCCATGGCAGTTTTCAATTTAACAAGTTCACCTAGTCTTAAAGATCCTCCCTTTTGATCCTTCAAATGGATTACTGAAACATTCCGTGACGAAGCTAAGCTAGGTAGATGCTTGGTGAGCCATTTAGGGTGGCAATCAGAGGCTAGTAGTACGGCCTGCATGCTCAACGCAAAGGATGGTACTATTCAAATACGCGCATAGCAGTGTAACAGCAGACTAATTGAATTGAAAACAGATTAAAGTTACGCTTGGTTGAAAGTTTTATAATGTAATGGGATAGAATAATGTCATGTAATATCATTCTATCCTTACAAGAAAAAGTTTCATAATAAAAACGAACGAAAAAGGAAATTTTCATATTATATTTCATTTGATCATAAACAGTAACGATAAAAAATTTCCGATTTGTTGAATTTAAGATAACGATAAAATAAACTTTACACTATATTATATTATAAACCCTTTATTCAAACAATATTTTACTACATTACATTATAAACTCTTCATCTCTCTTAAATAACAATTTTTTAATAATAATTTATTTACTTTCCATTTCATTATAAATCTTTTCGTTCTATTTCATTCAATTAAAAATTTTACTTCCTTCCAACCAAACATAACCACGATGATGTTTTTTTTTAAGTTAAGACAACCTGTAGTTTGACCACCGGCGCTTTAGGGTTAGTGCAGAAGGCACGATGCTGTTTTGTGGGTCTTTCAATCTCCTTCGCCGCAGGCGGCATTCTTTCAAGTACACGCGTGACCTCATTGACCCCGACGGCAAATTGTTGCTGAGTTCAACGCAGACAAGATATATTATTATCACTTAAGAAAACTAACCCTTTAACACAATCACTCAGAGACAATTACCAACCTTGTACCAGAATTTCTCTGGCAGCGAATTGAGTTCCAACAGCTTTGCGGACTCTATTCCCCTGTTCGGTACAGTTAAAGAACATACGTTGTTGTAAACAGTTTAACCTAAAACACAGCACATTGAAGAAGTTCAAGTAGTGTACCGGTGGATTGATTTGAGCAAACGAGATAGACATTCTCCTTCATAGCAACTGCAACCAAAATCATAACCAAATTCGAAGAATGAATTATCAGAAAGCAGAAGCTCAAATTAATATTGAAAGACGAGTTAGAGAAAAACAAAACCCACATACTCTTTCTCTTTAGAAACAAAGCTGGACTTCGAGGTATCAGCTTCGTTGCTATTAGAAGCTCTCTTCTTGTTTCCCATGTCGACCCTCTGAGGATTTGCCAGGTTTGAACGAAGTGTTATACAATTGCTTCAAGTGGATCAAACGCATTCAGTAGCCTAAAGGACCTCATTATACAGCCCAAGCAAATTGTTGTTTTTTTTTAAAGACTACCAACATAGTTTTTTTTTTCCTTTAGACCACCGCCGTAGCTTCAGGACATGAGGTTGACCATTAAAGTCATGTTTATGACTGAATAGGATGAAACATAAATAACAATTTTAAAGAAATTATACGAATAATTGTACTTATAGATTTCTTTGTGATTATTATTAATGACTATATTTCTATTATTTAATATAATAAAACGGGTGATTGTTTGAAAGTAAATGCAAAAACAATTCTAAAATACCAAATTAAAGTAATGATCAAAATTTAAAAAATCACTAGATAAACTAGAACCATACAAGATTTTAAACTAGATCTAAGTAAAATTTTTCTTAAAAGTTTAAGATACTTTGACTTTATTGAAATGTGGTGAACAACTCTCCTTCTTGGATTAGTAAGAACTTTTAAACTACAATTATATTCTCTCTTGAGCAATGTAATCCCTAATCTTAAATTGAATTGACCAAAATCTCTTTTTAATCAAAACAAACTAAGAAAGCATTAATTTGCTTCATAAATTCTAGTGATAAGTTTCACCCTAACCCAGAAAGATTATGTAATTCTCTCTTGAGCAACTCATTCAACCCTCGTCATTAATATTGTGATCCAATATATAAATCATTTCTTGATCTCGACGTATAAATCCGATTGGTGAATCTTAAACTCTCGTTCTTTTGATTCAACGCAAGATAAAATATGAACAAATTTAAAGAGAACCAAGAATTTCAATGTATATCAAATCTTAGGATCTTTCTCACCTAGATTTGTATCTCAAGTAGTTCATAATAAAACAAGGAAAAACTACACAAAAATAAGGAACAAAAGAATAAAAAAAAAAATACTTATGGTCGTTGAATCCTTAAATTCTTGTTGAATCATAATGGATTTATTGTTTCTTCTAAGATTGCTCTTTTCTTGTTTTTGTTGGCTCCTAATGAATTCTTTTCTTTAAAAAAATTCATCTATTAGCTTAAAACCCCATTATATTTTCAATTACCTCTCTTTTAATAATGTGAAATCCTAATTTTTTTGTCCAACTCAACCCTAATACATGACCGGTTGAGCTCTGTGTTGCTTCACTTGTCTTTCTATAATGAATTACTATCAACATAGGAATGAAAACAAGTCCGTGTAACCGTCATATTGATGAACATATGCTCAATACAAGAGTACGCTTGACGGAATAATATGCCTTTACTTTGAACACAACCTAAACGTAGAACAATGTTGATACTATGTTCCTTGGATAAAAATCTCTTTGAGAAATGGAATAGGACATGTTTCAACAAAGCAGTAACACATTTTTATGTTGTTTCCGTGTTCTGAGTCCTCTCTTGAATTATACCAAATTTGCTCGAAATTGACTCAAATTTTCTTTAAATTCATTCATTTTCCTTTAAGATACTAAAATAAGACATGGAATAAAATACTTAAAATACAAGAAAAATGCTATCAAAATTATGCTAAAAATAAAGTTTATTTAGCATATATCAAATTCTCCTATATTTAAGCTTTTGTTTGTCCTCAAGCTAATCAATTTTATTATCCTAACTCAATTAGTATATAATTCCAAAGAAAAAAGCAGTAAACAAATCAAATATATCAATCAAGATTCTCCACCACTTATTTAATTGCTAAGGTCATCAAATTGTTAAGTAATAAGCTACTTATATCAATTCAAAACTAACACAATTCACTTTATAATTCTTTAAATTTTCAACTCAATTCACAAAATTCAACTCTACGTGTAAACTAAATATGCGTGAGAAAAGTATTTCAACTCTTAATCATGTTCATACTCTTTATTGAAATAAAACAAAACATCAAATTTAAGCAATACAAAAGCATTCAAAAGCTTGCTTGAAAAGTTGTCAAGCTTTTTTACGTGAGAGTAAACACCTTATCATGAATACTTCCTATTACTTAATTAGGTTACTATCTCAAATAGCTACTATTCTCACTCTTTAACTTCACCTTTATTATCAATATAAAGCTAGCAGACTAAGTGTCTGTTTGGTTCAGCTTTTGGAGACTCCAAAAGCACTTTTTTCCAACGCAAAAGTTATTTTCAGGAAAAAATGGGTGTTTGGCTGCAAACTTCAAAAGCACTTTTTAAGTAGAAACAGCTTTTTCAAAAGCTAAAATACAACTTTTTCAAAAGCTAAAATTTGGAGCTTTTCAGAAAAGTCCAAATTTCAGCTTTTTCAGGAAGCAGTTTTTTATGTTATAGAAATAAAATATTTTTAAATATAAATCAAATAGAGTAGAATAATATTTAATATAATAAATTTTATTAAATAATTAATAATAAATTTTATATAATTAATAATAAAATAATAAA
>JAOTAX010000004.1:5315561-5339536 GCA_025629825.1 Erythroxylum guanchezii | reverse complement strand
GTTTCTAAATAAAATAAATATCAGTGTGATGTTTGGTTTTGTTGTTCTGTCTTGGGTGGCATCCATGTATCCTCCCAGGGGGTATTTGGGTGTTACAACAGCAGCTATTGAAAATCTTCCTCCACCGACAAATGTAAAGGGTATCTGCAGTTTCCTTGGACATGTGGGTTTTTACTGAAGATTCATCAAAGACTTCTCTAAGATTGCCAAACCCCTTTGCAATCTTTTGGAAAAGGATGTGAAATTTGAGTTTAATGACAAATGTTTGCAGGCTTTTGAGTTGATCAAGAAAAAGTTAATTTCAGCTCCCGTGATGATCACACTTGATTGGCAACAACCGTTTGAAATTATGTGTGATGCGAGTGACTTCACAGTGGGAGCAGCTTTAGGACAAAGACGAGAGAAAGTGTTTAGGGTTATCTACTAGTCTAGCTGAACTTTGGATGATACCCAGAAAAATTACACTACTACAGAGAAGGAAATGTTAGCGGTGGGGTTTGTTTTAGACAAGTTTCGATCATATATCATTGGGTCCAAGGTTGTGGTTTTCATAGATCATGCAGCAATCCAATATTTGTTTGCAAAGAAAGATGCCAAGCCGCGACTCATTCGATGGGTACTGCTTTTGCAAGAGTTTGAAGTGGAGATCAAGGACAAAAAGGGGACAGAAAATGCAGTTGCCGACCATTTATCTCGATTAGAGCTTGATGAATCAAAGCCACCAACACTTATCCAAGAGACTTTCGCAGATGAGCAGTTATTCAGAGTCAACGAAAAGCTTCCATGGTTTGCCGATGTGGTGAATTATTTAGCTATAGGTTTGATTCCTCCGGATTTAAATCCATCCCAAAAGAAAAAGTTCCTATTTGATGTGAAAAGTTATTTATGGGATATGCCTTTACTATTCAAGAGAGGTTTTAATCAAGTGATTCGAAGATGTATCTCGAAAGATGAAGTCCTAGCAAAGGTTTGGTATGGGAAAATTTGTTAAGTTGTCATTTTGCATTTATTTAGTATATAAATCTCTCTCATGTGTTGAAATTATTATTCAAAATTGATGGATTTGTCTCTTAAATGTTCTCAGATGATTTTTAACACTAAAGAGTTTAAATTGAGTCAAAAAGATGCAAAGGAAACAAAGAAAACTCGAAAATTCCAGATTGGTAGTAAATTTAGTGACTAAGTGTGGGCACGTGTAAGGATGAAAAATATCTGCAGATCTATTTTCAAATTCAAATCTGATTCGTTTGAGATTTTCATAATCTTGGAAGATTAAATTGTTGGAGATTTGCAATCTGAATACGTGGGATGTGTGATCTGCAAAAGATGATGGAAAAGAAAGGGATTGGGAGGCATTAAAGAAAAAAAAACATTACTGTTCACGCATTCCCTTAAGTTAGAATAGTTTAGAATTTTTTGCAGCTTTTTCTTGAGTTTTAGTTTACGTTTCTACATTTTCTTCTAAGTATTTTCGTATTCTTTAGGAAAGGATCAGGGATGGAGACAGGGCTGGCCCTGGGCAAGGCCAGGCAGGGCACCTGCCTAGGGCCTAGCTTCATGAAGAATTAAATAGGTAACAAAAAGGGCCCCATTTTATTTCATTTTATTCTTTATGAAGGTCTTGATTTTTATAAAGAGCAACAAAAGGGCTCTTATTTTATCTCTGATATACTCATATTTTTATATATGTTTAGGACTTAATTCAGAGTCATTTATATTCATTTTATGTTCATCTATGGCTGCTTTATCATGTTTTAGCATTATTCGAGGTCCGTTGATGTAAAATGCATAAATGAAACAAATAGACTCGAATTGTATTGTTTTTTAGTTTCTAGCAGACTTGACCTTTAGTTATTGTGAAATTTTTATCTCGAGATTGGTTTAGCCAAAAATTTTGAAATTTCATATTTAAATTCTTGACTCATTGACAGATTTTTTGAGACTAATTGCAGATTTTTCTAAGCTAGAATTAAGGAGAAATAAATTCCCGAAAATTGCATCAAATTTTGGAGTGTCAGAATGACCTATCGATGATGTTTCAATCATAACTTTTGACTCAGATTGAAGTCTCATATTGAAGCTAACTCAAAGACGAAGATACTGATAAAATGTGAGCTCATAAATCGTCACTGTTTATTTTTTTATGCACTGTCGAATTTAACCTTGAAAAATCTATTCCAACCAGCTAATAATCAATATCAGTCCCCATCTTTTAATCATTTCAACCCATGTACAGCTCACTCTTCACTCCAAAAAAATAACCTCCAATACCAGACAAAGAAGCCTATATTCCACAGCTAGCATCCAAGAAAAAACATAAAGAGTTGCCTCCATTTTATTCAAGACACGCAGCAGCCTTCATGGAAAAGTTCAACCCATCCTTCCACTCTCCATGCAAGCAATCCACGCATAAAAGACAAAGCCTTAGCACTTCTCCAGTCAAGCAGCCCCATTTCATGCCAACCGACCAAAGCCTCCATGCCACACAAGTCATTTTGCTTATCAACCCTTCATTCATCACCCAACGCATCAGCCTTCAACCATCCTCATCATTCAACAAAGACAGCTCCCCTTTATTGACCAGCCCCCTATTTGTGGACCCTTTCTCTCACAACATTAGCTGCCTCCATAATACGGTCTCCATTTGTTTATTGACAAAAAAGGCAATAGCAGCCCACACACCCACGAAATCATCAGCCTCCATTCACGAAAAAGAATTCTTCTCCAAACTTCCAAACTCCAGCAACACAACACTTCCACTCAAGCCTTCATTGCCGCATTCTCTAGCCACACACGCATACCCTTCCACAAAAGCAACTCTTCACACAACTCCCAACACCCACCAATGCAAGCCATTCTTCAATTATTTATCCATCACCTCTAGTAGCCTCTAGACTTGAAATTCTCCATTCTTTACTCCTCCACCGAAACAGCTTTACCTCTACTGCTGCAAGCTACATCAGATTATTCACATCAACGCATTCAGCCAGCCCTCACGCACAACACCATTGTCTTCTGAAGCAGTCTCCATTCACTGAAAATCAAGAACCTCCACTGGACAACTAGGCAGCCTCACAAGTAGAGGGGAGAGCATTTTTATTTTGCTGTATATTTGGAGCTTTGTTCTTCATTTATTTTTGAGTCCCTCATGAGTTTGTCTAACGTTTATATTTTTGGACTACTTGATATGATGATTTGTGGCTAAAACCTTAATTTCTCTTAAAGATTTGATATTTTTTATTGATGCTTTAATATTAAATTTTGCTAGAATCCATGACTAAATATTCATATGCTTGTTGATTTTTCCTTGGATTTATTTGTTATTCCTTTGGTCTATTGGAAAGTTCCTTGGTATAAATTCGCCTTTGGAAAAAGGGAGTTTTTGCTAGAAGATTAAAAGAAATTTTGACTAGGATTTTCTTGTGAGTTAGGAGACCCAAGAAACTTAGGAGGTGAAAATTGAAGGTTTGGGACTTAAAAAACTCTAGGAAAAACTTAAGTAAGGGATTACTAAGTGATGTCTAAAGTGGATAGATTAATTAATCTTTGAGAAAAGGGGATTAATTACTCTTAAAATTCACCTACAAGGGTATAATATTTCAGTTGTGGAGAATAACTAATTCAATATTAAGGTTGACAAAAATTTCATTCCCTAAGAGAAAGTCATTTCTCTTTGCCGTTAAAATTTTTAATTAGCAAATTGTTGAAATCTTTTCTTAATTAGTTATTGCACAAATTTGTAATATTCATAGCTATTTTGGTTGCATTGAATTTGGTAGTTGTTTAGAAATTTATTTTAGTTAATTTTGCTTAAAAAAGAAAATTTTTCTTTACATTAATCTTACTTTTCTAAAATTTCATCCAACCCAATTTCAAATATCGTTAGCTAGCGTAGAATTGAATTTTCTCATAATCCCTGTGGACACGGCTCAGTTCTTACCAATTTATTACTCACTTCGAAAACCGTGCACTTGCGGTTCACGAATAATCTCCTTTTTTTAATAAAAGTTCACTCTTGATTATCATAAAGAAAGACAAAAGGTAAAATAAAAATCTTTTTTATTTACCCAGGGCCTATAAAACGTTAGGATTGGCCCTGGATGGAGATTATGTATTTTATTATTTCTTTCATTTTCATTTTCGTTATAAGTAGCTAAACCCCTTTTCTTGGTTGAGGGGAGCCATGTTATCAATTATCATCTATTATGTATGAGATGTTTCAATGAAATTTGTTTTGTTGATGAGTGTCTTCCAAGTTACTTTTCTCCGATTGAATTGATTGATTTTTAGAGGTGCAACTAGAAATTGATTCATTTAATAGCTAGATTAATAAAATATGGCTTTTAGTTTTGTTAATCACAAGTAGCAATTAGGATTACCTTTTTTACGTTAGAGTGAAGAATTTTAAGAAGATACTCATCTTGATTAAATGCATGTCGTACATGTTTTATCTTGTTCATTAGTTTCTTGATTCTTAAAGTTATTATTCAATTGAACCTAAGATCATCTTTAGGTTGTTGATTAATAAGAATGCTTAGAATACATATTTCTATTCATTTACATTTAAGAGAAAACATCCCCCCATGAATGTTTATTAATAAACTGAATTTTATATCAAGAATCCATTTTAAGGTGATAACATCAGTAACTCGAAATTAAGATTTTTCTATTAAATTTTCAGATCCAATTACTTTTGTTATTTCTATATTCTTAATTTTACATGAATTGCAAAACCCCCCTCTCTTTATTACTTTATTTTAGTTTTGAACTCGTAAATTTTTTACCGTTAAAATTTATCGTGAGAATGATATCCACTTACTACTACTACATTAATTTATATTAACAAAAGTTGATTTCTTTTTTAATTTGGTTGTAAACAATAGCACTACCAATCGTAAATACTTTTAACGTCCAAAATCGAATCACCAGCCACCACAAACAAGCAACGGCTGCCACTCTCGTGCCATCAATAAACTTGTCACGATGTCATTGTCATCATCGCCAGTTCTAATGACTCATGCCACCGACGTTCACCTAGCTTCTCTAAACTAAACGTAGTTGTTATTCTCTTGTTCCTTCTCGCTATAACTAGCTCATAACTACGAGAAGCCATCTTCGACCACCGGAAGTGATTCAGTTTCTTCAAAGTTTGACATGGCTTGTTCATTGGATTAAAAAGAGCGCTTTTAGCTAGCGAATAAACAAAATTAACTTCTGAATGGCTTAGTGGATTTTAGGAAAAGAGAACTATTAATCTGATATCGTTTATTGTTCTAAGGATTTCAAATTTAATTCCTTTCTCCATTCCATACGTGTGTTCGGCGAGTGAATTTGAACACATATGTCAAATGGAGTAGAATGCATATATCAAGTGGAGTTGAATATTGTATTAATTTCATAATTTTTAATATTTTTTATTTTCCTTAAAAATATTGACGTCTCTAAATAAATAATTAATTAGTGAATTTATCATGTCACGTCATGTCATTTTAAATAATCGATGTTAACTTTGAATTATATTTCACACAAAACGGGAGTTCAAATATTAAAAATTGAATGTACATTAATTTTAATATATAATATCAATTTTTTCATTAAAGAAATAAAGCTATTATCAAAGAAGTGATTTAACTAGTAAAACAAGTTCTTTTAAGAGTTTCTCAATTTAAAATGTTGCAGAAGTTGTCATGTAAAGAGAATTATAACTCATCTAAAATCTTTAAGAGGTCAAAAATATACACTAAAGCATGTCAATGTTAATTTTGAATTGCTAATTTATTAAATAATTAATACAAATTGTATAATTTGTAAATTATTATATACACTCAATAATTTATCATATAATTACGAATTCTCCCGTTGTTTTTTAAAAAATAAAAAATGCACAAAATAGTGCAACATAGATGATAAGCAAGAGATCTGTTCATCAGACCTTGCTACAGATGAATTGGCGCATATGAGTATTTATTGAGTTCGTTGGGCTGTACATTATTGAGCATACAGATGTTGACGTCTCCCCGACATTGTTCCCAATGAATGTCATCAATAAGGTGAAGACAAATTTAGTTGGTTGAAGTGATGTAATAACAAGGTCCTTTTATATTATACTTTTGGTCTACAATATTATATAAACATACATTTACGCCATTACTATGATATTTAATATCTCAATCAAATAATTGACGCTCGCATAGGTAGAAGGTATGCACTTGGTATGAGAAGGTGGAAGTATTTCATCATTCACTAAGGTTAGAAGCATGATGGATGCTTAGAAAAGGGGAGGAGAAGAGAGATTTACCTGTCAAGGAAAATGAATCCAATCCAATCCCATAGCTACCGATTTATGATTATGCTTAACATACATTCTTCATCACATATTATATAGTTTACAGCTAACAGAGAGAGTAATTAATGATGTGAAATTGGTTGCTAACTATACAAGCAATAATTCCATCTTCGAAGGTTGATTTCCTATGTATTTTACTTATAAAAATGGGTTAAGAACATGTTTGGCCGCCTGCTGCTGATCCAAGCTGGCATCTATAAGTTCATCTAAAATTGTTTACCTTTGTACTGGATAGCTCAGACGAAACAGATATGACATGGTGTTTATGCAAATTGAACCTAAGTGGGCAAAATGATGTGTTTAATGTTAAAAGGTAGCGGTTATGAGATCTCTAATTATTGAAAAAGGACACCGATTGCCATGTTTTGCTTGGTTGAACGAGGCATTGGATCCTAGACTTCGGAAATCTTCACCGTTCTTGCAATAGATTGGACTGTCCTTTGTCCCCTTCTTTCTGGACAATTTTTCTTAACGCTTGTAATTACTATCTGTACTTTGCATGGATTCGGTGCCTTACCTGCACTTGCCAACTTGTGAGTTTCTTGCAGTTTTGGTAACAAGAAGGAAACAATGAGTGTTTTTGTTACTTCTTTAACACATTCTCCCTGATATTGTCTGATCTAGGACCTTCAAACCTAGCATTAACTAGTTGCTCTTGTCTGGTGAAGGAAAAATACGATTTTGGTAGATGTTGACTTTTTTTTTTTTGTAAATTGTAACTTAAAATATCTTTCTGGTTAATATTTTTGAGACTTGAGCCAGCAAGCATTCAGAATCTTAAGCGAATTGGAAGCCTCCATGAACTATTTGCCACCAGACCATACCCACCAATAATACTGTTCAAGATCGTCAAGTGTCAAAGTCAAAGGGTATTATTGTCGTTTGAAACAAGTGAGAACTCGTTTTTTAACCGTTTCTTGGTATGGACGAAATCGGGAGTAGAGTTCGTCGTACGATACGTTGCCACAGGCCAATAAGGCCACAGCTTCCAAATAAAACGACGTAGTTCCCACCTATACGCTGTTAACATATTTCATCTTCTTTGGCTTTTATCATTAAAACAGGTGGAGGTAGGACCCAAATTTATTACTTTAATAAAGATATGAAAATTTTCTTGTGACCCATATAGGAATCGGAGTATGTCCTATTGACTTTCTTGGACAGTAAACTTTCTTTTACTGAGCACATTCACAGGGGTAAAAATAAGTTTTCATATACTAGTAATTAGTGACCCGTAAAAGAAGGCAAATTAAAGGGATCAATCTGTCCGTTGCAGTCACAAAAATTGGATGTAATTAAAAGGAAAAGAGAAACCAGTAATAACACAGAAGTAGACGGTAGACCCTTCGCCTTTTCCTGTTGTTTATAACATGGGAAAGTAATGGCAGGCAGGTCAGGTGGCGGATTTTAGAAACCTTAAACTGGTGTGTAATGATTGTCACATTTTCAGACGTTAATAAGCTTCATATTTAACACCGAAAAAGAGAGGGAAAGATGGGGAAGGGTCCCATCCCATGCAAACTTAATCACACCGTATTGCTCTACAAGTTTCATAACACAAACACACGCTCTCTCTCTCTCTCTCTCTCTCCCGTCCTTTGTAGGAAAGATCCAATCTTTTCAGCTGTCAGTTGTTACTCTAACTACAGAATCAAACAAATTGAGTCAGAGAAGCACACCACACTTGAGTTAATCAGTATCTACCAGCCCCAGCTCAGATTCTATCCAGTGTTTTTGGCTGCTTATTTTTCTGGTGTTTCACACTTCTTCTGTTCCCCTGAAAAAGAGAGATAGAGAGATATGCATATGTATGTCTGTTTGTGTGTGTGTTAATTGTGATCGTGAAGAGAAAGAGAGAGGTGGCAGGTGATGGAACAAAAGGGACCTACTGCTTGATTGTTGGCGAGCAGCAACGGTCATTGTCAATGATTTTTTCCTTTTTCCCTGTGGGTGGTTCTTCATATCTTATCAGTAATCACACTAACAGCACACTCTCGCATCCACTCACTCGCGTGTTGATGAGGGAGAGATCTTGATCATCAAGATCCCTTTCCACATCTTTATCAGGCTCCAGTCTTTTGTTATTTTTGTGGGAATTTGTTAGGTCGCTGTTTTTTGTTGTGAAGGTGGTCAAAGGTTGTGCTGCTTTAGCCCAGAAAAGGGAAGCAACAGATCTCAATCATATGAGGAAATCTTTCACTGTGAGTATTGCTTAATTTCTCTATTCTTTCTTCTGGTTGTCTTGCCGTGAATTAGTTGAATTCAGCTATAACATTGGGAGGCAAGCATGAAAACTAAGAGAAATTTGTTGGGATCCTCTATTCTGAGCATAAATTGTTCTCTACCCTTCCTCTGTTATTGAGGGGTTCGAATAAGAAAAAGGAAAATTCTGGGTTTCAAAATTTTTGTTCTCTTTGAAAAAATGTAGCTGAATGGTCAGCTTCTATCCATCAATGACTAACATAGCATGAAATCTGCAAGCTACGGAAGCTACACATTCATAGCTTTTAACATGTCTCAGCAAACTATCAATTCTCTCTATATTATTTTTTCCATCATGAATATTTCGTAGACCTAGAAAGAAATGCAAAAGATAGTACTTGTTATGGAGTCCTTTTAATTTAGATCTTATATGGTTTGTTGATTAGTTTTGAGTGTTTCATTTACTTTTTCAGGTGCTGGATGTGCTTCTGGTACTTGCATTGTTCGCTGATGGTCCATGGGCTATCAGGGGCAGCTCACACTGCAAACAGGCCAACCCAGAAGAGGTTCGGCCTCACAGCGTCAGCATTACTGAATTTGGAGCAATTGGGGATGGAGTCACTCTCAACACAAAAGCATTTCAGAATGCCATCTTCTACCTCAACTCTTTTGCTGACAAAGGGGGGGCGAAGCTTTTCGTCCCTGCTGGCCGGTGGTTAACAGGAAGCTTTAATCTCATCAGTCATCTGACATTGTGGTTAGATAGGGATGCAGTTATACTTGGGTCAACTGTAAGTGCTCAAGTCAATTCAAAAGATATCTGAGCTGAGTTTGGTCCCATAAGTTTGAGACATAGATAGTAACACTGTTCAACTTAACATATCAATTCAGAACTCTGATAATTGGCCGGTTGTTGATCCTCTACCATCATACGGCCGCGGGAGAGAGTTACCCGGTGGGAGACATCGGAGTCTTATCTTTGGTTGCAACTTGACAGATGTTATCGTAACAGGTTGGTGAAATTGATAAAGTCTTGATTTAGACTTGTATTTCATTTGTTCATGAGGACAGTGATTTCTTCCTGCAGGTGACAATGGAACTATAGATGGTCAAGGTAATATCTGGTGGAGCTGGTTCCGAAACAAAACTCTCAACTATACCCGGCCCCATCTTGTTGAGTTCATGAGTTCAACCGGCATAGTCATCTCAAACCTGACTTTCTTGGATTCACCCTTCTGGACCATCCACCCCGTCTATTGCAGGTATCTTCCCCAACATATGGGTTATAATCTATTTCCCTAGTTTCTTCCTATTCCGTTTCAACTTTGCAAAAGTGACGCTTTATGAATTGGGGAGAGTTTGAGACTGCTTTTCTGGTTGAACAGCAACGTGATTGTCCAGAATGTAACAATTCTGGCTCCTTTTCATTCTCCAAACACAGATGGGATTGACCTAGGTGACTTTTCATTCTACCACTTAAGAAATATCTCTGTTGCTTGTTTTACGTGACAACCATCAGTAAAACTTGGAAGAGAAGTTTGTTTTTGCCTACTTATTCAAATATAAGAGTTTTCACAGAGTTAAATTCAAGTAATCTCCTTCGATCTTCAATTCTTCACGTTCAAAGCAAGTGACAATCCTTGCAAGATAGCAGCTGTAACTTTTTGTTGTTCAATCATGCAATTCCCCTGATATAAACACTCTGAAAGTCTTCTTACCAAATTTCTTTGTGAACATATTCAGATTCTTCTGATGATGTTTGCATTGAAGAATGTCATATTAGTACTGGTGACGATCTAATTGCAATAAAAAGTGGGTGGGATGAGTACGGCATATCTTATGGTCGTCCTAGCAGAAACATCACTATTCGCTGGTTAAGTGGACAAACTCCAAGTGCAGGGATTGCAATAGGGAGTGAGATGTCTGGAGGTGTATCTGAAGTCCATGCAAAAGATTTGCGATTTTACGACTCAAACACTGGTATTAGGATAAAAACATCTCCAGGAAGGGGTGGCTACGTGAGGGATGTCTATATATCAAATGTGACATTGTCTAATGTAAATGTGTCTATAAGATTTACTGGCCAGTATGGGGAGCACCCTGATGAGCATTATGATCCACAAGCTCTACCAGTAATAGAGCGGATATCAATAGAAGATGTCACTGGAGAAAACATAACATACGCAGGTCTTCTAGAGGGTATAGAAGGAGACATTTTCCGTAACATTTGCTTTTTGAACATTACTCTCAAAGTAACCTCAAAGTGTTCTTGGAATTGTTCCTATGTCCAAGGTTATTCTGACTTAGTTTCGCCAGAAACTTGTGAGCCTCTCAGGGAGAGCATTTTCCCTTCCCATTATTCCAATTGTTATGGTCTGTCAAGTCACCTGCAGAATTCAGGTAATCAAAACAGAGGTGCCTGGTTACGGTCTTGGTAAAATTTATAAAATCATAGGTTTTGCTTGGTGGTCAATTCACCTTCTTTTCTATAATACTTCGACATTTGATTCTTGCCATTTCTCAACCTGAGCTGCTAATTGCCTTGCAGAGGAATGAATGATCCCCGACATGTATAGTTGAGTGGGACTTGCGGATTTTGTGGTTGTTGACTTGTGATATAGTATTGAAAAAAAATAATAAATTTCCCGTAATTTGTGTGCAGTAACCAATAATTGAGTGATTTGAGAAAGTGAAAATAGAATTCGCATTTTCAAATGATCTTTGTTCGGTTCTTTTCATTTTCTGTGTGATCAAAGAGGAAAATCAATCACAACGTGAACCACTATGCATGTACTAAGCTAACCAGAACCAATAGTTCTGGAGGTTAAGGGTGGTGTTTGGGACTGAGGAAAAGATCTTGGAGGCCGCCAGAACTGGTGAGTGATAACGTGGAAGAATTAGCCTTAGTTAAATGGAAGAATCAGGCTGTTCTTTGGAAGTCATTCTTTTGGATACTTATTAACATCTAACTTTAGAATGGAATTACCCAATTATGAATTCGCATCACGGTATCAGCCGCTGAAATGCAAACTTAAGGTGATTCCATTTCCATTTGTAGCGTTTATAACCAACAATCTTCGAGTTTCCATGATAACATGTGCAAATATGTAGTGATGAAAGCTAAAGGTTCTGACTCTTCATTTCTTTTCATGAATATTGTACTGTTTGAAAGTTTCCTATTGAAGAAATTCAAGGTACAACTGAGATGCACTTAAATATCTTTTGTTTGTCTACATATACAATTTTCATCACACACAAACTTGTGTTATTGGCAGCAATCAGTCGATGAATATTTCTCAAAGGCTGAGAATTCAGATCTTCATCTGGGGGATGTTTCACAGGCATCCTTCTTTATGACAGAACACAAAACCTGCCTTGAAATGTAGATTTCAAGTTCTTTAGAAACCTCTGTCAATTTCAAGTCAAAACTGCTTCTGTATTTGTTTTTTGGTGAAGGTACGGCGCCAGAAAACATAGGCTGAGAACCCGAAAAACGTCTTCTAGGACTGGAAAACCTTCCTGGCGACCCTGGAACTCTTCCTTTGGAAATAATAGGCATTGAACCCGATTCAACACTAGTCATGTTCCTGTCCTCGTTCATTAATGGACCACATTTTGTCTCCAGTGGAAGTGGCCTCAGGGGATCTTGTTCCTCCACTAATTTTTGTTTCCTAAGTTTTTCTCTAGCCTTTTCAGCTGCAAGTATAGCTTTATCTCTACTCAGCTTTATCAATTTCCAGGGGTTGATACTAACATGGAATCCTTGTTTCTTGGATACAAAAGCCTGCTCTGGTTCCTTGTCGATTTTTACAGACAGATTTATAGGGTTCTGTAATTGAATGAATCGTCTGGGGTGAGACTTATGTGTGTATATCTTCTTGTGACAAAACTGAGGCAAGTAGTTACTTACCTGGTTTCCTCTATGCCCACAAAAATACCGTGAAACAAATCTTGACCTTTCCGGTGAATCAAAATCGGAGTCCGAAGAAAGATCTGAATCATCAAAAGGGTCTATTCCCATTGATTCGTTCTCCTCCTTCATAGCCAAGATATAGTCATATGTTCTCATTCCCTGCAGCAAATAGAATTAATAGGCTAACTAGATTAAGAAACAGTCGTCAAATGTAATAATATTTCGTGTGTCAGCATGATCATATAGCAATCAAGATCGTAATTCTTATCCGGCTATTTATGGGAAGGAGAAATTGTTGATCTAAGTTCTTGGACAAGTTAGGCACCAAACCCAACGTCTCCTGTATGGTCGTTATTGATTCCTAAAGACACGAGGAACAGAAATGACCAAGGATGTTGGCTCAGTTGTTAATGTTTGTTTTTCATAAGTTTCCTCTTTTTAAGTCAGAAGCCAAATATCGTAATATCATTGATGAGGTTATCTAGTTAATATGATAATTACCTTGCGTATGAGAACAACATGGAAGAAGAAAAGTTGTCCCATGGCCGCTGAACTATAAGCTGTCATCAACACCAACATAACCTGTAAAATTTTCCCAATTTTAGTACCTATGAGTGATAGAAATTTGACCTAAGAAAAATATAAGTAATAAATGCACTCACAAAGAATTTAAGGTAATAGTGTGCAATGTACAAGTACGTTTACCGTTATGGTGACAAGAACACTTCTTGGGAACTCAATGAACAATTTCTTCTTCAGCTCCATCTCTATGCCATTTTTGTCTGCAAAGCATCTGATGAAAATTGCAACTGCAGTTGCTCCTTCCATCGTTAGCTGGATCATTTAATTAAAACATTTAGCTACTAACTGAAGCTATCTGAGAATTGAAGGTAATTGGGAAAACAAATCACCTGGTCTCGAGTAAACAAATGAAAGCGATAGAGCTACTAACCATTAACATGACGAACATCATCAATAGAAAGAATGCGGTGTAATTCCTTTTGCCAACGCAGTTGTTTAACCACTGAGTGGCAAAATTGGGAAGAAAAAAAAAGAAGAGTTAAATTTTGCAACAATCCATTAAAAGCAATTAATAAAAGCAAAAGAATTCAAGTTCTCACCCTGCAGTGATGGTCAAACCCTTCAACACACCGATTACAGGTCCTGCAATGCTTGCTGCGCTTCTTCACCTGAGGAACACCTTCCAATCGTCACTCAACCACAGTTTCTATTCTACAACGTAAATATTAGCATGAATGGTTAATGTAGCTAGTGTTCATGCATGTTTTAATACGAAATCTTTAACCCATAATTATGTTACAAGGCCTAATAATTTGTTGATGGATAAAGTTTATCCAACCTCAAAATCACATAGTGTGCAGTAAGAGATTTCATCATCTTTTGGGTCTGGCTCCATAACGTCATCCTTCAGAACCAGGGGAAAAGGTAGCAAAGGTTCCATTTGAACAGGGAATCTCAATGGATCCAAATACTTCCTTCTTATGAAAGTCTTGAGAATTTTCCTCTCCATTCTTCGGAAAAACCTCGCCACTATTTGACTCAGAACAAAACCATAATTCAGACTTGAAATTCCATTGGATTTGGCTTTCTTTTTCTTCCTAAAACTTGTTTTATCAGTAGGGTCAGCAGCACTGCACCTTATAAATAGGAACATGACGAAAAGTGCCTGCAAAAGATAGCAATATGACTTTGATAGAATTGTTTCAATTCATTGAAGAATTGGAAACACACGTCATCCACTTCTGATTCATTACCACAAAGGAAAAGACAGTTGACACTATAATTTCAGCAATTTTGTTTCCAAGAAAGAGCCCAAGGAATGTATAGAAGGCCACAACCAGGAAACAGTAAACTGCCATTCCCACCATCTGCAAACAAAAGTCAAAATCTGAACAAATCAAACAATATAACACGAAAGTTCTTTACTTTTGTAAATGGGGTTCGATAAACTACACCACTTCCTCTAATTTCTTGGTTAAAGGCGACAACTTTGGTCAAACGTATACCAAATCAGTTGTGTTACCGGTGATTAGGCTACATCTGTGAGAAGCTTTCTATACTCGAAGAATAAATATGCAATCTTTACAAGCTTTTGAACCATACAACACCTTAATCCCAAGAACTAAGTTCCAATTATACATAGAAAAAGGACGTGCACCTGTAATGGGTGGAGAGGTCGTTGCCAGCCATGACGTCTCATGTTCAATGGCATTTTGGGGATTTGTATGAGCAGAACTAGCTCTTGCAGTTCTTGGATCCAAACTACAAACGAGTTTCTGGTTCGGGAGTGTATCAGAATCTTAGTAATCCATCTATTTTGTTTAGAATTAGTCTCGAGACCTGAGAGAACCAGAGCTTGTTATTATGTTGCTTGTTTTTAATTCCTGCACGAGAAAAAAGAGGAAAATGTAACAAAGTCTCCAACGGTCGACTAGCAGCAGCATTGGGAAGGGGAACAGTAATACTGTTTTGAAATTTGAACCGCTGGTTCAGATCTGAAATCATCAAACGACCGCCAGTTTGACACGTGCAAAGCATATGAGATCCGTTTTGATGAATACAACAGAGGGTCAGATTTTGGGGGAGTCCACATGAAGGTCCATGATGATCGGCCCAATTCATGAATCCGACAATTGTAATGATCTTAGTTAATTAATAGTAATACATAGTGTTTTGTAGTATCTGAAAATGCATTTAGAGCAACATCAAAAAGTTCTTTAGGACATTCCTTCGCAGTGTAACAATAACATGCTTGGAATTACCAAGTGACATTGGAGGGATGGACTTTCATAGCATGACATTTCCTATTCTATTTCCATACTTATTTCTCATGACATTTTTACATTAAAAAAATAAAATTATTTTTGGAAAAATAATAATTCTTATTATATTGTCCTATATTAAAATGCGTCAAGGTAATATTGCAAGTTTCGGTTGTGTTCCGTGATTTAAATTTGGTTGTGTATGAACTAGTAGCAATGATTAGGTCTTGTCTCAACCTACTTGGTGGACCTCTGTTCTTCCTTTAGCTCTTAGTAATGTTGTATATGCAGGATCTTCATTAGTACAGCCTTCTCTCCGTCGTTCATTAAAGAAGGGGTCAACTTGGTGGCTCATGTTTGAGCAGTGTAAACTTCTGCTTTTTGCTACGACCGATACTAGGTTTATGTGTTGATAGTGCAAACTTACCTCCTAACAAGCTTAGTGACACCCAGAGTTCCTCCAAACCCTTCAGTGTGTCGAATTGCAAGCACAATGCGATGCACTTGACATACATAAGAAGATTTCGGACTACTGAAGCGGCAGGAGGAACTCCCGGTGACTCCAAACCATTAGTAGAGATCAGATCAGATCACTACTCTTCTCACCTTGGATCTTAACATATACTCATGGTGACACACACACACACATATAGCAAGAGTTAAATGATTAGAACTATCGAACTAGCCACGGTTGCGGCCTGATTCTTTAGTACGAGGTGCATTGAACTTGGACGGTTTCTTGGAACACCATTCCACATGCTTTCCATGATTCTCATACCACTTTGGCCTTTGGAATCTTATATGTCAGTGGAAACTAGAAAGAGTTGTCTTTACTCCAAAATCCAAATAGACGTAATGAACTTCTGCGGAAAGCTGGAAACTCTGTCCTAGGGTACTAGCCGTCGGCCAATCCTTGTTTGCTCCAGGTGTCGAATATCTCAGCCATCCAACTGTTATACTTGTTGTTTTCTGGGCCTCACAACATTAAAAACTGGGCCATTTGGCTGCCTCTCAAGTCAAGCCTACGCTCCTGTCAAGAATTTTCACAATATAACGCGGTTATCACTTCAACAGAAAAGTTTATTGGCGACCAATTCAAACATTGCTAAAAATTAAAAAGTCGTGTTAAAAAATAATTTGTGACAAAAAATAATCGTCACCCGTTGTGCTTAATCTAAGTAGCAAAATAATATCCCGACGTTTTTTTTTATCGTGGCAAAAAAGATTTGGATATGTAATATATTTGTTGGCAAAATATATAACCAATGAAAACTAAAAATGTCGTATGCAGGATTTTGTGACATATATGTTTCGTAGATAAAAATTTGTATCTACTAAATCACAGTCGTAGGTAAAAATGATTTGCTGACGATTTTGGTTTTACAGCATAATAGTTTTAGCCACTAATTATCTATTGTAGGTAAATATTTTAAAGACGTTCTTGTAAACATAGATAATAATATTTTCTGACGATTTTGTTTTAGTAGATAATATTTTTTAGGGACGATTTTCTTTTTGTAGCAAAATAGTTTTGACAACTAATTGTTCCTTGCAGGTAAATATTTTTAGAGGCGCTCTTGTAAAAATAGGTAATAATATTTTGTGACGATTTTATTTGGTAACTAATACTTTTTAGTGACAATTGTTTATCGTTTAAATTTAAATTTTATTATAATTGTTAAAAACAATTTTAATTTAATTTATTACAATTTTGAAGACAGTGTGAAATATAAATTAGTTCCATTTTATAATTAATGTTGGTGGCATGTTTTTTTAAATAAAATAAACATTTAAAATGGAATACATTTTATAAAAAAATAATTACAGGTTAATTACAGAATTTTATCAAAATTTATAAACAAACTAAGACTCCCCATCGTCACTACTTCTGACATGGTTTAAGCCAAGTAATTGCTTGATTATCTTTTTAAGCTTGTTCATTTCTTTTACATTACGATTTAACTTCTCTTCTGTACATTGTAACTTAGCCCTCAGTGTCTGGTTCTCCTCTTAAAGTGTCGTGACATATGCTGGTCGTGACGAAAATGCATCAACTAGCTTAGGGCTATACCCAAAACCTTTAATATACCCCGATCTTATAACAAAGACATTGTTGCAAATGTCATCGACATCAGGCTGATTCCCCTGAGACAATGATGTCTGCAACAACTCAAGCATCTTATCCTACAATTTGAAGTACAAAATCGAGTTAACTAAAAAGTTATTAATTAGTATTACATAAAAAGGTAAATTGTAATGGTTAAATTTTTTTAGAGAGATATATCTTTTAGGTTAATTAAAAAAGAGAAACATGAAAATAAGCATGCATTTGGTAAATTCATTTATTAAATGCCTCTCTGCGCATTTAGTTCAAAATCTTGAAAACTTCCTTGAAAATATAAATGTTTCACATAAGAAAATCACTCAGTAAAGTAAAAAGTAAAAGTCAAACATTACAATGGTAAACAAACTGCCATATGCTGGAAAAAGCATTGATGATTAATTGTTATGTCATTTTGCTTGACCTAGTTCTACAGGCAATTTGACCTTACCCTATTGTACCGATAGATACCCGGACAAGGAAATGAGTTGACTACCAATTGCTTTAGTAGTTAGGAAACCAATATGTTGCTTAGCTACTATAATCACCATTTACAAAGTTCCAATTCATCCAACATAATAAGAAGATGAAATCGGCACATGTTAAAATATTAAATTTAACAACAAAGAATAGTCAAAGTGTAAAACATCTTAGGTTTTTTTAGCCAGATAATTTTCTAATGTATAGAGCAAATATGCATTCCAAAAATATTAGTGCTTTTTAATTTTCAATTAACTGTACCTATGTTAAATTTATTAGCTTTCAATTCAACAAATGATTTTAGAAGCCCCCCAAAAGTGAATAACCTTACAGCAGCTCAATAATCAATTTTACAAATCCCTCAAAATCTAATATAAACCACTTATTGCAATCACGTATAACACAACTATAACATGAATTATGCTAGAATACAAGAGTGAATAACTTATAATAGGGGTTATCCAAAACTTCACAAATATAGTACAACTTACTTCCTCGCACTAACCCAATGCCTAATCTTATTCAATTAATTAACCACCCATATATGCAAGTAATAACAGGACTTTTGTCGAATACCTTATGGGCAACTAAAATTCATCTCAAGAACAACAAAAAAACTTTGGTTTTCCTTTTCTTTAATAACAATAACACAACAAACGTTTGTCTCAACCATTATCATCACTAATAAATCGACAACAAATGACCCAATTCAACATAAAACCATTTCCCTTTTCTCAACTTCAATGACACAACATCATAGTAAGGTCAACACTACTTACCAAATGAAGAGAGAGCAATCGTAGGTCAAAGAATCGTTCACAAAGTTGAAGATAGAGGAAAAGATAGGGCAAAAAGGCAACGTCAGTTTTGAAAAAATGAAGGAGAAGGGGGTTGTGTCGTGAAAGGGGGGAAGAAAGAGGTCGACCGTCTATTTAATTTTTCACATCCGGTACGCTTGACGATGAATCTATATTTCGTTGCCAAACATAAACAATTTGCTACAAAAATCAAATAGCGTCGCAAATTGTACAACATTTTATATCCCAAGGATGATATCATCCCACTTATTTTTTAAACATGTTCGTCTTTTTTGCAACGAACAAAACTATCGTCGCTAATGGTAATGAATTCGCTACTAATTATATCCAACGTTGCCAAAACCCAAGCATTTTTTTTACATTCTTGATTTTCTTAATTGATTAACATATATGACATATTCCTATTACATACAACAAAATGAAAATTTTATCTTTTACCTTATATAAGAAATTGTTCTTGATTTGCTTCATTTTTGGGAATTACTAATCTTTAATTTTAATTTGGTAGATAAACAAAATAAAATTGGGAAATTTTTAAAATTTTGTTTCTTCTTTTTCTTATTAGTTAAATTAATAAAGAATGCAAACCACATTTCATTTTTACCAAATTCATCACTAACATGACAACATTTACCCTTTAGCCTTATTCTACCATTAACCTTATTATTTGTATAAAAAGATACATTTAATTTAAGTACCTGAGAGTTTTTGCGGTGAAGTAGGTTTAGCCACAGAAGACCACTTTTGCGACCAACCACCACACTTAGTTGCAAATGGTAGACAATTTGCTACCAAATTTCCACATCGTCGCCAAAACCCAAGCAAATTCTTTACTTTCTAAACAATTAACAAAATAACATCTAAATTAATAATCTAAATTAATTTCTTAATTATTTAAGTGTTTTATTTAATTTGAAAAGTGGTTCTCTTTTAATATCAAAAAATAGACTATTATGTAACAAAATAGTTATTTGTAATGATGTGCTAGAAATAGTTTTCTAATTATATTAGAATGTCTTGTTAGATTTAAAAAAATTTAATTTTTCTAAATTATAATAATTAAAATGTATAATTTCCTGAAATTAGTTTTCCTAAATTATAATAATTAAAATGTATAATTTTTTGAAAATTCTAAGTCATTTATTTCATTTGAAGGGTCAACAAATCAATTTGGAAATAGTTTTCAATTGAATAATTAAATTTTTAATTCAAATTATTTTTTATTTGGAATAGATAAATAAATTCATAAAAAATTATTTATGAACCCGCGGGCTTTGACGATGAAGCATCTATTAATCGCTACATCTGACGTTTGTCCACCAAATACAATAGATCGTAGCAAGTTAATTAATAGTCCTTCCAAACAACTACAGTAAACAAGAAGCAACGTCGTTTACCTAAACAAAAAAAATGACATCGTTTTGTATTAGGTTTTCAATCATAACCACAATAAAAGGCTACTCCATTCTCGTTCAAGTCGTCAACATTTCTCAAAATCCTTCATCCTGTAAACAATTGTTTCCTCTCTTCTGTTTAGGTTCTGTATTGTGGTCATCATGGTCAAAGAACCATCATTAAATGAATCGATATTGGAGCTTGTTATATTTTTATTAACAAAGTTGTGCTATGTTTTACTTATACCTTTATGTGTTTATTGTGATTTCTTAATTATGCATTTGATGTATGAGTTGTGTTTATGGTTGTGTTTTGAAGATGATTTACTGTCTGTCTTTGTTATTTGTATATGGGTTGGCTTCTTCCCAATGAGCTTTAACGCTTCCCTCATCAAAGCTTCGTAACTATTTGATGAAAGGTCTTCAAGAGTATTTTACTTCTTTTTCATTTCCATTAATAGTAATATAGCCCAATATAGATAATACTATATTTTTGTACATCAAGAACATAGTCATGTTTATTCTACTTTAAATTCTAAATTTTGCATGTGATACAAACTACATAATAAATTTTGAACCTTTAATAAGGGTAATTGGGACATCCCGTTAGCCCATGTTAAGGGTTAGAATCATAGAATAGTGTACACGAGAGTTTATTGAGAAGTTAGAAAGTGCATTTCATGCTCATGCATAATATGACATACATAAACACATGTGAATATCGATTTTTGCACTTTAAAATGATCGTACATGCATTCATTGACACTTTTCGGGTATAATTGATTTATTTATGTGATTACGTTGAGGATTGTTGTTTATTTGTATTGAAAATTGATCTGGAGAGTATAATTGTTGAATTAGAATTTTTGGTAAAAATTTAGGAAATTTTGGGTATTACTAGACTAGGAAAAATGCCAAGTGGCAAGATAATTGAAAATGGTTGTAGAAACAAAAGTCAAATGACAATGAAGTTTTATAGATTACTTTGGGATTTATTGACAAATGTCATTGAAAATTTAGAGACAATTAGAGTAGAAATTGGAGATGATTGGACTAGTTAAATAAGAGAACCTAGTTTAAACTTATAGAAATTGGACAAGTGACAAATGTCACTTGCCAAGCCTAGTATTGATTTCACGAATATACTAGAAAGACCAAATTAATTGCTTGATTGTGAAGTTGTCATTTTGTGCTTATTTTGTATATAAATCTCTTTAATATGTTGAAATTATTATTCAAAATTGAAGAATTTGCTTTTAAGTTGTTCTTAGATGATTTTCAACACTTAAGAGATGAAATTGAATCAAAAAGATGCAAAGGAAACAAAGATAATCCGAAAATTCTAGATTGGCATCAAATTCAACGACTAAGAGTGAGCATGTGCAAGGACAAAAAATTATCTGCAAGATCTATTTTTAAATGCAGATCCGATTCACTTAAGGTTTTTATGATTTTAAGAATCAGATTACATCCTTATTGATGGAAATCGACCACCTAAATCTGGGGGAAGATTATCTACAAAAGATCATGGAGAGAGGAGGGATCGAAAAGCATAAAGGAGAAGAAAATTTACTGTTCACGCAGCCTTTAGAGTTAGTGTTGGGCCCTGTTTTCGGAGTCCAACCATTGTGCCATAAAACGTGGGCGTATAGTTGCTCGTCAAAAAAACGTGAACATATTATCCTACAGTTTTTTTTGAATCCTCATTAGCCATAATCTATTCACTGACGTCCTCATGCCATTCCAACAACTTTCCTATTTGATCAATTGAAAAAGAAAGACAATAAATTCTTATGATTATATCCTCAAACATATTGTACCTGTCATCAGATATGAGATCATGAAGCTTGAAGTTTGGGCGTAGTGGAAACTAAAAATCCTTCGGAGGCATGACGGGTCGTCGCGACGAACATATGGGAGAAATCCCATATGTTCCCTTTAGGTGAAGTTCGTCGCAGCTAACTTTTGGCTTCGCTGTGGCAAAGACCCCTCTGTCAAATTAAGCTGCGACGAAGTCAAGACTTTCGCCGCGGCGAAGTTGACAAAAAACACACCGATTACCCTAACATGTTTTCTAACCTTACCTTCACTCTTAATCATCCCAAATTCACTCCCTCTAATGCATTATCATTTCATGACAATTCAACTACCAATGTTATTTCGTCAAACTCTCAAATCTCTACTCAAATTATTCACTACTTACAACTAATTCTCATCCTTCACCATTTCCTATCTTTCTTTTTCATAACATCTCTCTCTCATATATATCAACAATTTATGTTCAAAATCATCATCTTAAGTTGATAACTTTCTCAAGTAGACCTAATTTCAACTCAGCTTTATCCATACGCAAATTCATATTTCTACTCAACATCGTCTATACATAATTCATAATTCATTAACATCAAAAGCTAAAAGTTTTTACAAAGCCGTAATGACATTTCAAACCACAATAAATCAAGGTATCAAAATCCCAAAATACATCAGATACTTGAACCAATAAACTTGAAATGCAACTAAAACCTCATAGTTACTAAATCTAGCTTAGAATACAAAAATATACAAAATCAGAGTTAGGTCTTGACCTTCTTTCACTTTATCTTTTGCTCATCACCTGGACATGGGGAGGAGAATGGGGGTGAGCTTAAAGCTCGTGAGTAACAAGTTTATAATGAAGAATAAGCAAAATCATTGAAATGTGTCATTTGTCATAAAAATTTATAAAACACATAGTTCTCAATTTTTCAGACAAATTCACAATCTTAATCTCAAACTCATAGTTTGAATATCATCACATAACACTCAATTATACACCATTCATGAATATACAAAAATGCAATGCACAAATAAATGGCTCGAGAGTTTCGTAGAACAAAACGAATAAATCGAAGTTTATACCGTGAACAAAACGAGTCCGATTTCTCAGGATCTCGTGGCCTCAAGCTGGCAGCTGGGAGAAGGCTATAGGTCAACGTGCACGTGACTAACGAAACGTTCCTCTCTTGCCTAATCACAAACAAATTTATGCTCAAACCATTTCATCATACTTTCATGCTTTATCTTCTTTTCTGAATATACAAAATGCCATGAATTTTCTAAGGCATAACATAAAATGTTTCAATGCATTTCCATATTTATTTTGAAATTCATCAACAAAATTCATATACCGAAACATGTAACAATTTTGCAAATCATTCAAAAGCAACAAAAGAAACATTTATGAAGTAATTGAAATCATTCTTGATTTGGAAGAAAACATTAATGGATCATTACTAAATTATAAACATGAAACCCACCTTAAGAATCCTTGCTTATAATTTGCTCAAAGGTGCCTCACCCTTTGCTCCTCTTGCCTTCCTTAATTTCCTTTAACAATAGCCAAAAATTCCATTCAATTGGAATTCCAATTTATGATCAGGTAAATGAAGAAATTTGATAATACTTTCTTCTAAAACAATGTTTCACATTGTCTTAAGTTTCTAATGACTCTAAAATCATTCAATTTGGTTCAGTATTCTAAAAGTTATGCCCTAATCATTTTTGGTTTGTTCCAATACTAACATGGCGTTCTTTGTTCAACTTTCCTTCAAAAATTGATATCCTTAGAGACTTAATTAAAACTCTATTTCATTAGACATATTGTAGCCTTATGTCTCTAGTTTACACCAAATAAAAAATCACCTCATATGGATAAATACACAAAAAGTTATGTTCAAAATACCAAAGTATGTTCGTGTTGGAAAGTTCGCCGCAGCGCGAACTTTTATAGAAACGTACCAGGAACATTTTTTTGCTACATTTTTCAACTTTTTACTTCCCACATTTCACATATAACCCATCTAAACACTAAACCATCTCTCCTACTTCATTTCAACCCAATATCATTCACAACAAAATCATAATCTACATTTGATCATTAGCCAAACAATAACACATTT
>JAOTAX010000004.1:5295352-5313892 GCA_025629825.1 Erythroxylum guanchezii | reverse complement strand
CCAAGGTATTTTTCCTATTGACTTTTCAGACTTAATTATTATTTCAATTTGCGATTTTCCTTTTTGATTTTCATTATCATTGCCGTGAGTAAAAAAAAACCCCCCATTTTTATTATTTGTGCCGTTTGAATTCGTAATTTTCATAATCGTAAAATTCCTCGTGGAAACGATATCCGCTTACCGCTACTACATTAATTTGTTTTAACAGAAGTGAATTCTTTTATATTTGGTTGCAGACGACAGCATCACCAAGGTGATTCATAAATACTTCATTTTCCTCGTCAATATGATCATGCAAAATTGACCTGAAAATCTGTTTCGAAGCAACATGTGGAATGATCGGTTGAGTATGAACTTAGAATAAATTTGTTTTATTGAGTTGTAAACCTAAGTTCAAATTAGACCTATGTGAGTTTTGTATATGATTGATCATATGATGAAAATAATGGAAATATACCTGGGATTGTCATTGAGCATGCATAGTATATGATCCATATATATATATGTGTGCATAAATGAGTACTCATATAATTGTGCAAATTTGTGATATGTGTAAACGTATATTGCATGATATAGAGGAGCATTTAGACCTTCAACATCCAGACTTTGCCAGGACTTCGAGACAATAACTCTCTAAAGCAACAAGTGAGTAACCTAGATGGTCTCACTTAAATAATTGTTCGTTTTAAATTATGTTCTGAATTATCTTATAAATGTGAATTTGATTGTGATGATTCCAAACATTGAATGTCAGAGGCGTTTGATGCAAGAATGAGATATTGGAAGTACTCCTTGTATGTGAATTTGACAAAATAAGTGCTACTTAACATTATTGTTGAATGTTGGACCAAGGTCTGATGATAAACGTGTTCTGAATGTGAAACTGAAATCTGACGACTATTTGAAAATATGTGAATGTGATGCATTTCATTACATGAAAGCATGAAAGCATGAAAGATAAAGGTAGTTGTGACCAGAGTCACCAGTAAAAAGAGCTTAAAGCTCATAATGTGATAAGAGCCTCTAGCTTAGTTGCTATTGTATCCGGTATCCACTAAGAGATGGGACATTATCTAATACAAGCTCGGTATCCACAAGGAATATGGGCTAGTAAAAGACACAATAAAGTAACAAATGAAAGTGAGTCTCATATGCATTGCATTTATAATTGTTGTGCATGTTTTAAATGATCGGTTGGACTCCTCTGAGTGTGATATGTGATGCTACATGATAAATGAAATGATGTGAATTATGTGTTTATATGTGTTAATGTGTTATATTAATTGAGTGAACTATCGAGGATGGTTACCTCACTGAGTTCGTAAAACTCACCAAAATTGTGACGTTGATATTTCAGGACCGAAAGAGGACACTAGTGATAGAGAGACTCTACGAGAAGCATAGTTCTTATACTTTTGGAAAAAAGAAATGACTCAAAGGTCGGTCAGCTGAGATTGAAGAATTAGATAGAATTTTATGAAATTCCTCATGTGTGTAACGTGTTTTGTATTTAGTTTTGACATTGTACATATAGGGATAAAGTATGAAATACTACAACGTATGCATTCAATTTTTATGAAATGAAAAGACGAATTCAATTTTAAAATATTGTGACATTTATGCACTAATTGATGATGCCATGATTAAGTGAGTGTCGTGATTACTCTAGCATGCCACTCTTATGGGGTACATATTTGAATATCACTTAGGATGTCAGATACGTGTCTTGCGAAAATGGGGTACTATTGTAACTTTCATATCATTAGGCACATTGAAGATGTATAAGTGCTAAACTGAACTACTTTCACTTATCATCAAAATTGGAGTTGAACATATCACTTTATTCTAAATTGACATTTACAGAATATACTTCTTAACATTATTAATCAAGGTGTTTAGTATCATCTGAACAGCATCACTTTCCTTATTATGTACATCTCATTTCCTTTTATGAAACTATTATATATATTCACATTTAATGGTATATACTACATGTTGTTTTAAGTTTCCTTGAATCTCGAAGATGACATGTATGCCCATGGAGTCGGAGCGTTGTCACAGCGATCCGTAAAGGATTAGGGTAATCAATTGTTTTGGAAAATTCGTTAATTCACAGGTTTCATCTAGTCAATCACGTATACATGTCACTCCAATTTCGGTTCATTTAAGGGTTTACTAATTTGACAATATCTAAGTTCTATACTGCTTGTATTTTAGGTAAACCGTTTCATACTGGCAATTCATTTAGAGAACTTGTCTTTCATACTAAATCTGGTGACTTATTCACTCCTCTACAAGTTTAGTTATAGCGGAAACGTTGCTGCAAGAAGGTGTGAAAAACCCTACACCTGAGGGAAGAGCTATCACTGTTTCAATTGATGCCTTCGAACATGTAAGGACCCTTCTCGGGAATCCAGACATTGGGGACTCATTTATCATTATCAACTTTTATGTTACTTGGAATCTAAAAAAATAATTATATCATTGTCATTTATCGATGCAATCAATTGGAGTCATCTTTAAAGTTGATTTATTGTTGTATCTATAAGAATTTGTCAAACAACCTCTCTATTAGTTAGGGGTCAAGTTACGTACTATTAGGTGTGGACTATTATTGTTCTTGATCTATGACCGTAAGAATGGTTAACCTTCTAATTCAAAGTTCGTACTACTCCCTATATCATATTATTATATTGATATAATTATTAAAAATTTTATAACTAATTTTTGCATTGTTAGTAAATATTAATGATTAATTAATACTACTGTTTAACACTTAAAATTATGTTATGTGTGTTTTTTCAACAATACTTTGTAAACATTCAAAACAAATCTCCAATAAAACATATCTTAACTATAATATATTATAACAATATTAGTTTAAAAATTTTGGAAAATGTTAACCTTTTAGTGACGATTTTGGCAAATGGTCACCAAATATGTTGCTGTGGAACCTTTTGTAACGATTTCTTGAAATCGTCACTGAATGTCGACTATTTGGTGACGATTTTCAAAATTCGTCACCAAATGATGACCCTTTGGCGACGCTTTCAAATATCATTAAATGATTACTTTTAGCGACAATTTGGTAAACGTAGCTAAATGTCTACGAACCTTTGGTTGCGATCTCCGAAAATAGTCACCAAATGTCTTTTTAATAACGATTTTATATAATCATTACCAATTGTGAACCACTTGGTGACAATTTTGGAAAAGTGCCACCAATTGTTTACCAAATTATGATGACGATTTCTGAAAAACGTCACGAAAAGTTGATTTAGTGACGAACTAATAAAATTGTCACCTAATGTATACCATTTTATGATGATTTTCAAAAATCGTCACTAAATATTCACCATTTAGGGACGATTTTTGTCATTCATCATTAAATATTGATCCTTTTATGACGCTTTTATTATTAGTCACTAAAGCTTAGTTTTAATGACGATTTTTAGAATTGTCGCCATATGGTCACTTTTGGCACAATTTTAGGAACGTCCCAAAGAACAAGTAGCTAAATATTTGCTTTGTCATTACAAATGTAAGCTGCGACGGACCAAATCGCCCATGTATAATCCTTAGGTCAACATAGGGAATGTCAATGAATAGTTATTTGTTATCTCATATATGTTCAAGATGACTTTATTTATGTACAATGCCAACAATAATATACATACCATCCTCATCCTGCTCGTCTGCGGATTTTTAAACCCATCTTTGCGCTTTCTAAAACTCACCATACTCTCTGAGAACTAGAAGTGTTCTCTCCAACTATCAAAAGTATTAAGAATCGCATATAACAAATTACATATACATCCTACTATCTTATAAATCTCTCTCTTTGTAGTTGTTGTTCCGCTGATTAATTCCTCATATCCAAATGTGGAACCAGCCAAGCCGGCTCTTCCAAGGGCTCAACAAGAGGGATTTAATATGGACAACTTTTCATGCATCCTCCCCTCTCATGCATGTGCCAAGCTCACATAAGATCTTTCAGAGAAAAGAACAACAAAGTGAAAACAAAAAGATAAGACCTGGCAGCTTATTCAAGACGAGAACCACGTACAACGGTCGCCCTAGATTGTGGAAAATGTGGTGCAAGATTGAGGAAGTTGTGGAGAACTAGGCATTGCAGATACCCCATTGTTGTCTGCTCCATCTCCGCTTCTCGGTGCACCGATAATCGATGAGATAGCTGCTGCTAAGGCGGCCGTGAAGTTCGGGTCAGAAGCAATCGCTGCAGTGACAGTGTCGACCACAGAAGCGTGCCTTTGGCCTAACGGCGAAGTTGTGATTGCCTGTGCCTTTGGGGGAACATATATGGGATGTCCTAGAAGTTGAGAGCAGCCATGCAAAGAAATAGGAAATGTGGCAGGTGATTGAGGGACGCGAAGGAAGGGCATTGCAGTACTTGGACTCTGCGTCAAGTCGAGAGTTATGGTGGGGAATGGCGCGGAGGCTGATAGAGTAGCCATTGTCGAAGCGTAAGGCAGCGAAGGGAAGAAGTTGTTGGAAGATGGTACAGATTCTTTGCTTGTAGTTGAACCTGAAAGAAGCATGGTTGCTGCTGCTGAGGTAGTATTGGCCATTGCTGTTGCTGCAGGTGGAAGAGGGTGGTTGTGGTTCCCTTCGTATGTTGTAATGAGAATCGTCTTGTCCTCCACACATCTTTGGACCTAATATAGGGAACACACAGACAAATTTATGTATGCACGGTTAAGTTGTCTGTAACCATATTAATGGCTTTAATTAAAATATCATTGGAAGCAATTACTTCAGGAATACCGGTTTCTTCGTTTAAGTTGTCTGGTCATCATGTTTTAAGGAAATGACAAATTTTTCATATATTTTAAGTTAACTTGATTTTAAATGCAGTTGTCAATCACCAACATTTTTCGCTAGGAATTCATATCCTCTGTCTAATATTACGGTGTTTTATTGTGTCCAATAAATCTCAGCTGTTTATTTATATGACTCATGTGTCAGTCTCACATGGATCTCACAAAATAAATGATGGAGATTTCACGAGACAAAATAACACAGAATAAAATTGAACAAAAAATCTTATTCCCGCGCGAATAAACATGGGTCATCATATACCTGCTTACGAACTGGGCATCCAACAGCCATAGTGCAGCGATAGTAGGCACGAGGACAAGGGTTACCCTTGGCCATCTTTTGTCCATATTTTCTCCACTGACATCCATCGGTGATCTGAACGGAGACATTGATAACTAACGTTAAACTGTTGAGTGAGGTTCAGAAATCTGTCATTAAGTATCTAAGGTTGTGTGCAATTTGCCAACGCTCACCAGAGGAGCCTCCGATCGTGCACGTACAGACACTCTTGCCTTTCTGAAAGGAACATCATGGACTTGGTCACCGGACTTGCCTTGGTCTAGTTTCGAGCTTTTAGAGAACCCCCAGCTTTGAGAAGTTTGATCGAGACGGTCCTCAATGGAAGGTTGCTTTCCGGGGATTTGAGACATGGCATCTGTTGTATGTGTTGGAGAAGCCGACACTTCTTGTGTCTTCTCGTCAGACATAGAAGGATCACTGGCATCTAATGTGGCAGGTGGCCGTGGGTCCTTAAACTGCTGGGCTGACATAATGGCACTTGACATTCCACTCTGATCACCCTTCTGTATCAATCATTGACGTGATTCAAAAACTATGGAAATTAGTACAAAAATATCTCTTCGTATTAAATTCAAAACTAATCCAGATATTGATAGAATTTATGAAAGCACTCAGGAAATTGGATTTCATGGGGGATCAGTCATCATTGTCAGCATTTACCGGACGTCAGATGTATGATTCTATATCTGCAAGCTAGTAACGCCCATGCCGGATAGTTTAAGATGCTACGTGGCAATTCTGCCGCCTGGTGCACATGAACTACTGTATATATATATATAAGAAGTATTTTGATCAAAGTCTTGCCTGAATCAAGACGAAATCCAATAGAAGTTACTTATTGAAGATAGAAAAGAACATGGAAATTTCTCTTCTGCTTGTGGATTTGGAACTAAAGTTGGAAAAAGTGTGCTTGTTAAGAAAATGAGAAGTGATAGCGGATCAAGCAAGCACGTTTTTTCCTATTCAAGTGAAGCACGTTACCTCTTTCTTTATGAATAAAAGAAGATACTTTGGATTTCTTTGGTTAATCTCTCTTTTCAAGAAACTTCGAACAGTCAATTAGGCTTTGATGATAATAGAAAAGGCAATGAATTGGGCATGCTTGGCTCTTCCTCTTTATTCTAAGACCAATCTAGTTGAGAAGATGTAAACGAACTGAATCATCACCTGCTCTCCCCGATTCCCATATGCCTGTTTTTGGATTGCCATGAGTAACTGGGTCTGAAGGTCTTTGTAACTTCTGGTAACTTGATCCAACATGCTTTTCAGCTTCTTATTTTCATTGTGTAGTCTATCCAGCTCGATTTGTGCTATACTCAGCTGCGAAATAACCAAATCTCTAATCTTGAAAATTCAACTTGGAATATAAATATGTAACACACAATTAAACACATATAAATGCCTTGTCTGAATGAATAACATGGGAAAATCAGATAGATTCCGAACAATTAAGAAGCATAACTCACTTCACTGTTGGGTTTATGGTCACTTTCTGTTTTCCAAGTCCCAGAACCTGAAGTGTGAAGATTCAGTCCGGTCTGCAAGACAAAAACAAAAGTCAATCCGAAGTAAACACAGGTTTGCTTATGTCCATCATAACATTAGACCTCCAAACCTTCCACAACAAACAAAAAAGACAAGAAGGGTATGAGATAAAAGGCAGCAAAACCTTACATTTACAAGGGTATCAACTAGAGTACTTGACGATCCATTCTTGGTATCTTGATCACGAGACAACACTGCATCAATCCTATCACTTGATGAAAAGAAATCAACTTCCTTGATCACGGGCTTGCTATGATCGATGGAGCTGTTGTTTTCGTGATCGGATGCACATGAGCTCCCCAGGGGAAAGTCACCGGAGTGCAAGAACGTCAATTCACGTCCGTGTTTTTCCATGACAGAAATAGTAAGTCGGGGGGAGAGAGAGAGAGAGAGAGAGCGAAGAAGAAATGAGAAAGAGCAAGTACATACAGAGGCGGGGTAGTAGTTGTGTAGGCTTTTCAACTAAGAGTGAACTTGTATTTGGTGGTACAAAATAGAAAAAGACTTTAGCTTACGCGACCGAGAAGGCCAGCCGCTTTCTTCGCGGGATAGATGACGTGATGACTCCGTTAACCTAAGGAAAGGGGGTTGAGTTCCGTTAAAGATGACGGAGTGACATTTTAGTCCACGTGGCGGTGGGGGAGGATAGCGTCGTCTGGAGGTCAACTGTGTTGACGGCTGGGCTATATCTGACGGTAGTTAGAATACCTAATCCCACCATCTGTAAAAATTACCCAACCTCAAATCATCTACTGGGCTCCTATCTCTAGGTGGGATCAACTTAAAATTATGTATCATATAATATGATATTAAAATTATGCATCATATTTACCGAGATCTTGTTCGTGCTATTGAAGGCCTGATGGCAAAACAGGTCAAGATCATTGGTACCAAGTTGTCAACTATTGTGTACCTGGGAAAGTAATCACACTGTCGTCTGAATGGTACATTTCAACGAAGTCTAAGATCTAAACCATATATGAATACAAGTTATAGTCTAAGATCTCAATTGTTAATACTTAAAAGCATCTTACCCTAATAGAAGCTTTGGCTGCCAGTCTCGAAATGGGCGAAGCGAGACTAGCTTTTGCACAAATTCTAGAGGCATACATTAAAATGGAGGCAGAAATCCTAACAGTTTTTCTAATAACCCCCGGTGAACTGGACCTTCCTTTGGGTTCAGACTAATACATGCATCCCAAATTAGCCAACTCTTATATCCCACCTAACCAACCTAAGTCAAACCTGGTATAACCCAGCCAATTTCGAACCTTGTCCTTGTTACTTACACTAGGACACCCAGTCTAAATCCAATTATCCTAAACCACCTACCAAATGTCAAATTTACTCGAAGCAGCAGGGTCATATTACATCCCATTACCGTTTTCAATATTTTGAGTCTAGAAATCTTCCAACTAGGCCTCCTCTTGATTCCACCTCCCTCAGCATTGCTTTCTTTATTTTGAACATTCGTGATATCATGGACAATATTTCAACTTTAATAATGTCGTTGAATGGTTACCTTATACCAGTGTCACTGCCCATATGACACTTGATCCTCATGTTGTGGACTTTATAACTCCGTATAATGATTCAAATGAAGTTATTGTTAGTAATGACCAAACTCTTCTAATTTCTTCTCACTGGTCTCTTTACATTTTCTATATAAATTCTTCCACTTCATCTTTGTAGTGTTTTAGTAGTTCCACATTTCACTACTAACCTTTTATTGATTGCTAAATTTGTTACTGATAACTCATGTCTCATTAAATTTAACCATTTTTATTATGTTATGAAGGACTTCCAAACTAAGATACTGCTCCTTGCAAGTTTCATCCATAATAATCTTTACTAATGAAAATTTCGCTGCATTTTAAAAACCTTGTTGCCTACACAGTCACTCTGGTTTCACTAGATCTTTGACTTCAACGTCTCGGTTATTCGAATTGGTCATCATTTTCTTGTAGTTCCACCAAGTCCTTACAACTTATTTGTTGTAATATTTGGGGACTTTTCCTATCTTAATATTTTTTTGGTTATCGATACTTTATCATTTTTATTGACAACTTTAGTCGATATCCTAGGATCCTTCCCCTCACCTGCAAATCTCATACCCTGACTACATTTCAAACTTTTAAAACCACAAATAAATTTCTTTCTCTACCACCATTAAAACTTTTCAATAAGATGGAGCTCCTAAACTTATCAAAAGCATTTTTGTTTAACACCTTACCATAAATGGTATTACTTACTGTATTTCATGCCCTCGTACTCTTCAACAAAATGGTCTTATTGAACAAAAAATTCATTACATTATTGAAACAGGCCTCACCCTTCTTCTCCATGCCTCCCTTCCCAAGGTTTTCTTATTTGAAGCTTTTTTTATCGATGTCTATCTCATCAACCTATTGCTTAACCATGTCCTTAATTACAAATTGAATCCCTTTTCACCATCCCACCTAGTCTCTCTCATTTACGAGTTTTTGGATGTACTTATTTTTCCTTTCTAGGCTCCACTCGTCCCCATAAACTAGCCCCCAAATCTAGTCCATGTGTCTTCCTTGGCTACTGCTCTCAGAATAAAAGGTATCGATGCTTTGATCCTTAAACTTCTAAACTTTATATCTCTCACCATATTGCTTCCTTGAACATGACTTTCTCTATGCTCACTCTACATCTACAGTGACTCCATCCTCTTCTTCAACCCATCTCGCACTTCCTTTACCTTTCAACCCACTTCCTCAATCTTCTCCTCACCTTTCCCCTCCACCTCCACTTCCACCTCAACTACCACCATCTTCCCATCCCATAGCATACGATCCATAATCATACATGTATTCCTCAATCTTTTTCTGACTACATCACTTACTTTATAGTTAATACATCTTCCTCCGACCCTACATCCTCTACCTAAATCAACAAAATTTCTCACTGACGCCAGGCTATGCTTGATAAGTTTACTGCTCTACATTGATACTTGGACTCTTATCCCTCCTCTCCTTAATGCCAATATTGTCGGATGTAAATAGGTGGTGCGTACCAAACAAAACCATTATAATTCTATTCAACGTTATAAAGCTCGTCATGTTGTTAAAGGTTTTCACCAGGCTTTCGACGTTAACTAACTAGAACCTTTAATCTTGTTATCAAACACACTACCATTTGTATAATCCTTACACTTACTCTTTCTCAAAATTGGTTAGTTCGTCAACTTAATGTCAATAATGTCTTCCTTCATGGTCATCCTTAAGAATAGGTCTTCATGTCCCAATCTCCTGGTTTTATAGACCCATACTATCCTCATCAAGTGTGCCATCTTCACAAAGACCTATATGGTCTAAAACGAGCTTCTCGAGCTTGGTTTCTCGTCTAAGTCAAAAACTTCTTAAATTTCACTTTACTTCCTCCAAATCTAACTCTTCCCTATTTATTAACTCTACCTCATGTCACACAACTTTTGTTATAGTTTATGTGGATGATATCTTGATTATAGGTTTCTTACCGTCTTCCATTTCCTCTCTTATATATAATCTTAACCACACTTTCTCCATTAAAGACGTAGGCATGCTCTATAACTTTTTTATTCTTGAAACCACTACTACGTCTATAGGTCTTCTACCTACTAAAATCAAATACATATAAAAAAATCTTTTTCTTTAGACTGGTCTTAATAATTCCAAACCTATCTACACTCCAATTACCCTATCTCCACCTCCAAAAATCATGGCAAACCACTTTTTGATCCCATTTAGTATAGAAGCATTATTTGTGCTCTTTAATATCTCTACCTCAGTCGTCCTAACATTCAGTTTGTTGTTAACAAATTCCCTTAATTTTTACATTGATCTACTAATGTTCACTAGATTGTGATTAAACGAATCCTCCATTATCTTTGTTCCACACCATCTTATGGCATTATTTCCTCAGTTCATCCTCACTTACCTTATCTGCTTACTAGGATGATGATTGGACTGCTAGTCCAGATGATAATGTTCTACCTCTAGATATTGTATATATCTTGGCCCAAATATGATATCTTGGAGTGTTAAGAAATAACCTAATGTTGTCAAATCTAGTACTGAAGCTGAATACCAAAGCATTGCTCTTGTTACAGTAGAACTCTATTAAATCACTTCTCTACTAAAAAAAATTAGTTTATCTAGTTTCACGACCACACTATAGTGTCACAATCTTAGTTTCACATTCCTTAATTTTGATCCAGTCACTCATGCTCGTACTAAGCACATTAAGATTGATGTCCATTTTATTCAAGACTTGGTTGTTAGTAAAGCACTTTTCATCAGACATATTTCATTTTTTCTTTGAATTGCTAATATTATGACTAAAGCTTTGCCTTCGTAAATGTTCCAACGTCTTCATGACAAGCTCACAATTACACATCATCATGATCTTGAGGGGATGATAACATCATATTACCTTAGGATCTCAACTGTTAATTTTTAGTGATAAAATCGTTAGTTCTATTCTAGAAAAGTATCAATTTTTCAGTTGTATATTTACATATATCTACTGTATTTTCACTTGTATATTAAGGCCTAAAAGCCTTCATTAATATATTAAAAAAAATACAACATACGTTTTACAATTCCTTCATGAACACCGTGTGTTTTAACTAAAGGGAAAAGATGAGTGAAGGAAATTAAGAGAAATTAACGGAGGAAGCTTTCAGACAATAAGAGATGAGGTTAAAATTAACTAAATATTTTATAACAAAAAAAAGGGTAAGTTCTAAAATTTTAAATACATATAAGGAAATTGAAGCATAAGATTATCATAAATGTTATATTATAATTGTATAACTAATTAAAACTTATATATGTAATTTTTTAGATACTAAGTAACTAAGGTTGAGTCTTTAAATTAATAATTTGGATATAACCACACTAAAATTATTATAGGTTACTATATTAATTTTTATATATTCAAATTTATGCCGTTATTAAAATACAAATTCATATACATTTTGAACTTAAGTACATAGACCTAAATGCGTTACAATATATGTTATTATGAATAGTTTTTGTTGTAAAGTGAGGAAGATATAAATATAATTATAAGTAATATTGTAGATAAATGGTAATTATAAAGTATAAATAAAATTAAAATAAAACCTTTTTGTTAGTAAAAATATGAATTTGACAAAGTTAGACTTATTTCATTATTTCTTGAGGGAAGGTCTACTAGCACAACATTGCTATCTCTTGTAATTTTGGAGAACAAAGTTTTAATGGGACTGGTTTACAAAAGGTGCGGCGATACATTTACAAGTGGAGACTGTAGAATAAGTGCTTTTGATTACTCTATCGAGTGGAGTACTAGAATTGAACATGAGTTACAGCTCCAAGCAATTCCACAGCCTCCAAGTATGAATGGGGACCTTGGTGCGATGTTGATCAAAGAAAAAGGGAACTCGGAAAGACAATAAAAGCAGTGAATTTCTTTTCATCTTATGCCCACAACAAGAGATAGAAATCTCACGCGGAAATTTTGGACCTTTATATAATCATGTCTCTTTTTCTACTAGACAGATATCCTTTGCAGATTGGTCATCAGATCCGGCATTACATTTCCAAGTCTACCAAAGTGACATGAATCTATTCAAAGACAAACAGAGATTGAAATTCCACGGCAAACAGAGTTTTTGGTCTACTTTTCTTTCAGCTTTAGGCATACTAGTTAAAAGAGCTTAGTATTAGTGCCCAAGCAATCACAACAATACTTGTGGAAGTCAGTTTCCTGTCTCTACTTTGTACTAAGTCAATCAAAGCAAAAGACTTTATAGTTCCCAATATTTGAATTTTCAGTATCACTAAAAATCATAAAATTTTAATTGATACATATTTAATAAGATTTTTTTTAAAAATGAAAATCATAATTATTAAACAGACAAAATGATAGTTATCTACAAATCAAGATATTTAATCTGCGTTTTCATTGTGAGTTAAATATAACAGTCAAATTAAAAAAACAGCTTTCATAAATAAATGTGAAAACAGTGTTATATATATATCATATTATTTCTCATTTAACAATCAACATATATACATTAAATGTCTATAGTTCACACTTCACAGACAATGATCAACATATATTATATACATATATATATAATCTCAGTTTAACGGATATGGAAAAGATCGGTCAAGCCTGGAAGATGCACTATTTCTCACCGAAAACCAAACACTTTCGTAGTTCATATAACAGGTTAGGAGCATTAATGAGAATGATCAGCTTGTCTCTGGCTCCACATAAAAAAACAAAGCCATATCTTTATTTTTCGTGTGAAGGATATCTGTAACTCAATGATACCTAGCTTTCATAGGCATATATAATACACCCCCAAGGCCAACTTCATTCACATTGCACATTGATAGGAATATATATAAAGAAGAAAAAAAGATCCCTTTGAATTAAACGACGCTATCACTTAACGATGTAAGAAGGAAATTTCGGTTCTTTAGAACCTCTCAATAGTTCATTAGTTATAAAAATAACATTCTCATGGATGTTTGTTTTAAAACATGATTGCATACAACTTAACAAAAGTAGTTTTCGATGGAAAATTCAATTACCGTAAAAGCATGCACATGAAAATTTCCAAAAAATAGACGCATGCATTATTGAAATTATTACAACGTTGGACTAAGTTCTGAAGTAGTTGTTAGTTATTGTCTGATAGTCCCATCAAAACAAGTGATACAATAGTTATTAATTAGCATCCAAGAAAATACGCCACCTGTTTTTATCTCTATGCTTTGTTTTCTAGTGTTAAGAACGGGGTAATTGAGTTGTTCAACGCCAATAAACTAGAAAACCTTTTATAGCATGTTTAAATTATCGATTGTGTTTACTCACATGTATGGACACGGACGTGGAGCTACGTTTGCTGCAGTGGGGGTAGCTGGATCAGAAGAAGCAGAAGAGAAATTTAATGAAAATTTTGTAAAAGAAATCAATTTTAATATATTATGTTCCCATTAAAATTCGTATCTTATAATTTATTTGTACTGATCAAAATCTCCTATGCATAGATCATGATAGGGCTTGGGAGAATAGTGTCGAAGATACTCGATAATGAGCTAAAGTCCTCACATAAGACGTGGTTACCAGTACCATTACTTAGTCAACAAATAAAGACAGATCAAAGGTAGAAAATGGGATCACGGGTAAAAGAAATCGGCTCCCAATTAAGCTGGAATTCAAAGTCAAAGAGGCAATAATGCTCAGAAGTCTACGTATCTATCAACGACTCGAGTCACCCAACAACTGGGGCAACCATGCACCTTTGCCCTTACACTTTGTCCTACTACTTTCACTAAAGTCCAAACCCTCAGCTCACGTTGACGCGGATCCTGAAAATCTACTAGCTGCCAACCCTAAAAGCTGTCACCGATTACACGTTGGGCATAAATGTAAACTTTAGATATGTAAATTTTTAAATCTGTATTTTTAAAAATTTTAGATTATAATAATTTTCATAAATAAAAATAATTTTCTGATTAAGATAAACTTATGATAAAATTATATTTTATTTATTTCTCTTGGTCTTTTTACTTGATTAGTAAAATTTTTTATGAAATAAAACGGAATATTTTACAAACAATTCTTTTTAATTGTTTTTCTTTTATTTTAAAATTGTAAAAATTAAAAATAATTATTTTATTTAATAACTATCTCCTTTTAAGTGATTAATAAGGTTTAAAATCTTAGACAATTAAATAATAAAATATAAGTAACTTAATAAAATTATCTATCAATCTCTTACTTGCACGACGGATGCACATTGAGGCCAAGTGGGGGCAACTGTCTCCAAAAAATTTCGTATAAAAATATTATTATTTTAAGTTTTGATCTCATAAAAAAATAAAATTTTGCCTCCATTAATTTAATTGGTGACAAAAAATTAATAACAAAAATTTTAGATATATTAAGATATCAAATAAAAAATAAAATCTGAGTCCATCTATTTTTATTAAGATTACTATTATTTGGGCCCATGACTTTTTTAAATGAAAGCTTACAAATAGAAAGATAAAAATCACATATTTAATTGACTTTTTTTGAGATTTTTTTTACCCATTTTGGCATCTTCATCACACTACTTTTTGTCTTTTTGGTTTCTTCTTCACCTAACCCCACGAGGACCACACCCAAAGCTTTCATCTTCTCCAAGTTGCAGTCTTTGAGTTATGCCCATCAAAGTAACAAGTGATTACCAACATTTGCCATAAATTATGCATTTAAATAGTAAGTTAATTGATTCCCTTCTATTCTTTTCAATATTTCGTTGATTGCTTTTTCTTTATATATGTGTGTGTGTGAAAATTTTACTTTTTGTTTATGCATTCCCTATTTTACATATGTGTAAAGTATTATTCAAATAGTTTTAATTAGTTATTTTTTGTGAATAGATAATTTTTTATTTACTTTGTATTCAATTTGTCCTCATATGATACTTTTATAATATCTTTTTATATGGATATGTGAAACTCATTGAGTCATTGTACCATTTGTAAAAAAATTTTACTAATTAGTAAAATAATCAAAAGAAAGAAAAGAAGAAAATTAGTAATTCAAAACACATAGGGAGAAATTCAATGATTCTCACCAATTTAGAGACAAAAGGGAAGGAGATCAAATAACAATTTTTGTGAACTGATGAATGGACAATGAGACAATCAATGCTTTAAAAAAATAAATAAAATGGGAGCTGTAGAAATATCAAATATGAAATTTGTAATTAATTGAAAACAGTGATGGATTAGCAAATGTAGCTTTTTGTTAACTTTTTGATAATAATGCAGCTGTTGGTTCTTAAACAAACTTTTTTTTTCTTACAACATTATTCTTTCTTCATGTTCTTATGTACATATTTTATTTGTATATCATAATATCTTCTCAAATCACTTAACTTTGATTTAAGTTATGGACAAATTTCTCAAAAAGCCTCTTACAAATAAGGATTCTAGGCCCAACCCTTTAAAGCATCCTCATTTAGAAGTTAATTTAGATGATCTTCAGTCTGATCCAGGATTGTGGAAAAAAATTTCAGATTATCATCCTAATGACCGTGATAGAATACGAAGAGCTTATCTGCAAAAGGTCCATGTCAACCTTTTTAGCATAAGTTTACACACAGAAAACTTGGAAATATTTATCGTAGATTTGTTCCATCTTGGTTTAAAGAATACGCCAATTGGTTAGAGTATAGTGTTACAAAAGATGCAGCTTTTTGCTTATGTTGCTATCTTTTTAGGCCGGATATTGGAAGTCAAGCAAGTGGTGATACTTTTGTTACTGATGCATTTAACAATTGGAAGAACAAAGACAAATTTCATATTCATGTAGGAGGTCAAAATAGATCTCACAATATGGCTTGGAAGAAATGTCAAGATTTGATGAATCAAAAACAACATATTCAAGTTGCTTGTGCTAATCAATCCAACCAAGTTCTAAAGGACTATCGTACCCAACCCACTGTATCAGTGGATTGTGTTCGATTCCTTTTACGTCAAGGATTAGTTTTTCGTGGTCGTGATGAATCAGAGACTTCTAGTAATAATGGTAATTTTCTTTAACTTTTACAATTCTTGGCTAACCATAATGAAGCTATCAACAATGTTGTTTTAAACAATGGCCCGGAAATCTCAAAGTCATTGCTTTTGACCTACAAAAGGATATTGTCAAAGCCTTTGCAATTGAAACCTCCAATGCCATTATTAATAATCTTCAAGGTGGGTTATTTTCTATCCTTATTGATGAGTCTCACGATATCTCAATCAAATAACAATTGGCTATTGTTTTACGTTAAGTGAATGCAAAAGTGTTGAAATTATGCCCATGACCCAATCGTTATGTAATAAATTGAACACCTTAGTTTTGTGATTATTAATTTTGATTAATAACATGACAAATGATTTTATTATCATATTACGTTTATTATTTTTATTCTAATATGATAAGTCCTTGATTAAATTTATACACTTGCCATCATAATGGAGATTATGATAATGAGAGTAAAGTCTTTAGGGTTTAATCTAAAAGTGTTCTTGATCATAGGAACATCAAATAAGGACTTTAATGATCCGATTAGATCAATATATATGTAATAGTATCTATTGGATAGATATTAGTAAATCTCATTTACTAAGTTACATATATAGATAATGCATATGGAGATATAATCATTGAACTGACTAAACTGAGAATTCCCAATGGTTAATATTACCTATGAACTGTCAAGTGCGATATTCTCATAAGGATTTAAATGTATATTTTTCTTTTAACCTGAGATCATCATAGCAATCAATAGGTCACTTATTATATTTTGATGTCAGACATCTAGTGTGTAAAAAATGCTAGTTGAATGATCATTGGATGTAATTAAGTACTTATCTGATTAGTGGTGAGTCAAGATGGGATCCATCGACTCTAGGTAATGAGTTTGAGCTCTATGTTGTCTTTGATCTTAATGGTTGTTTCAAGACCTTGGTTAGGGCGATTAAATAAGTGAGAACAAGGAGTTTTCTAGGTCATTCACCAATTATTAATGATCGACATGTAACATAATTGGTCATCTAATAAGGTTTGACAGTTAAACTATACTTTAGGATAATCCGAAGTTGTAATGATGGAAGGAAATAATACATTATCCTTAACCATGTTCCGTCTATGTAAGGTTGTTACTTCACACTATCCGATCGTTGAGGAGAGTTACTAGGCGCTAAATTTGATTAGTAATTAATTAGATTAATTACTATCGGCTTAGTGATGAACCTATGTGGTCACACACTTACGAGTGTAATATTTCCCGTTTATGATTATTTAATTTATTATGAGATAATTTATTAAATGATCTATATGACATATTATTATATTTTTTACTAGCACAGAAAATATAATTAATATTGGAAATTCTCTTGTAAAAAATAAATGAATATTTTTATTTTATAAATAATAAAAATTATGAAAAAAGGCATATAACATTGCATTCGGAAGTTATGTTTTGGTTATATATTTAACCAAAAATGAAATGGCGTGATGTTAGGTGTTTTTCAAGTTTGAAAAACAATAATAAACGTCTGACAAAGAGAACAGCGTGAAGACATATGTGTTTTTATCTCCATTTTTGTTGATGCATTGTGTGAATAACAGTGACGAGAAAGTGACACTTTCGTTTTTGTACGTTGAGAGTAAACAAAGAGAAGAGATATTCTTTGTTTTTTGTACGTAAGAAAGAAAACAAAAATATAGAAATATTCTTTGATTTTTGTTATTTGCCTGGAAAAATAAAAAGAGAAAAGTTTGAGATTTTTTTTTTCTATTTTTGAAGAAAGAGTTCTTCAAATTTATCTATAGTCATATCAAGTATTAAAAATGGGACATATTTTATGATGTAGAATACATAAAGATTTTGTATTTTCGAAGTTATGTATCGATTAATCGTTATATTACAAATATTTATTCTATTTATTTTGATTATGAGTATGTTTGTCAAACACAATTTAGATAAATATAGAATTATATTTTTTATTTCTACTACATATGCAATCAGTGTTATGAATATCGGACCGTACCGGCCCAATTTTGGTACCGGTATTTTGACTTTAGTATCGGGTTTGAATATCGACCAGTATTCAAAATATCAGCCAAATATCGGCCAGTACCTAAAATTTTAAAAAATTGGGAGACTTTTTTACAAAATTTTCAAAAAATTTTAAAATCTCTCTCCCTCCCTCCTACCTCTCATTCCCCCCCTTTTTTCAAAGTTTTTAAAATAATAATAAATAATTTATTACTAATAATAATTATAAATTAAATAAAACTTAAAAATAA